>JAECYV010000005.1:951410-1075853 GCA_023014305.1 Lepiota subincarnata
TTAGAAGTAGTTTTAAAAGAATAACGCTATCATGGACGCACATTTTAATGATGCATTCACCATAATAACAAATATTGATTCAACTACGAAATTCTCCTTTYGCARAGGATCAGAAGCTGAGACGAATGCTCATTTCTGAACCATACCACAGCAAGAATCGCGAGTAGAAYGAAGGAGCGACGCGTCGCTCCCCATAACACATGGGCCCGAAAGCAATAGAACGCTGAAGGCATCAGAATCAGTTGATTGGTATGAGTTGGCTATGATATTTCCGAGACCAACCTTCAACTGAAAACACGGAACAAATGGTGAACGCTGACGAACTCGATTAGYCCCATGTATCACGAATGGTACAAAACTCGATATTTACCATTTCCAATTCCGAGAAACACTCTACAACTCTACTCCCAGTCCTCGTCAGCCGCTTCAGGCCCTCRTGCAGAAATAAAAACCTACTTCTACGGACGGTTTTGCGAGAGATGAGGCTAGGGCAAAGGGAGTGAGTGTCAGGGCTCCTATGGTCATCGGGAGGGAGTCCATGTACTGTACATATGACGTCCATAATTGTGAGAAGCATTGGTGAATAACGAACAAGAATAAACAGGGTTTTCATCAGCGACCATTTTGACATCCACACCAACTTGATCTGCGGGTCGGGGGCGAGGAATAAATTGCCATACGACAAGAAGCTATTTAGCAGTAATCACACCTCTTTTTCGAAATTCTGGAAATATTCATAGATGAGTAGCGTCAAGAGGCCAACTGCAAGTRAATGCATCAGTGAGGTGTGATGATTTATCCAGTTCGGAGACATGCCTTGAACATACTGTACGTTTAGCGATTGATAAGAGGAGGTTGATCAGGGGAGGGTRGCAGAACGCACTTGGCCCGTTCGAAACTGGAAAGCTGTAGTGGTGAGCTCGTCGGGCAAGTTTGCCATAGTTGAGTTGGGTCATCACCAACTTTACAGCGTGGCTACAATATATAGGCGTTACGTTTGAATATGTGTGTTTTTTTTGTCTCGAACAGATGCCCATTTTGATCGTGATCATCAACACATGGCTACTTTTTCTGTTGTTGGAATGGGTCAGGGTGAACTTCGGTAGTGGGGCTCATCGGGATGAAGACATGTGTAGAAATGACCCTAAGATATGGTTTAACTTGGCGCCACCACTCACAAGGCAATCTACCGATCCCACTGCCCGAGCGCAATAGTGCCTGGCGTTCATATCAAAACCTAACAATGAAAGGTAACTTCCAGCTCCTTCACTACCACTCTTTGATCTCGAGCCTCGCCGATCAGCGCGGGTTGCATGGGGCTTAAGAGTACCCCTATTTCTATAATTGTGTTGAGCGACGATTGGTGGATAAAATTTTATTACCGCTCGAGCTGCAGGTGTATCATCATGATGGCATAGACATGCAATACTTTATGTATACCGAAAKATCAAYGAGTTTGAGGTCGTTGATGAAYCAGAACGCCTTTCRAGATACCTTATAAGGAGCCTGATTTGATCCCGAGGGTTGRCCGGAGAGACCGYCCTAATGTAGGTATCATATCCGTGAGTTGGAGTGAGGAGGGTACAGAGGGGGTTGTCAGAACAGGGGTACCGATCGACCTTGATGAAAGGACAGGAGGCTGCTAGTCCCTCCGGGAGCTGGATGCTTCCATTTTTGGTTAGAAATGTACATTACACCGCAGCGGAAACATTCTTGGGAGAGCTGAGCTGCGAGAAGGCCTGCCCAGTTCCAACTGTTTACCAGCGCCAAATAGTGGCAGGCAATGTAAGAGACAGCGTAGGTATTCAGTGTCTCGGGAGAGAACTATATTAGGCAGTACCTGTAAGAGACAGCGTAGGTACTGCAGAGTAGTTAGGAACAGTAGCTACGATGCGATATAGAGAGATACTCACTTCAGTGTCTCGGGAGAGAACTGAAGTGCGAAACTACAGAACATACTATTTTTATGGTAGTATACGCGCTTTCGAGGACAATAGTCCTCAGATACATAAGGTAACTAATATGCTCATGATATCATAGATTACATCATACCTACGGAGGTACGAAACGCTACATAGCTAGGCAACGGAGAGCGGAGACGAATAGCATACTAAATGGAAGAGCGCGGAGGCTCGGCGCGAGCTTGCGTCTCAACAGGCAATAGCAAAAATAATCACGGCATAACTCAGATGGACGTGGATGTCTTCCAAAAGGCGAGTCTTGAGCATTTCTCAAGGAGGCCCGGGGGGTTGGTGCAAGGAGATGGAAAGAACGTTCTTAGGGCAGGCGGAAGCCATCCTCGAAAATTAAAACCGGAGCACCACTGCCTTCATGGAGCCAGTGGCAATATGGAGAGTCAGCTACTGTTTGCCTTTTCCAATGCGGTTGGCTGGACCACTGGAGGCGGGGTGTTCTCGTTTCCGACCGAAAGACAATTTTACACTTGAGGGGGTGTTTAAGAGTAAAAGCGGTGGGGGCCAGCCAGAACTGTGTTGGCTGGGAAGGCTGGGTCAGGACTTGTTACATTTCAAATCGGATTCTTGATTCATCATGCATCATGGTCCCTGAGGGTAATAACTTAGACGCGCGCCAAATGCGTGTAAATAACGCGTTCCCCTGTCTTTGGCAAGGACAGTCCATAAAAAGGCTGTATGAGAGGACAACCATCACGCATATGCAAGCGACACTCGATGCCACTGCCCTCAAACGTATGAAATCCTATCTTCAGACTCCTTTGAATTCGGTTTCATTGAGCTCTAGCTTTCACGAGGGCCTTGACCTGTCTCGCCAGGTACGGCGACGAACTTACCATATTTGTTACCRCGGAGTCACTATCCCTCTCCACCACAAACTCATCCAAGTCCGCCTACTGTCGATTCAAATACGAGAAGGCATTTTTCTCGAGATATCGTCTTGGTCCCCCGCGGAAGCATGTTTTTGGTGATGCTAACGATGAGGAAGAAGCCAATATTTCTGGGCAGCTCTTGACCAAGGTACTTCATTTCGCTGGCTGGGACGTGGGGATATATAGATGTTCAAGTGGGATTAATAGAACCTGCTGTCCATTCTCAAGCACAGAACTGTCGAAAAATCCGTTGAGCGCTGCGAGTTGTCCATAACCGAGGGGACAAATACCAATGGTGGTGAGGGGTCTGACGAAGAAGTAGATAGTTTAGAAAGCAGACTGGTCGTCAAAATGCTATGCAAACATGGTGTGTCCTCTCTCCTACTCGAAAGGTGTTATCTAAAAAAAAAGTCCGCAGGTGTGGTGAAAACACACCGCTTACTGCTTTCTAGTCCCGTTACCCTAATGGCGCCAGGTGTCCCTGATATGACCAATGAATCCCGAGTGACTATAGGTCCTATAGCCCTTCGCAATATGCTTGAGCATTTTCCAATGCAGAAAGGAAGCAAGCTAGATCCACAACTCATTTGGAGTTTTGGTGGCTCGGAAGTCGGCCTCAAGACTTCCGAGAGCTCCATGGACAGAGGTAGGACTCCCCTCAACTGTCGTCTCAACATGCCTGCTAAAAATACATGCAATCTTAGGCAAAAGTCAAATCACGACGGAATTGTCCATTAGCTCGGAAGAGTTCGATGTGTATGACATATATGCAGCCCCTATCGTCATAGCTTTTCATCTACGTGAATTCAACGTAAGGGTTCACACATCTTTTCTGTTTCGATTTTTTCGCGCTCGCTCATGATTAACGCTTACAGGCGACCATCGCGTATGCTGACTCTATGTCCGCCCCGTTAGAGATGCGTTTCACGGATCCAGCGGCTCCTTTGTTTATCGATGTAGAAGGCGACTGTGGCCAAGGTCTTTTTGTGATCTCGACGAGCCAAGTTCCAGGGGCTCCCCCTCCCGTGAATCAAGCTGGTTACCAGCCGATGCCAAACAAAAAGCGGGATAGAGAGGAAACCCCGGCAGAAGGTCAGCGGACGAAGCGATCGATGAAAGTTGTCCAGGGGGTCGATCCAGACGCAGCGTCTAGAAGTACCTCATCGTCTCGCCAACCATCTCGCCAACAATCTCGCGTCCCAGACTCGATGCCGCCGCCTTCGTTCCCAGGTCTTGCTTCTTTCCGGATGCCTTCCGCAAAGGTCCCTCATCAGCTCACTGATCCGGCCGTGCCAAAGGAAGGACAGGGACACGAGCAGGAACCCTTGTTCCTACCGTCATCTCAGCTCTCCGTAGCTGAGAACAGCTTCCTCAAAGGAGCGGGTTTAGGAGATATTGGAACATTGGAAGAACTGAATGCTCTTCTTGAGGGAGACGCAGAAGAAGTGGATTTCTCGCCTTCGCAGGCACAGAGTGCATCTACTTCAATGCAGGCTGAGAAGCAAAATGAGGTGCAAGTTGACCAAGGTCCCGATAGTTTTGAGTTGGATTTCCAGCCCACGCAAGCGTCGCAAAAGGTGTGCGGTCATACAAACTTCAATTTTGATTGCAATTGCCTAACCACGATATATATCAAGGGTTTTCAACCACTGTTCAACGACTAACTGTCGCAGGCTTGTTGATCTCTTCCATTTCATTCATGACACGTAGCATGAAAAAAACATGGATGATGCTTGTGGGACTTGGGGCCAATCGGGTGCAATGTCCTCGAGTGCAGACTTGTGGCCTGCGCTATGGCATCGTCCTCGATCCGGCGTCCTGACTGTCGTCCTCGATCCCGAAGACACCTGGAAATATGTGAAAGAAAGATTTACATCCTTGGGGGGCTAGATCTTCCGTATAGGTATGCTTAGGTTATGAACCCCCAGGATTAATGAATGGAACCTACTACCCTATGTCTGACTAGATCTTTGTGTATCGTCGCCCCAACTTATCTTCGTCTGTGTCAGGTCTTATTTGCAATAAGAGGGAGACGCGCGCAACAGTAGAGAAACGCGACTCGTCACACCGTGATCCAGATCCCATCACGTTCTTTCCACAAGTATGGTAAAAAAAAACTAATTCATTTCAAAACAAAATATCATCCACATCCGGATACAGTCGGTCTATCGGCCAAACATCATACTCTTCCATTTTCTCCACCACGACCACTGTAGTATCCGCCACACCCACCGGCCTATCCCCCTTCTCAACCTCTTCCTCCCCTTCCCCTTCCTCCCCCTCCCCTTCATCATCATCATCGTAATCCATTTCAGCAACCCCTATTCTCAGCCTCTGCACCGGACACCCAGACTTCCTCCGACAATCCAACATCTCTCCCATCATCTCATCATCAGCCTCCAAATCCGCATTAAAAATAAACGTCATCGTGCGCAAATTCGGCCACGGCGGCGGCGCAGCCGCATCCACCACTCCATCCACGAATAGCTTGGGTGCAAGATCGATCTCGATGGACGAGTACGAAGCAAAYTCGGTCACGGCCGGAAATACCTTGAACAGCTGCCGGTAGGCAAATGTGGAGAGGTCCGAGTTGCTTATGATCAGYGAGCGCATYCGCGTGAACCTCGAGGTTAGTTTGGTAAACGCCCCAGGAAGTCCATTGCCGCTACCACTGCTCCCAGTCGAGGCAGTGAAATGGTCCCCCCATAGCGTATCCAAATCGTGTTCCTGCACATCCTTGAGGACCAAGCTTCCTAGCTCAGGCGCCTCCAGCTCCGATAATAGAATCCTATACACTAGCCCTCGCGTGCCGCATATCCTCAACGACCGCAATTCGGGCAGCCGTATCACCGGCCAACAACGTACCCCATTTCTATATCCCACTCCAARGCCCATACTCATTCCACCAGCACCCCATAGATGRCTATTTTCGTCCCCAATRTRGTTATTGCCAAGATAGATGTCTCCGTAAATCGAGAGATGTTCGAGTAGAGGACACGACCTCATAATGGAATGGAAAAGGGCATACGAAATCGGAAGTGCCTTTGTCTGGTCGAGATGCAACACACGGAGGGAGGAGAGTCCGTTCATGCGAAAGAGGTAAAGCGCCAGACCTCGCAGACGAAAAAAGGCGAGTTTGGGTGGCTCGTCAAACGTGATTTGGGGAAACGCATTGTTGTGCGGAGGAACTGTCGGCGGCGGAATCGCATAAGATCCTGTGTTTGCSACTCTCGTGCCACCATCTTCGCTCTGCTCCTCATGACCTACGGAGACRGACAAGTACTCAAGCTCAGGGACCAGGTTCTGTGCGCTGGCCAGACACGCAAGGACAGTGTCACCCACGCTTRTAATCCCTCCACTGTCCGCAATAATGGAAAGCCGTCTCCATCTACGTGATTGGKTGGCAATCAACTCGAGCGCTTGATGCAATTCGCGGCGGCCTCTCAAGGTCTTCTCGTCGGTCAGCTCGTCGGTCAGCAGCTCGATGCGTACATCGAGCAGATGGCCGCTCGAGCGCCTGATGTATACGGTTGTGCGCTCGAGTGTGATCCGTTGATCGTAGTGGAGCTGTTGTATGTGAATAGAAGACCAGAGGTGAGAAGTGTGGAGTGCGATGTAGCGCAGCCCGGAGTTGACATGAGAGATAACAATCTCAAAAGGCTGCGAGAGCGGCGGTAGTGATGATTCCGAGTTGAGCCCCCCGCTTGTTTCTGCCATCGTCGTCTGCTGTGTCAAGACCATGATATAGGACCATATTTCATGGAAGAGTTTGGCTGGCATGCTCTAGCTGTGGGCTGATACTGGATCGCTTGATGGGGGAGGCACTTTTTTTTTATTCTGGAGACAAGGGTGCTGGTTAGGTGGGAGCGGTTGTGTAGCAAAGTTGGTGCACCTTGGAGGTTATATTTATTTWAACGGCATTGTCTAGTTCCATATGCATACTGCGAACCAGACAACATTTGGAATTTAAACTTTGCTGGACGCTATTGGCTGTGTGTATCGATTTCCCAGAACGTAGCTGGAATTACCTGGAGGACAACATGACTCCATCCATTCTTTTAGAGTCCAAAAAGCTTCCAAGTTTTCGGTTCGCGCTAGCTATTGTCAGGCGACCTCGAGAAAAACGGACATTTTTAACTTGATGCCAAGTCAAAGAGCCGGGCACGTATCAAAAGGTCGAAACGCTATCCACAAGCTATGGACCCCTTTTTTCCTTACCTTGCCGTGTGTAGAAAGAAATTTATTGGGGACATGCAAGCAATAATACAGGGTTCAAACAGGCGGTGTATGGGAAAATTTAAGACTTGATCTGTCGGGGGCTAAATGAGTGCTTTGAAAAAGGAAGTGAATGGTCTCGAGACCAACCTCATCCGCGGTCAACGCCCGTAACTGGCCAGGAGAAGCAACTTTACCAGTGAGCGCGTCCATAGTAATCTCGATGGCACGCATAGCCTTGCCCTCGGTGGGATACCAGTAGCGGATTTCGTCGGGAACCACCTCGATGAGGGATACACGTGGATCGGTTTCATCACCCTTGTGAATGCCGTCCTTGAGATCTCCAAACCAGGCAGAATTCCTGTGCGGTGTTAGGTAGAATATCAAGAGGGGAGAGGACTTGCCCTTTCGACCAATACTTCTTGATCGTCGCCTTGTCATTGATAATTTTGGCCTTGCCTGCGATTCTACAAAGGATAAATGGTGCCGGGCAGCTTAAAATAGGATGACACGGGTATCCGTGTGGGACTCACGAAGCCCAAGCGGTGGTGGATGGATTTAAAAACGCGACGTTGGCGTTGGAATCGTTTTGTATTTCATCAAACTTGTGCGAGGCATTGTTGGCGAGAAAGACGAATTCGAGTTCATTGGCGCGTTCTTTACCTAAGGTACGGAGATGGCGTTTGCCAAGTCGTTCGCGAGAGTTTAGCTTTTAAGCTCACGTACAAGAGGCAGGAGTCATGGCCCGAGAGT
Organism: Lepiota subincarnata; assembly: GCA_023014305.1. NCBI lineage: Eukaryota > Fungi > Basidiomycota > Agaricomycetes > Agaricales > Agaricaceae > Lepiota > Lepiota subincarnata. The sequence goes on from JAECYV010000005.1 coordinate 959,224, forward strand.
GCAAGTGGCCTTCGGCGGAACGAGTGGTCAGCATGGCTGTTGCTGTGGACTTGATGATTTCCTTCAAGCCTGCGGGTGTGTGCGTGTGTGTGAGAGAGAGGGAGCTGTATCGAACGGGGGTGGGGCATAGCCCTACCATCGATCTTCTCTTGCGTGCTAGCAGTGTTCATAGAAGCTTGAGCTGTGTACGGGTCGAGCTTGTTGGCGGTGAAATTGTTGGATTCCATGATGAGTATATGCGTTGGGAGTTGAGATGTAAGGATGGTCGCCCCCCGAGGTTTATAAAGTCTGACGCTGCTGGGTGGTGAGTTGACGTCATCCCCTTGGACCGTGCTGGAGAGGACGGATGGTTGCCTATAAATAGCATCAGTGTCTTTAGCCAATTAAACGCGGAGGAGCGGGCGGGGCGGAGCAACAGTGGGGTTGGCCGGAGGTGAAAAGAACAAGAAAATCGAATAATATATAGGCGAGTATTAATGACATGTCTCTATTTGATCCCGTGAGTGAGTGAGTGGGGGCAGGTGTGCTGTAGTATACACCGTCATGCGAGCAGTTAAACGCGGCATCTTCGTATGGGGGCATCGAGTCGGAGGATRAATGTCGCCGAGGGCCACCATGAACGGTGAGGTATACGACGTGAATRCGCGGTSCGTCTATTAGGCTCCCGTGGAAGCCATTCCTGCGGGTACTGGAGCGGGTAGGTGAGTATACATCATGGAAGAGCAGCCAGGCCGAGGGACTTACGTGGTGGGAGCTGTGGTCGTTGGCCTTCGCTGAACACCCGCGAAATCAGGACGCCAACACCCTCGAACACACCGAGGAGGATACCACAGGCAATAGCAGAGCCTAGTGCAGACTTGGGACCACCTGTCAGGAGTTGTGAGCGGAGTGCAGCCGAAGAGGACGGACGAGGGCTCACTCCGGGCAGCCAAGCAACCACCAGTCATAAACCCCGAGAGAATGGCGTTCCATGCGTCTTCCTTCTGTCGCCAGCCTTTGACGGCACAGTCGAAAGTGGAGAACATGCCACCCCACACGCCAAAGTTTCCGCCCGTCACGGGTGCCCGTGCTTTTATGGACGAGATGGCGCCGACGAGGCGTTCGCCCTGGGGAAGGGGAGGTCAGCCCTAGACGCGGGWGGCGRAGCGCAGACGGAGAAGGACGTACTCTTGGTGAATTTCTAGCCCCTTTGATGCCATACCAGATACCGCCGCCAACGGCACCCATTGAGAAAGCACCGCCAAAGTCGTTGAGAACAACCCATGGGCTGGAAGGAGTGTGAGCAGGGTGGACGGGTTTGTGAACGTGGAGAGACGCACCAGGGATCGCGAGTGTGGTCAGCATGGGCCATTTTTGCAGAGAGATGGAGGAGGGAGAGGGAGAGCTGTGAAACTTTTACGAGCACGTGTGGGTGTGCACGTGAGGGATGTGTAACGCGAGGAATACAGGGGAAGAAATAATAAAAAATTGTTGTTGATTATGCGTGCGATGGGCTCGAGCGACGGGTCCTCGCTCGACGACTGCCCTCTCTCTCCGCGTCCCACGCTTGCTGCACGCACCACCAACCTCGCCCTCCTCTCCTCGCCCCCCACCTCCCCCTCTGCCCACGTGCCCCTCTCCGCCCACAAGGAGAACTCCCTCGTCTGCTCCCTCTCCATGTCGCAGCCCGCCCTCCCCGCCTCTCTCAAACGCAAGCTCCCCGACCACGATGATCCCGCCCCCAAGAAACACCGCCCCGCCGTCCCCTCCATCACCCTCACCCTCAAGCCTCCCAAGCCCCGGTCCTTCGCGTCCTCCCATATCCCCATGTCTAACGCCTGTCCCGACTAYCCCAACGGCTTCATATATTGCCACCAGTGCAGCAAAAAGCGCGATGTCACCGGTCCGTGTTCCCTCACCCGCTCCCCCACCCGTTACCTCTAAACCCACATTGCTCCCCCAGACGCCATCCAGTGCACCTTTTTCGAGCTCCACTACAGCACAAAGGAAAAGGACAAGGAAAAACCCCCGCGCCAGCGCCGCTGCGTCGCCAAGTTTTGCAAGTTCTGTCTCAAGAACCGCTACGACCAGGAATTCGATGACGTCGTCAACATCGCCCGGACTAACAAAAAGGAGCCCGGCCACGTCGAGTCTGCCGGATACTTTTACAAGTCCGTCCTCTTCAAYATGCCCTCCTACACTCACTCATCTGCCCCATCCTCAGGTGYCCCAAGTGCTTCGATATATGCAACTGTCCCCGATGCCGCAAATCCAAAGGCCTAGAGCCAATGGGGTCCGTCCTCCCTCTTCTTGTTTTCCCTCCCATCACAGCCTCTCATAGTTCCAAAACAGGAGCGCGGGAACCATCCGTAGACCCCCCCCAGAACCCGCGCCGAAAGTCCCGTCCATATCGGATAGGAACAAGGCCCAACGCAAGTCAAAATCTAAATCTTCCGCAGATCCTACATCATCTGCCAAAGGCAAGTCCGCCTCTGCAGCGAAAAAGCCCAAGCCCAAGYTCTTGCCCATCGTCAACTGGACATCGATACCTGTCAACCTATCCCTGGAGGATGCCGAAGCCCGCTTCAACATCAGAGAGTGYATCTTGCGCTTTTCCGACCTCATGGAACCCAGCATACCCAGGRCCAATCTAGAAGAGCTCGAGGAAATTGGTGGCCGTCGACCTCAGGGCCGTAGCGACGAAGATGAAATGACCGGTTGGGTCAGCGAGTTCTGCCTCAAGTCTATTATYATCGGACTAYTGAATCTCATCGCAAAAGAGCTCCATGGTACACTTGCTACAGTATGTCTACGCCCCCCACACATCTCCTACTGTTGTGCCTGACCATTTTGYGCAGGCGATCAAGTCAGCTGTCAAGGAAATCCGCAAYGTAGGCGTCAACCTGAACAAAATCTGGCCCATTCTTGCCGCCCTCCGCGATGTTTCGATCGCAGAAGATCTCGCGGCAGGCCTCCCTCCACCCATTCTCCCCGGTTCCTCGACACCGTTTTGTTTTACTTTTCCCGACCCACWTCCCCCACCAGCAACACATGACATTCGTGCGATGAGAAGCACGCGTAACATTGAGAGCGACTCTCATTACATAGCATATTCTGCGCAGATGGTCCCCGTTATCAGCGCCCTGACTGAGGACGTGCTATTAACAGCTGCAGTACGCGAAGAGATCGAAGCCGGGGTACGCGAGGGCAGGGAGACAACGAGGGATGCCAGAGAGGCCGTCAAACGAGAAGCAGAGCGCTGGGAACAGGTGCGGAAGACAATGGAGAGTCATGTCAAAATCAAGGCACAAATTCTCGAGGTTCGCATCCGCACTTTCTCCCCCGCCACCCCTCCTTTACTCACCGTTCCCCACAATTAGAACCGAGCGAAACGCGAATATCACAAACAAAAGCTTGTTTGTCTGGACAGCGCCCTCAAAATCGTCATGCCAAAGTAYGCGCCGCGTTTGGCGCACTTGGGTACCGAYATGGATGAACGGGTGTATTGGATCCTGTCGCCCGGCGCATCGGAACGTGAGGCTGCGTATGATTTCATACTCACGTGTGCGAACGAGGAGGACCGGCTAAAGAAGGGTAGGAAGAAGGCAAAGGTGTTGAATGGTGGGGAGGAGAGGGCTGAGATGAAGCAGTGGTCGTGGTTTGTTGCCGTGTGGGGCAAGAGACCAGAGGAAGCAGCTGGGTATGAATCCAAGGCAAAGCTAAAGGCGAAGAAGCGGAAGCTGGAGGAAGGTGATGAGGATATTGAAGACTCGGATGTCGATGAAAGCGAAAGTGATGACAGTGATATGGATAGTGCAGAGGAGGAAATGGAGAGATGGTGGGGCTTTTATGAGCCYCTTGAAATTCTCCAACTTGCAGAATGGATCGCGATGAAAGCAGGGTTGGATGAYGAARCTGYTGCCGAAAYAAATRCAACRTCGTCYRTCCAACAAGACAGGGATGAACAGGACTCKCGCGCGTCCTCGTCTACTATCACTCTCAATGGCTCCATCTCAACTTTCGGTCTCAACGGACACRGCGGAAATRGTAGTAGCGGTTCTGGAAAGAGTCGCGAYACGAGCGTGACTGTCGTTGGCAGCGCCGAGTCGAGCAGGAGGGAGCATTTGAAGAATTTGGTRGATGAGCTGAGGACGTTTGCGGGATTGTTGGAGTGGAGGGTTAGGGAGGAYAAGTATGATCTTGTGTTGAAGGATATGGAGGCTGCTATTGGGAGTGGTGGTGGGAAGGAAAAGGAAAAGCGAAAGGAGAGTGTGGAAGGCTCGTAGGTTGGCTATTGAGCAAATTTCTATGGGAAGAACGCGCGAGCAGCAGGGACGTGTGTAAAGCTGTCCCGTCCCCATTGTGCAGCTTGCATCTGTTGTCCGTCCCCTCGACTCTGATACCTGGACCTTCACACATTTATTTTGTGTTGAGCGACGTATGATGATTTTTCATGTCTTATCCAGCAGTTTTTTTTTTTCTTGACCGTTCAACATCGAGGTCATACATAATTCATTCAAAGATACACCCACCCTGTAGATATTTTTGCTATTCTTTTTAAATGTGTATGCACGATACAATATATTCCTCCCCTCAAGTTGATAGTACCTTTTTTTTTTTTGCTATTCTTTTCGCCTTTTTGATTTGTCTCGAATACAACACTCCTTTGTATATAATATTCTTATCTCGGCGATTATGATTTTGTGATTCGAGAAAGCTGGATGAGAAACGGGGAGTCCAGATGCTATACAAAAAGAACCCAGGAGCCCCTCTAATGTCTACGGGGGTTTCCTCCCAATGTCCTGCCTTTCAAAGAAGTCGCTTGACTGCAACATACGCGGAAACCAAGGAAAGCACTTGAAAGGGGCAAAACCAAATCAACATTTTGCGGCCAACCATAGAAAATTTTCGAGAATTCACACAACTTACACATGTTACCCGGGAAAGCTAAACGAGCACCGAATTGTGACCTCTGTGTATATAACAAAAAAGATCAGCACTGCTGAGACACATACTACAGAAGAAGAAAGTGAGCAACACGAACGTTTGCTGGATCGCCGCTCATATAACCCAGTGTGAASGGGATGCGGGAAAAAGACCAAAAGGCGCAGAAACCGGCCGCGGAAAGAGGATACTGGAGACCGGCGATTGCGGTGCTGGAAGAAGGGAGAAAATGATGTCATYAGACTAACGAAGAGACGGTATCGAGTGCTGTAGGGTAAAAAGTTACCTGAGGATGATCAAGGGAAGATTTTCAAGCGTGTGTTGGTGTGCACCTAGATTTTATACACTGTGGATGAGAGGGGGGTTGGGATGGTTGGGTCTGAGACCACTTACGCTGGGCACAGTTGAAAATGTGTGCGTCTCTAGAAGCTTCGACTTGCGCTTTATCGGCATACACTGTAGCAAATTGGAGATCTCTTTGATAAAAAAAAAAACACGCGTGGAATCGTTACTCTGTGGGTATTCGACCTTGGCACGTCGCCTGGCCCTCGCAACCGCTATAACTTGACCCCATACAACAATGGCCGTCGATGATAGTGCCGCGACGACGTAGTGATAACTGAAGGACTCGCGTCAGTCATCCAAAAAATGGTGCCGCCGATTGCAGAGGCGGACTCACTGGTCAGGAACCGTAAAAGTAGTGGACATGTCGTGATTTGGGGATAGAAAGGATGAAAACAAAAGCGAGGCTATATAGGACTTCCTTAACTCCCCCCACCCGCCCATGACATATTACCCATGCCGAAGCTGTTTGTACGCGTCAGCAAGGGGAAGGGGGGGCGCGCAGTTTGATCAAACACGCTCAGTCAGCCTAGGACGCGCGGTTGAGTCAGCAGCTTGACACATGTCGAAAGGGAGTCATGGTATAGGTCCACGTTCGAGATCAACCAACCATGGGCCCTGATTGGCATCTTCATTCCATTGAGTTCGCGAGTACCGGGGTGGGAATGCTGTTAAGAGCATTGGTCATCAACCGCTCTGATGTGATAAAAGGTCTTACGCAGTAATGTAAGCGAGTGATACATCCCGTCACTTCAGCTGGTGCGCGCTTCTATTCATTCGGCACATACTACAGAGTCCTACTTCCGGGGAACCAATGAAATTGAGGTGTGTAAAAATGTCGACTTGCTATGTTGCAGACGATTCCATGTCGCATTCCGAGTCTTGCCCCACGAGGGAAAACTGCCGCATATATAGAGCCATGAGATCATCGGGCTTCATTTTGCGTTCAACACAGAGTGACATGYGGTCAGCGAGGCGAGTTGCAAGTAGATGTTTGCACTATCCACAAGCATAGATTAAGCAATGGTCATGGACCACTCTCAGGTTGGATTACTCGCCATGGTATGATTCTTTTGTTGAAGGACATAATGTAAAAATGCAGGGCAGCTGCAATAATATGGGTACCCTGTGGTGCTGACCGCGAGGAGAACCAGATATGTCCCGTTGGATCCARTCACTTCGTATTCCGTGTGTCCCCACGCAGTCGTATACTTGACCACTATGGCGGTATAATTTAAGTGTTGGACCCAAAAAAGTCAGAGAAGGGATTACCACTCCCGCGATCTATCAAGTCCAGCGCGTTAATCACCGTTTGCTGTGGAAAGATATGCTGAAGCCGATATAAATCTTCATCCGAGACTGGTAATAATCAGATTGTCAGAAGTGACGTATATCGCATGATAATTAACTGACGGTCTTGGGATTTAACCGCGTTGATAACAGCATCTGCAATTTTGAGAGACTCCTTGAGATGGACGTCGTTCATCGTCAGGAGACATTGCATTATTTGATGCGCATGTTTGATCCATCGCGGTTTGCCAAACAAACGGCAGCCACCGAGATCTCACAAGCGGGATTGCAAGATTCTGATAAGATGAAACCATGAGGGCGAGCTACTTCATCGCCTTTGCCCAATCCCACAGCGACTTCCGACTCTCAGAACTGCAATCTATTTCTGAACTTTATGGCTTCCAGGTCTATCTGCCAGACGATCCAGACACTTCCAGGCCATTCATGGTGGTAGAGCTCGACGAGGAGGAGCATGCCTTCCTCCTGGCAARGAGGTGTATTCTTATCAAGTAATATTCCATGTAACCGCCCAAGCAAATACTTACATCTTGCTGTCAAGATCTATACACGAATTTTATGCCCAGGGAAAGACATACGCTCAAGTCCACGAGATGAACCGCTCGAATAGGCATTTGTGGGAACAATACATCCCAGACACATCGTTCAAGTTTATCGTCACCGGCTTCAACCATACCATACCTCAGAAAAGGCAGCGTGATGTGATCGAAAGCTTTTCTTACATGGATTTCCGGGGCAAGATCGACATGAAAACCCCCGAAATCACCATAGCCTGTTTCGAAGAATGTACGTTTAGCGTTATTGCGCCCGGTGAAAATGATATGAACCCTACTTCGTGAATCTAGATGAGAGTAGACCTGCACTTGCCAACGGGCCACCACGCAAGCGCTGCGAAAATGACGGTCACTTTAGGGAGGTGTTCTTCGGCAGGTTGGTACGTTCACGCTCAGGGCGATCAATGGCAACAAAGGAACCAACTGTTATATCTTCAGATCGTTGAAGGCACCGCTCGACAATTGGTTGGTGTTTTTGATGTGAAGAAACGTGTGTATTATGGGAATACGAGCATGGAAGCCGAAATGTCCTTACTTATGGCCAATCAGACTATGGTACGAGACCACTGCTTCTCCCTGTTACAACCATATGCTCATTGCGTTGAAACAAGGCCTCCCCTGGAAAATGGATATACGATCCTTTTATTGGAACAGGAAGTATGGCGTATGTAAGGTCCCAATATCCTCTGCCGCTTAACCTGTCTTGACTGAGCATATTGAACAGCCAACTGCGCACTTTGGTGCGTTTGTATTTGGTTCCGATATCGACGGCAGACAGATGAGAGGAAAAGGTATGTCGTGTTTACCATCAACAACCAAACGAAGTCTTTAAGCATAGTGATAGGACGGCCACCCGGCGTTATTCGTGCCGCTACGCAATATGGGGTCGCATCTAGAATTATTGATCTGTGCACTTTCGATATTACACATAACCCATGGCGGTGTGGAGAAMTCTTTGACGCTATTGTGACAGACCCACCGTGTACGTTGAGGCCGTTTATAGTGAGTGAGTTCCCTCTGACCTTGTTTAGATGGCGTACGCGCAGGGGCAAAGCGACTTGGCCGAAAGAAAGAACTATCCAAGGAGAAAAGGGAGTTGTGTGCTCAGCACTCCCAACTTCCCAGACCGTATGAATAACTTCTCCTGGCCTGACAATGCCGTGGTGTTGAGTTAACTCTACAGGGATGACCAACCATATATTCCGCCAACTAAACCATACGAACTCTCAAATCTAGCTACGGATCTGGTTCTTCTTGCCAGATATATTCTTAAGCCTGGAGGGCGTCTCGTATTTTTCCTGCCGACAGTCACAGATGAGTACCAGGAAGTGGACATCCGCACTATGCTGTGCGATGGCATGGAGGTCATCGCTAATTCGCTGCAGGACTTTGGCTCATGGGGCCGTCGGGTGAGTGACAAAGCCTTTTACCGATTAAATCAGCCACTCACCGCGACATAGCTGGTTACCGTACGGAAGACAACTAGTGAAAAATATCCCCCTCCAACATTCGAACTCCCCGCTGAAAAATCAGACGTTACACACGTACCTGCCCACAAAGATTTTAGGGAGAAGTATTTCCAAGGTTTCAACAAAGGGCAAGGCAACAGTGATTCGACTGCCAACATCCCAGTGGCCTAGTTGGGGTGTCTTGGATATATATCATTACAACACTCAACTCTCACAAGAAATCGATCGGAAGGGTCATACTGTCGTTTTCAACGTCATCTTCTGATCGACATGTCTTCTGCACTTCAATACGTCTACTTACCAGCGGCGCGCCGCAGACCTCATGGTTGCAGATGAAAATAGGTCTCAGTGAATGTCAATTTAAGCTGAGCTCCAATGAAATTTCCAGCTCCAAGGTCTCATGCTCGCGACTTGACTTGGACGGATCTATTTCTTACTTGACAAGTCTTCTGCAGACGTGCTACCTTCACCTGACCTTCTTCCACTGTCTCGTGTGGGATCATTATCGGAGCAAACCCTTATGCAGTCAGCCGTATGACTTGGCAAGTGGGGGTTCTGCTTCCTAACCATATGAAACGGACAGCTAGGGGTCGAGGAAACATGGCGCTTCCGACTGAATATTGTGATTACCGATAAACGAAAAAGTCTATCTCGCGCTCATGTGGGCGGTAGGCCTATGTCATACATCAGGCAGGGTGAGAGAAGAGCGTTTTGGTCGAAGCTGCCATCCACAGCAATCTATCTCGTCCCAGCTTTTGTGATTGTTGAATGCAACGGGATATCACGTGCTGCGTCAACAGGCTCCGTCGTCCGAAGACGAGCCTCTATTTCTTCACATGGTCCAGCTTCTTGCGGCGTTGCAGTGGTTCTTCCGACACGAAAACAAGATGAGGGAAGGTATGTATATAAGGGTCGCTCTTGGATTTTCTTTCTACTCGTCCATCATGACTATTATATCAGTCGTCCTTGCTATTGCTTCCGTCGCGCTCGCCCAAGCGCCCACGACTCCACCGTCTACTCAGACAGGGAGGCTTCCTGCTTTAGGGTACGATTGTTAGCTACGTTCCATAAGAAAAAAAAAAGTTAACATTGATGCTCAGCTGGAACACTTGGAACGCCTATCATTGTGGCAAGTCACTCATGCCTCGGACCCATGTTTGCGTGTTCCAGGCTCAGTGTCCATAGACATCAACGAGGCCAAGGTCCTCTCCGCAGCGAACTCATTTGTATCCCTTGGACTTAAAGCCGCAGGCTATGAATACGTTAACATTGATGTACATTTTTTTTTGCGTCACCAACCCAGAGCAATATCACTAATGAGCTATGAGTAGGACTGTTGGTCTTTATTGGCCCGCGATAGCTCGGGAAGGATAGTTCCGGATCCTGCCAAGTTCCCAAATGGAATTGTAGGCGTAGCTAACCAGGTACACAATCTTGGATTGAAGATGGGAATTTATAGGTATGAGAACACTGATCTTCGGGTTCTTTTGATTTCTCATGCGGATGTTTAGCGATGCTGGCACCAAGACCTGTGCTGGGTTCCCGGCATCCATTGGCCGTGAACTCATTGACGCACAAACCTTCAGTGGCTGGGGTATCGACTATCTGAAATATGGTAAGCGGGTATATGATCCTAAGTTAGATTTTAGTCATTTACCATAACCCTCAGACAATTGCAATATTCCTAGTAATTGGACTGACGCCCCAGTGAGTCCACTCAGCCTTTATATGTATCAAGAAAATCGAGCTTAACGCCGGGAAGACGCCTCCGGGCGGCGATTGGTAGTAAGTCTCTTTTGATTACTACGTGGCCCGTAGCTGGACAACTGCTTCAATAGTAACTCGAACTCGGGTATCCGTTACCGTCAAATGACGTGAGTAAACCCTTACGCGCATATTTAATTTAATTTACTATTATTGATAATGATTCCTTCAGAGCGGCTCTAGCCGCCGTATCTCGTCCTATTCAGTTCAACATCTGTATCTGGGGTACTGCAAATGTGTGGACCTGGGGCGCCCGCGCGGTTGGTTTCAAAAATCAAAACATTAATATTTCAAGGACGTTATAAAACTGATTATAATCTCAAGGGCCATTCGTGGCGTATGTCTGGGGACTCCAGGTATGGCTCCTACACCGATAATCAACGAACTTGCGCTGACCTAGTTATTTTCAGCCCAACATGGTCGTACTTTATGAGTATCATCCGCACCAATGTAGCCCACTTGGACACGATCAACTTCTTCAGTCACAATGATATGGATATGATGGAGATTGGTAGGCCTTCCTGTTATCTATATCCTTCACTCTCTAATGGCTACGTCGTGGTATAGGAAACGGTAATCTAACCATCCAAGAACAACGTACCCACTTTGCTGCGTGGACGTTCTTCAAGAGCCCGATCCTACTGTAAGTCAATTATGTTCTACTATTGGAGATTATAGTCACTGACAGAGCGTAAATCAACAGTGGCACAGATGTAAGATGTTATGCTATGCCCTACATGAGCAACCAGAATAAAATTTCCTACCATCCCTAGCTCAGCAAACTCTCCAGTCAACAGGTTGCAATCATCACTAACAAAGAACTCCTCGCCTTCCACCAAGACTCAACGATCGGAACGCCCGCCAAGCCATTTACAGCCTTCTCCGGTGCYCCCACRACCTCACCTCCAGAGTACTATTCTGGAAAATCGGTCAAGGGAACCCACGTATTTATCATCAACACKGGTTCGGCCACWGCTAGCAAAAAATTCACGCTCTCCAGCGTTCCTGGTTTGGGTACRTCTGGGAACTTTAAGATTCACGACATGTGGACGGGCACGGATTTGAGCGGCACGTTTGCTGCGACTTCGACCTTTACTGTCAGTGTTGCGAGTCATGACACTGTTGCGTATTTGATTACCAAGGTGTGATCGATCGATATTGATTGAGAGAGGGATGGATGGCTGGATGAGAGGATTGGAAGGAACGTAACGCGATGGCTTATGTTAACCTATGTAAATACAAACGAGAGGTCCAAGTGTCAATGAAGTACTGTTCCCTTGAAAAAGCCGAAGGGAGCATAAGCAAACAATAATCAGCTACGCACTTAACGAGCTCCACACAGATCTCCATCTCATTCATCGATACGCAGGTACATCACGACAACCTCATCGCGTTCTCCATACTCAGTGCCTCCCTTAGCTTTTCCTCATCCAGTTTCTTTCGCGCCTGTCTTCCTCTGGCGAAAAACACGGTCGAAGAAGCCGCCATGACGAATGCACCATTAAAAATAAGTGCACGATGCATGTTCAATGGTGGATTTGCATCTTTACTGGCTCGAAGTGCGCCCTGCACTGCAAGAGGAAAAAAAAGTGAGTTGAGTGGAGCTAATGGAAATAGATTACTTTTGGATTTATACCTAGGACGAATACGACACCCAGTAGGTTACCCCTGCAATGCAGATTAGGGGTGTTCAACGGTGAACAAGAGGTTTGCACTTACATAAACCACAGAATTGCTGAACTTCCATCCGCATTCCTCGTAAGCTCGCAAGCAAGCTCCAAGCCAATAGGCAACATGGTCACCGAACAAGCGCCGATTAGTGCCATAATCGCAAACAATCCAGCTTCATTGTTCGGTTTCACTATAAACCCGCAACTTGGGGATTAGCAAATGGGATGGGAAGAGGAAAAGAACACTGGCTATACCTGCCCAAATAAGCGATAGCCACAACACAGCAACACACGGAACCAAAACCTTCGCCGTCAACATCAACTTGTGCGTAAACACGCGATCGAACAAGGGTGCGGTGGCGATTGCAGCTACTATGCCCRCCAATAACAAACAGGCACCTAGGAATCCACTGACATCGTCCGAGTATCCTACTGGTTGCTGTAGACAGATTTTGAAAAATTCAATGATAAGYGATGGGTTAAATGCCGCATCATGCCGCATGGGGGAGACGTACAAAAATTTGGGCRGTCAAAATGGCAAATGCGTTGGAACTACAAATACAGGAATTAGTTAACGTGTGGGTGGTAAAAAAAAAAAAAAAAAAGTGTCGTTGCTTACGCGGCGACGAGGCTGCCGAATACCAGCRCCACGATTCCGAAATCGAACCGCTCGCGTTTAGACATGCGTGCATCTGGTGGTACTTCCAGTCCCGCCATTGCGCGGAGAAGAGAAAGGAGGGTTGGTGATGGTCTGGATCCAGCATATGCTAATTTTATAATAAGCACAAGAAGAWATGCCAGCGAGATAAGAGGTGTGTTTACTGGGAGGTGACGGTGGTGCGTTCCCAATAAGGAAGATGAGTGGTGTTACGGCAGTGGAGAGGATACCGAGAACGAGTATCTGCAAAGAGAAGATTGAGGCGCTGTGGAGTACAATAGCAGAATGGCTCACTGATTGTCTTGAATCACCAACGAGGGGACTGAGTAACTGCCCTAGGGCTCCGCCAATGGGGTTCGCTGGTAGTGATAAGAATAAACTGCTTGTTATTGGCTTAAGGCTTACAAATGGCAATAATCATAGTCGCGGTGGTGCGCCCTTTCAGATTGAACCATAGCTCAGAGTACTTGGGACCAGGTACTTGATAGATGGGCTGGGCAATAGAAGCAAAGAGCTAGGGGTTGTAGCATATTCAGTYATATGTTTYCCCCTACTTTCAGGATATAGCCTACCTGGCCAAATACTAATAWTGTATATGCTCGTCCACCAGAGAGGGACTTGGCAGTCCCGGCATAGCGAATCCAAGCAGACAGGATCAGAGCCACGCCCCCGAGCTCGTACTRGGGAAGTRATGTCAACAGTCAGAAACATCAGKTAGTAAATAGCCATACGCATCTCCTCAGGCCATATCTCGCGACAATATAGGGTATAGCAAAGGCAGTTGGTAGATAAACCAAAGCAACAATGTTTCCAAGCCAGTTTACTTGATCCAAGGTSATGTTGAAATCCTCGGCCACTATAAGCAAGTTAATGGGGCAACCTTCCCGAACAATGTGAACCGACTTACTGTTATTGGATATAGGCCCAAACCAAGGCCAGGACATTGCGGCGACAATATTCAAAAAGACCTAGATAAACATACTGTAGAATACTCCACAAGCAACGGGGCATGTGAACCTACCAGAGCCACGAGTCCAGCGAACCGCCGCTTGTACAGTCGATAGACCACCTCTCCACTCTCCGAACCTCTAGCAGCATTTCCCACCACCAAACGCCTCTCAGACTCCTTTTCACCTTCCGAGGAATTGTCTCCGGGCAATGAACCTCCATAACTAGCCTTGGGTACCGGCTGCGCCTCTTTGACCTCGAGGTCGACTTTTGCTTTTGACATCGTTGAGAGTGGGAAGGAGAGCCAAAAAGGCGTGACGGTTAAGAAACGGAAAGTTGCAGGGTCTGGTCGTACCTGAACGGAGCCTGGAAGGAGAGCATTCGCAGGCAAGAAGGACAGAAATGGAACAGGTGAAGAGCGGGGGTGGGAGACTTGAGGATATCAGCTGGTCCGTGGGACTATCAGATACGGAACCAGGTATGCCTCTGGGACCGTCTGCTAACAGATGCACTTGAGGAGAACAAATGGATATATACGATGGTACTACTAGGATCACTGATTGAGTTGCTTCCACACTTCAAAGTCTTCTCAACTCTCTTGACACGCATGACCACTCACATGTCCTATCACATGACTCAATCTGTGTTGCTCACCAGCCATGAGTGAGTACTGGGTCTCCAAGAAGAAATACTTCTGCAAGTACTGCGATATCTACATCGCAGATGACGCCCCCTCAAGACAGCACCATGAAAGCGGCCTTCGACACAAGGGCAGCGTTGAACGCTTCATCAGGGGAATTTACAAAGCAGGCGAGAAGAAGAAGAAAGATCTTGAGGAGGAGAAGCGAGAAATGGCACGCGTAGAACAGGCACGTCTTGACTAACTTACTTTTATGACTTGTGTGCTAACATCATGATAGGCTGCTCGGGCAGCATTCGCTCAGGACATTAGCTCGGGCCATGCAAAGGCCAGCTCCGCACCTGTCGCCTCTACCTCTTCTGCGCCCCGCAAACCCGCAGCCAAACCCTCGAACCCCTTTGCGAATTATTCCACGGCGGATCAGCTAGGCTTTAAAGACCCAGATGCAGAACACCTGGAAATCCGCAAAACTCAGGGCCTGGTAGGTGGCTGGCAAGTCATCGAGTCAGCGCCTGCCCCCCCACCATCAGAGGCAACCCTAGRGGAGGGTATCAAACCTGAGCTTGGTCCTGGTCTTGGTCCCGACGCTACCATTGGGGGGGAGCCAGGCGGCAAACGCACTGCGGACGCCCCACCGGAAGACGATGTCCGCTCCTTCAAACTTCGCAGGAAAACAGCTACAGCTGTGCTAGGGGAGATCTACGATCCAGGACTCATACCCATCAAAATAAAGAAGAGGGAGGAAAATCCCGCAGCGCCAGATCCTTCCACATCGTCTGCAGCCTCTTCCAACACCACCTCGGGGACTCCAGTCCCCAAGTGGACAGCAATTTCATTAAAACCCAAAGACTCCTCATCGAGAACCTCGCCCACACCCTCATCTACGATCAAAAAGGAAGAAGCAAATGATTCGCCGCCCCTCAACAATAATCCAGAACAAGCACCACCCGCAGGCTTACGTTGGGCAAAGGTTCAGTGGGGTCAGGCTATCGATGAAGGAGAGGCTGCCGCCATACCCTCTCAACCAGCAGCATCCGCAGACGCTGTACCGAACCAGGAGTCCAGCCAACCTCCAATCAAGCCAGAAGAAGGCGACGTCTCAATCAAGACGGAGTTAGACACTCCAGGACCTCCCGCTGAACCAGAACAACCAACAGTCGGATTGTTCAAGAAACGGAAGACGCCGATAGGTGCACGAGGGCGGCGGTAAGGCTTCGCCTTGCATTGTCTGTGGTCACATGCTCTTTTGTTTCCGTCCCACATATGTAGGCCTGCCTTACTTGCTAACAGTTGAAACAAGTATTAATATCTTTCCATTTTTCAAGGGTCGCACTATAGCATGCAAAAAACGCAATGAGGACGACTGCTACCCGGAACTCATGCGGAATACGAAGTCGTAACGCGAGCTAGTACTATGGAGGGGAACAAAACTGAGATCGTCATTAAGATCGTGCTCCGTGTTGTGAGGATGCGCGCTGGCCGCCGTAATCTATCTACGATCGACCTATTAGGCAACATATATATAATAAGGTTACACTCGGACATAACTTGTACCGTGACGATCACTTAATAGAGATATCGCCCCGCCTCATTTTCAATGACCCGAAGACGGACCCTAGCTCCAGGAGCATATGTCAACCCTGGCTGGACCCACATCTCGACACCCATGGACGCCCACTAGCTCCCCTCTCCCCCGAAAATCTGAGAGCTCCCCTACGCCATCCAGCCT
This sequence comes from Lepiota subincarnata, assembly GCA_023014305.1. NCBI lineage: Eukaryota > Fungi > Basidiomycota > Agaricomycetes > Agaricales > Agaricaceae > Lepiota > Lepiota subincarnata. Next base: position 975,229 of record JAECYV010000005.1, read on the forward strand.
TCTGCCGCCCGCTGAAAGCTTCGTGACGGTTAAATTTGGTGCTTGCAAAACCAGACCACCGGAATGAAAATGAAAATGAACTGTCATCCGAAGCTCGCCCCCTCATCTCGAGCATGATCTTTCGCCGTTCCTTTGACTGATAATCTCCGCAATCCAGTCGGTCGGACGACAGTCTGGGGTCAATTTGCGCCCGACTCGGCACTACCTTTTTTTTTAAAGGGGGTTGCATCCACCCACCTCGGTTACGGACCGAGCTAGGGCATAGAACCAGGTCATGGGTGGAAATCGCGCGCAGCCCCTAAGCCCTCCTCGCAGCACTGCCAATCAACAAAAGCTATGTACATAAGAGATATGGAAATCGTATGCGCATCAAAGGCACGTTGTAAGAGAGCTCCTAACACCATTGAGATTTCCTTTTTCTTTTTTTACGAAACGGAAAATGCCACTAAGCGGAGGAATGAGGCGGTGGCTTCACCTTGGGGAATGCAGCGACCACGACGTATAGGGTTTGACCCAGCCTTGTATCGCCATTTTGAGGAGACAGGAAGAWTTWTTTTTTTCCCTTCACAACACCAACGAGTTGGGAGATGAGATCTACGTATCTACTGAGTAACACTACGCTACGAACGCACAAGGGCCTCGCCCAACATCTATAGTTAACCCGCGCGGCAGGCTACGAACTACAGTATCTATATCGTACGATATTATTATGCCAAATCTGTTTTTATAAGTATTTGGATGAATGAAATGGTGCTGCTGAACAGAGGCCAAGAAAGAAGAAAAAAAGTTGCCAATCTACAAAGCGTATTGACAATTGTGATCGATCGGATCAAATCGATCATGATCGAGATGGAATGGGAAATCTCGAGATCCCAATCCATCTTAGTCAGACCTCGAGAGCCCAAAGATGGCCTCCGGCTGGTACCTCGACCAACCCTTTCCAGACCCACACCTCGACCTCTACAGCGCGCATCCCATAAGCGTTCACAAACACTCTCTTGGAGAAGCTGTGACCGCCCCCTCGTGCCTGCCTCATCCAATTCACTACTGCACGTTGGACGTCGCCGACAGCCACATAGCCTCTCATGCCCCTTGGGCTGACAGAAATAAAGTCCCCGTCACCTCCCACGAGAATGACGAGTCTCTTCAAGGGAGGGCTCGTCGCTGGCCTAGCAATGTCGTCGAAATGAACGGTCATCCATGTCTCGCCGCTGCATACATGATCGCTTGCTGCCCCCCATAAATGATTGGCATATCCTGGCAGGCTGGTTGCAATCGGTCGGACGACTGGCCTCTGCTCTAGAGAGAAGGCCAGTTCACGGTCGATTACGGTCGTCTCGACACTCCTCATTAGGAGGTTTTCTGGGAGTATGTGCCCACGTCCGCTCCGTAGTATGATTCGTACAGGCGGGTAAGTCTCCCCGACTGGCGGCAATGGCACGCTCTTCAGCAGCGGCACTGGGGGACACTTGATAGCTACAGCCCGGTCATAGTTGGGCGCAGCGTTGATTCCCCCAGCCCCTGAATCTTCCCTCGGATAGGATCGATTCATGCTCGATGTCTAAAATTGAGAGAAAGCTTGGTTTTGGCGAAGCAGTAGGGGGGCATCGAGAAACCTTCGTCACTTACCTTGAGGTACGTTCTGGAGCTTGGTGAACAACGTTGTCTCTCGTTTACTGACAAGGTTTTCTGCGAGTGGGTGCTCGGGCGTTAGGTCAAACAAACCATCTTCAGTTTATATGTTGGACCCATTGGATGTACTTGTTATGAATTCTATGCGAGCAACACCCTCTGCCCTTTTTTGTTCCATTGAATTCGAGATCGGCAGAGGATCGGAGATGCAATGTTATAAACAACGCCAGCGTGCAGCCCTGCATCATTGTTCCATGTGCCCCAATTCGCTAGATCATGGGTAGATGTTCCCAAGGCTGGATGCTCTGAAGCCTGAAAGTCTAAAGCCGATAGCACCTCCGTGACATCAACACGCCTAGTGCCTGTGCAGAAAAAAATACTCTCATACCACATCAAAACCCCTGTCGTATTCAACAGCACTGTTAGAATCATTTTTGCGGGCAGCCTCATGTTCAAACGGCCAAGCCTCGTTGAACTTGGACCCTTTCCTCCTAGTCGAATATAGCATGTTGGACCATATTTGGTAATGCAGCATGAGGCCGAGGGATTTATTCATAGGTGCCTATAGGAGTCATGGTGCGGATGCTGATGGGCTATTATTTGCAACTTCATCATCAACAGGCATCAGCGGGGTTGCTGGGGTGAAGTTGGCTTCCATATCTGGAGCAACCTGGAGCAACCACCCTTATTGAGGTACCACAAAGCACCTGGAGAACTCGAAGTGAATACACCACGTGTATTGCCCTGGCGGCTGCTGAGCAAAATAGACTCCTCCCTATCCCCTTTTCCATACCCTCACTTCCCAATAGATGGGCCGCGAGGCCTTGAGAATGCTGATACACACCATTCATTAACTAGTGGGGTAACTAACTGGGGTCAAGGTGTTGGCGGAGGGTTAGATTAATGCCGTGATTAATTAGCTTAACCTGTGATTAGATATACCAACAGGGAAGATTTGAATACATGTACGGAGGTACAGTACTCAGGTTCAGGTGGTGAGGGACGTGGTCACTCGCTCGTGCCAAAATGAGCACTTCGAGGAGACGAAAAAATGTTCATGACGTTGGCACTGTCAGCTACCCACATCAGCCTCGGAGGTGCAATCAATCTATATAAGGCACGGGTTTGTTCCCAGAGGACACGTTGCAGCCAAGTTTGTTCTGCCCCTCTTCCTTTCTTTTGTCCCCGACTACCTCGTGCCACACAGCGCTGCTATTCGGTTCGGGCATGATATGTTATGATCTCCAGACGGGGGACCTCGAAAGCTGTGGCTCAGGTCCGATCGGTATCTTGCTCAAGGCGGGCGTCCTCGATTCGACTTTGTACCAGGCCTGCTTTTCCAAGTCCGGCTCCCGTATACTTTTCAACCTGGGATAGTTAGAGAGAGATGTCCAAATGCATTTTTCATTGATATCGAAGAGCAAAATAACGCTACAGGTACAGCTGACTACATGACAAAGAAGCCTAGAGTTCAGAATCTGCACTAGACGAGTTGTACAACATACAGAAATCAAAGTAAGAATAGTGTGTACTACAAAAAGGAAGAGAATATACGAAATCAAGCATGTCGGGGCATAGCCGGCGGTGTTCGATTCACGAGTCATGTAGATGAAGCGGGAAGGGCGATATTTGTTGACCAAACAACAGTGGTATGAAAGACGAGAGAAGGTGTCGCGTGATGGGGCCGAGGGGAACGGAGATCGAGAACAAGAAATTAATGAAGAAACAAGAGATCAGGGAACGCGAATGAATCTGGACATCATGATTTGGCCACTTTGTGGGCAGCTCCATTCGTCGCAGGCGGCAAGTTCAAAATCAGGATCCCCGAGTTCGATGGATCAACTCTGCATGGTATATACCGCCTGATCAGAACTGCGGTTAGTAAATCAACAAAGAAAACAGTAAACGAAAACTTACTTCTGCATCTCCGTGGTAAGGTAATTTTTGATCACCGGGATACCACCTTTTGAATGTTTTCCTTTCCCAACGATCACCTTCAATACACCCTGTCCACTCTTCAACAATTTCCGAAGCTCCGCCTCAGTCTTCTCTAATGCTTCTGCCGGCTTCAGCCCGTGCACATCGATCATATTGGGTTTCTGCATATTATTCCGACCTGCAACCAACGTGTGACTATCAAGTTCAGACAGTAGCTAGCCTGAGTACTCACCTTCGAAAAACCTTCTCGCAGCCTTCGCGTGCAACTTTCTGTATCTCTCCTCCGCGTCCTGAATGTCACCTCTCAAGAACAGTGCGTCTCTTGGCCGGCGCTCCAACACCGCCAACCTGAGCTCATTGCGTAGTCGGTCAATTTCTTTGCCTTCTTCGATTGCTTGTTTTCGGAGATCGTCACCGTGCTCGAGAAGTTTGAATGGTATACGAGTGGACAAGATGCTCTCAGCATCTGACAAGGGGGAGAGATAAGCGTCCACTTCAGCTTCGGGATTCCGCTCAGCCGGTGGAGTCGAAGTCGAGGGGATGGGCGGGACAGGCGCAAGAAGCGGACCAAGAGGTGTCGGCGGGACTGGTGGTTGGAGAAGTGCGTAATTGAAGAGACTGGTTGAGGGTATCATGGTGAGTTCATGTGCCATGGACTGAGAATCGAGCAATAGCGGGGAGAGGGCCTTATCAACTTTGAGTACATGGTTTTCTGTTCCCTTGGACTCAGACATGGGAGGAATGATAGTTCCGTTCTGACCGAGGATGTGAGGTCGAAGTCCAGGAGGTGTTTTCAGTTCGTCCCCATCTGAGTCGGGTGAAATATCGTGTACTGGTTGGCCAGGTGTCCTCAACTCGTCATCGTCATCATTCGGAGTACCTGGTTGCCAGCCAACAGGTGGTATAGGTAGTGGGGGATCGTCTGGTATAACTAGTACGTCATCTTCCATGCGTACATAGTGACTCGTAGGGTTCGGAACAGGTAAAGGTGGACCTCCGTGAGAGACGAAGATGTATTGTTCCTCACCTTCAATACCCTTCTGCTCCACGTCGTCATTATCTACGTGCTCGGACCTCGAGGTTATTTCGTCAATTGTCGACAAATGGTCGACGCGAGAGTCCAGAGTCCGCTCACGGATTGTACTGTCTGGAGGAGTTGGGAGAGGCGGGGAGGGCAGGGCACCGTCGTCCTCGAGACCTGTTCCCTTCACTCCCTCTGGGTAAAAGGAGAGCGAAGAATGAGGACGGGCGGGTATCTGCGCCAAAATAGGTATGGGGGATACAGCAGAGTCAGGGAATGGTGATGGTTCGGAGCCAGCTTGCAAAAAGAAGCTTGGTGGCGAAGGTGGCGGGAAGCGGGGTGACGAGCTAAGTTGTCCATCCAATCCATCGACGCTGATCTTAATAGGGGGGTGAGTAGGTGTAATAGTTCGCGGAGGTGGGATTGGAAGAGCTGGGGGTGTCCCGGGTACCTGGTACACACGTACATGTGAAGTAACATGTGAAGGAGTGGAGAGGGAACGTCGGTGTCGTTTCTCCCTGCCCCTTTGGCCATTACCACTCGAGGAAAGTGTAATGGCAGTTTGGTTTAGAATGCCAGGGAAAGCAGACTCAGAGGCAACGGCTCCTATAGCTGTCCATACGCCAACCAATGCCACTCTTGCCCAGGTCCCGGCGATCAGCAAGTCGACAACAAGGCGTAGGCCAAAAGCGAGGTAGTGGTCCACGGCAGATGACGTTGCAGTTGAGGGCGGGTGGAAGGAAAGCTGATGAATGAGGACGCCCTCCCATAATCCGACGATGGCTGGACCTATGAAGGAGGCCGGTTCGGTGACGCGGATAAGATAGACGCGGAGTCCCAGCCCTACTGCGAGTGAGAGCGCAACGTCCATTGGTAAGTTCACCAGGATAGAGTATGAGATGTGCGAGGGTGAGGACGTATTCGCTATCTCAAATGAGAGGGACTGGGATGAACATCACAATACAAGGACACGATGCCTCTGCGTGGGTTGAGTTTAAGTGTAGCCAGAACCAACGCCTCGTGTTGCACAGTCAACGTTGCAAACGCTCGAACCCAGTATAGCTGATGGGAGTCCAATTTATGGCAAATTAAGTTGAAGCCGTTTCGGGGACTCTCGGAGTACTGAGCAAGGATGTGTAGTTGCCCTACAAATCTGATAAAAAGCTATGGTGAATAACACTGGAAAATATTTGGGACACATTGACCCCACGCTTACAGGCACGATGTGATAGATGAATGATCAAAGCCGGCGCGGATGGTTGAACTTGGGGACCAGATGCAATTGGCTGGGCGTCCTGCGCGGGTAGTGGCTGTGGTGATTTTACCCACGAACCACCTCAAGCCCTAACAAGCGCCCGATACTGTCGCACTTCGCACAACAGATCCTCAGAGCCCCGACCTCCACGAGTACGATTATTCACGTGTCAAATATCCGCTTGAAGAAGTGCTTCTTGCTTCTTAACGCCGTGCTTCTCAGCTCGAAGCTTAAACCCTGATCCGGCTTCCGGTCACAAATCTCCAGGAAGACAACCACGATGCTTCTTTCTTGCGTACTCAATCTGTAAGTATCGGCCACAAAGCAGTCAAACGATGGGAACCTGACAGATGAGTAGCACAGATGGATCCAGAACAACTCTAACGAGATCATCTCCGATCTTGTTACCTCTCACAAAACATGGAAGGAAATATACACCATGGTCAATTGGGGCCCAAGACTACCGAAACGCAAGTCGCTTTGATCACAGACGCAACCTAAACATCAATTCTAATCGAAAAATTGTATAAACTCTTTCCGCACTCGCACGTCAACCTCTATATTTTGCCCTCCATGGGTGTGCACCAATGTTCTACGACCAAGATTTCTTTCTGTCGCCTGCCCTATTACCCCGGAAACAGCCTCTCGCTGCATCCCATAGATGATCAGCGTAACCAAGTAGACTTCTGGCTGTCTGGCGCCCAACGGGCCTCTGTTCGAGGGTAGGCGCCAATTCACCGCCAGTCATGCAGACCTCCGCACTTCTCATCAAAATGTCTGCCGGGAGTATTTGCTCTTGTCCACTTCTCGTGATGATTGGCATCCCCGGGTAAGTCTCTTGGACCGGCGGTAACGGCACTGCCCTCAGGAGAGGCGCAGGAGGGTACTCAATGAAAGCCCTCAAATTCCTGTGTTCGCGGTTCAGTGCGCCGTTGACTTCTTCATCTGTTGTATATCTCGAATGGTCTTGCTCCATGTTATCAATCACTAAGACTAGCCTGAAGAGAGCATAAGTCACTTCCAGCGCGACACAGGCAATCGGAGCTTCCTTACGCCGATTTACACTGAGCAATCTGGGTGTCTGTGCACGGTAGCTCTATTGCTGGTCAATAACAGGTTAGTTGGGGCTCACTGCCTATCTACATTGGTAGAGTCGTGCTTACCGGCTGCGGGGGCCGATCACGCCAGAGGCTGGATGTCTCAAGCTTCTGTCACAATACTGGACTATCGATGAGAATGTCGGAGACTACTAAGCCATTGGTGCGTTTCGCCCATGCCAGGAGCACTGACCTTCAAAAAGGGAAAGAGGGGTGTTGACAGTTGCTTGAGCTAGCGTTGGGTCAGGACAGCGCAATATGAAAAGAACACAAGCGAAGAGTCGAGCTCGGGCCACGCGATAGAGAAACTTCTGAGGCCAGTATGCAAGAGATTGACTTCCTTCTTATACCTGCCTGACTGAGAGCTATTCGGGGGCAGAACGTGTGGGAATAAACGCTTCCTACAACTTCCGTCCTATTTGCCTCCTTAGATGGCTCGGTGCAATTATATCAATCCATTCTCCTGCCAGGATTTGATCGAACTAAACCGCTCAGCGGGAAGCTTACGTATCCTGCTTGCCCCCCCCCCACCACAGCATACAGGATTCATACCACCCATAGAGACAGCACCGGACCCAGAGCCGATATACAGGAATTCCAATAGGTTACAGGAGCTCGGTCCAGAAGGCGACCGAGGTAAAGGCGCGTAACCACTCAGAAAACTTCATAACACGATGGTCAACAATATTTCTACGACTTCAATTGCGAATTTCCCCTTGTCCTCACTCCCAAGACTGCCCGCCGTCAAACGAAAGCTATCCAAACCTTAATCTCACCTATGACTCCTTTCTCTGTCCTGCTCGTTCTTACTCATATCGGACGTATGATGAGCGGCCGAAGTGAAAGGTCCAGGATTGGCGTTCAAAATTCAAGGTGGAACCATGTATTGTCGGCGAGTTTACACACCGATTCCGAGTGCGTATTACTGTTATCTATTTAGGTCCGCTCGCTTCTGGTATTTCTCCAAAGTTGATCGTGGACAGAAGGCAAGGTCAGTCACAACTCAGCCGCCCATACACTGATGATGTAGCCTATTGTGGATAGGCCGAAAGAAGAGCAGCGCAAAAGACAACGAAAAAAAACGAGGCTTTGGATCCTTTTCAATCAGACGTTCCAGCAATTCTAGAAAAGGATATCAGAGAGAACCGACGGTGAGAACGAAGGGCAAAGCCTCAGGGTCAGACTCAATCAGACGGTCCGATAGAAAAGGATATCTCGGAACACCAACGGTGAATCGAAAATATTGGACCGGCGACCTACCACCCCTAGGATTTGTTCAGATCCCCAAATGTTTCTCCATTTGCATAGTCACCACTCGCTTTAAACGAAACAGAAATCGCAGTATCAGCCTCAGATTCCGTATATTATCATGCCGATATTTGCCACCCCATCGTCCCTGAGTTCGGTGTCAGAAATGGTAGATGTCATGATGCTCCCGTAAACCGTGGACATGCCCCTGCAAAACAGCATGCTTGCATGTCTTGAGAATTGCCAACTTGATACCAGTGCAAATAACAGTTTGAGGCGTCAACCATAGCCGAAACATCGGTAACTGACTAGGAAATCATCATCTCATCACCCCTGCTTACATCTGTGCAGGTCGTTTTGGTAGGTAAACCCGCTGTTACCGTAAGTTAAACACACAGCGGCCTGAGAGGTCCTCTCAATGCTCACTGTGCTGGCACCCTGCAGCTCTACGTGTCAGGATTCAGGGAAAGAAAACCGTCGCGCAAAACAGACCAAATGGCACCAAGTTGAATTACGGTTAATTTCGCTGCTGTTAAACGCCAGCTTTCGATCATGTTCCAAACGCACTGCCCCCGATCGTGTCACAGGTGAAGGGGCTTAAATGATCGCTGCATTTATCGATTGTATTGGCGGTTGACACTTCCGGTGAGTGACCTCAGGCTTCGGAGGATGCGATATGTTTACTGAAGCCGCTCCCTTGGTTTCTGATCTTGGTAATAGAAACAGCTAGCGCATCAAGTGTTACTTGTGATGAATGTTCCTTGCCTGGGCAAGCGTTCTCTGACCTTGGAATCCCGCTCTGATTCCCGAGCGTCTTCAATCAGCGCCATGGTCGGACACTTCGATAGGAAGTAGTATGCACCAATCAATTTCTATAACATTTGAGTAGCTCTCCGAACATTTTACCAGGTATTGGATTAGTTGACGGAAGCTGAGCGGTGGCGAGTGATCGGTAGGCTTAGCGCTCAGGGCTCCGAAGCTACTTCGGAAATCCCGGCCGATGGCCTACTACCGTAGCTGAACTATCACTTCCGCTTGGCTCTGATATTTTCTTCCCTTTCTCGTCCTCTTTCGCGTCTAGATATCATCACAGGTATGTAAATGTTGTAGATATGGGCGCCTGTGATATGATGCAGGTATGGTAGGTTGCATCCCCTTCATATTCGCTATGCCCGCCATCTATGGGGATTTGCAAGATAGCGGCACACATGTTTCACTCACCGCCATCATTGTACCAATTCACTACACCCTTGGCATATACGCAATACTATGGATACCTCCCACTTTTCCCCCTCCCTTCGGGTTCCTCTCCTCATCTTATATGCTCCTTCCCATTCAACACGACTACCACCACAATAACACCAGTTGACCGTAGTCTTCCAGACGTCATATCACTTTGTGTGGTCTTCAATCTTGATGAGAAGCTAATGTGTGTACCGCAGCCACCACTAGCCATCCACTGACAATGTGTTCGTCATTGCTGCCACAACCTAGAGTCCCACTCACCTGAGAATATGCCAACGTTTACCCCCCACTGCCATCATACTCACTTCCCCAGCATCCCCCTCTCCGCCGTCCCCACGCCAATCCCTCCGCACACGCTTCTACTTACCACCTATTCCCTCATTCCTCGACGTGCCTTTCCATTTCCCACGATACCTCCTTCTACGTATCCTTCTACCCCTTGTCTCGAGGTCCTGGCCATCCTTCACCCTCCTCCCTCAATGTGATCACTAACTAAAATACCACTGCAAAGCGGAACTATGAAAGCCCGGCAGACGAGCGTTCCCTAGGCTTATCACTCCGGGCTTCCATACGGAACAAATAATGCCAGATGTGTGTGGATGCGGGCATGCACACTAAAATAACCGAAGTTCCAACCAAATAAAAACCAATATCACAACCTCTATAAATGGTCTTATTGATATAAAATCTCAGCGTCACGGTACTTCGTGAACAACTGAGGTGTGTCTATACATGAAAGGGTCCGTATATAGGTGGGAAATATAGGTTCTGTATAGTTTTAGTAGAAAGGGGAACACCGGCATGTAGGATTTGAAATACATGCCGGTGGATGTGATCGCTGACCACTTTTGGTGATACATCTCTTATGTTGTCGCGCCTCGCCAACAGGTCTGCTTCAACAAGAAAGCACCACCTAAAATGGCAGAGTCCCCCTTCGACAACATCGAATTCCCTCCACTAGACGCCCTGCCTTTCCGTCCGGGTGATCCCAACGGTAAGTGTGGTGTTGACAATGGCATAGGTAAAAACTGACCGCATCCGACATGCAGGTGCTATATGGGGCTTCTATGAGCATATCTCAGGAGCAACGACCATTGATGAGCTCGGCGCCTTGAATTTACTCACAGAGCGTCGCATCCTCAAAGCTGCGCAGACAGAAATTCAGTGTGGTAAAGTATGCAGCCTCAACTGGGCCATGCACAAACCGTCGCCTGCCCCGTCGGGACGCAAAGGACTAGAACACAGGGTCAAACAACGGCGCCTTGGGAGATTCAGCAACGACGACGAAATAGCGTTTAATACCCAATGTAGTTCTCAGTGGGATAGCTTTCGTCATTTCGGGCATCGTTCAGGTGAGAATTCTCGAAAGCTGAAGCTCTGCCAATAAACATAGCCACGCTAGGTTTATTCTATAATGGACTTCGAGAGGATGAGATCGTAGATGACCAAGGTATCGGTTTGCCCATGTCGTTTGATAGGCCCGAGAGGAATGGGATCCATAGTAAGTAAGCGATAGACGTTCCTGAAAGCCCGACTGCTCAAGGACAACCCAACAGCTTTCCAAGGGAAAATTGTTGGCAGAGGGGTCCTCATCGATTATGTCTCTTACGCTGCAGACAACGGAATCAAGTATTCCCCTGTTGAGCAATATCTTGTCACTGCGAAGGACTTGGATGCGTGCGTAAAGGCCCAAGGCTTAGACTTAGAGATGGGGGATATACTTTTCGTTCGCATGGGATATGTGCAATGGTATGACAGCACTCCGGAACAGGAAAGAACAAAAACATTGGCGGAGTTCGATCCTGCTACATTGGTCGGTATCCGTCAAGGGCACGATGAAGTGGAATGGTTATGGTGGGTAGTGAAAATCTTGTTCCTGGATTGTTTCTGATTCTTGACCTCAAGGAACCATCACTTCGCAGCCGTRGCCGCAGACACTCCGTCGTTTGAGGTTCGCCCAAGAGTTCAAGATTGGGACCTTCATGAGTACCTTTTATCACTATGGGGGGTGAGTCCTGAGCTTAGCTGATAGCTCATGATGTTTCTGACATTGAATCAAAGACACCGATTGGAGAATTATTTGATCTTGAAGAACTAGCGAAAACATGTAAGGCTTTGGGGAGGTACTCCTTCTTTGTGACTTCGAGCCCGCTYCACATAGTGAACGGGATAGCTAGCCCGCCAAAGTGAGTCTTCAAGCTTTCCGCAGTCACTCTCGGTTAGTGACCACTGATAACATGGCACTAGCGCTCTGGCTTTGTTCTAACAAGGAATCTTCATTCCACCTTATCATTACCCCTTTACGCGTGAATCTTYCGGTGAACCATATATAAATTAACGACTGTTAACACACCGTCTCAAGTCGAAATAGTCCCAGATTGTCCAYAGCTAATGCATGACCGCTCTTCGCGCCGTGATTATTCATGRGAGTGACCGGTAGCTATATCAGGCCATTGCCTGTACTTAGTGAATATAACTCCTAGGTCCTTACGACTCCCGGGGGTTAYGTACTCCGCCTTGGATGCGARATTTTCAGGATGAAGGATTAAATTACAGCATTTAATATCTAGGTTACTCAAGCCTCAAACTTAGTGTGTCGCTCCGTCTTGAAGAATCAAGGATATCGTCAGAGAGCCAGAAGAGACATTAGAAAACTCGGTGATATAGCTTATCGACAACAGTGAAATCTCCAGGATCACAGAAAACCTCAATTATAAAATGGATGTGTTGCATGTTTTTGGGGTCTTCCATCCGATACCATAGCTGTTGAGATTGTTGGGCGTTTAACATTCAATGCTGTAATCCTARATTGATTTATTCCCTGCTGTGTTGACCGCGTTTATCAGACAAGCCTATCAAATGGTGCTTGTATCCGATCCCATAAATGAGACGAATGAACCTCTTTCCAAACCGCTTGCCTTGCAATGTTTTGCAAGTCGCCAATGCAGGACGGACTTACGGAAATAGAGGCGACAATCGTGGATGAGACGTCTAATTTCGCTGTGGGCTTCCTCCCGGTGCTCAGCMGCCTCCATCATGCGATCGGTACTTCTGCTAGGACACTTTGACAGATAAATGCACAGACTGGAAGCAAGCGGAGAACTCAGCCTGACGGGGGCTGGGCTGCACAAATGCTACTGTGCCAGTGGCCAATCGCCATGAACAGTCAGAGTGGTAATTCCCACCCTCGACTCCTCGACCTGACATCTATTTCGCCCTTAGAACTCGGCGGCTCGTTATACGTTTTGCCCAGCCTCGTCTCGAAATGGCAGCAGTTATTGGTAGCATGAATTCACTTGTTCTGCCGATGATGATCCGTCCCCCAGCCCGCCCGGACTTTATTGGTGTTCCAGAGCCAACAACCTAGATTCTCCACATCATCTCGAATGTTCCATGGGACCCAACTGTTACTGTAAGACATGACCTCAGGCCGTCAGGGATGACCTACAATTCATTGGAGGTGGRGTTACAATGACACTTGGACGACATCATCATTACCTGTGTTATGAGACTCGCTGGGTCCAAGTATCAGACAGGAACGCATATATAGGGGTCTACCCCCGATGTTGTGTGGACCGCACTAACAAACCTATCCATCATGTCAAGCATCTTCTTTTACGAACCCTTCTATGACTTTGATCGCTTCCTCGACGATTATCGCAATCCCGCCATGCACAGCGGCGGACAATTACAGCGCCGAGGTACAGAATCAGGGGAAGGAGCYGTAAGGGCCCTCAAGCCTAGGCGAGCCGTAGCATGCCTGCCGACACATCACACGGCCTGACGGCCAAACAGGATGGATCTGCATGAAGATACACAGAAAAATCTTGTGACCGCGACCTTTGAGCTGCCTGGTATCAAGAARGAAGATGTCCATATCGATGTACAGAATAACCGATTGACGATATCGGCGGAAAGCAAGATTTCTGAAGAACACGAAGAAAATGGTTATGCTGTCCGTGAAAGGCGCTTTGGGAGGTTCTCGAGGACTCTCCAGCTGCCCCAGGGCATCAAAGTGAGGAGGACTTCACGAGATGTGCGATCGCACCGTTCTCTGAATGATTATTATTTCAGGATCAAGACATCAAAGCATCGATGGAACATGGGGTTCTCAAAATTATGTTCCCGAAAGTGGGTGCGGAACAGGCTCCGAAGAGGGTTACCATAAATTAGTGGGCTCGACTGCAAAACTCCTCCACTTTGACAAAATAAAGCTGCTGCTTTTGTTTTTGTTTTTGTTTTTTGATTTCTATATCGACTGTGCTGTACCTTGTAATATGTAGGTAACGATTGACAATTCCCCCTTTTGCTCAAGTGGCCTGTCAAATTGGTACATCACCCTTCTTCCAAACATCTCAAATGTTTGTTTGATATTCCTCATCTCTGAACATCTCGTTGTCCGTCTGTTTCTATTCCAGTTACTCTTCTTTCAAAAGCAATCACCGATTCACCACGACCTTCCTAGAGTCAGCTCTCAACCATCATGATACTCACGACAAGTCAGCATGTGGTTGAGTCACTGACACACGATATCTGCCACTAGCGGGGATATAATATGGCTTCCCGTTGTGTCGAAGTTGCCTGATATATATCAACAAATTCCCCACATCAAGATTGCTTTCAATGTCATAACATGTATACAATCAATGGACTCCCTTCGAGTGTTGGCATCTCGTGCCTATATCCCCCACAGGTCAACTGATACTGGGATGCGCTTCCTCTTGCTACTGCCCTCTCTTGTTACTTTTACCACCGTTCAGGGTGTTGTGATCGGCGTTCCGGCTTCCCAAACGCTTCAAATGAAAACCAATGGAGTAGCCCAGACGATATACAAGCTCTTGTTAGGTACTCAGAGTACTCTTCCACTGGCGCGCTTTTATCCTACTCTCTTGGGAACCGAGCTCGTTGAAAGTCATATGCATCACCTTCGCCAACTGCTATCGCTAGTTTGTATTCATGGGCACAGGTTGAAATGTGCTTGAGGAGAGGATCCTACATGCAGTAATTCCGTTCGTAGGAGTTTTGGTGATGTAACCCTTATGTTTCCTCTGATCGATGACTTGTTTCGACAGTGTCTACAAGGGCAAACCGGGCTTTCATCGAGCACTTCGGTGAAAGTTGGTCTTTTTTGCCTGCATATTTGATCGCTATTTTTTGCTCTTTGTTAGTTACGGCCATACACCCATTGCTGTGCTTCTAAAGGATGAGAGAGAATGTACCCTACTCCTTGTTCTGGCATTGGGAGAGGTTTGTTCCCTACGGCCCGTTTGTCTGTCATATACTGCATTTTTGAGGCTCCTATCTTAGTGTGTCTCTGGATATTCCAGAATTGGTGATGCTTGGGCCCTCCGATCGCGCGCACCTGAGCTTGGGACCCCCTAAATACCCGATCGTGCGCTCTGTATGGTAAGATATTTTCCGTACGAAGAGTGAGATATTGTATGGGTTTTTCTGGAAGGTATTGGCTACTCCTTTATGAAGCGGAGCACCACGGATGTTTGTTATGAAAAAAAAAAAAAACAATGATAAATTGTATAGTTTGTGGAGCATTAGATGATGTTGAGGGCTCGAGTGCCGTGCTGTGTGCAATGAGCCGTGGCTGTACATAATGGGAATTCCGGAGAATTATCTACGGTATTTGTGTTTGTTTGTGCTCTGTTGAAAGTATGACAATTGAGGGCTCTCTTGGTTCGGTGCTTTGAGCCAGCGACTCCGAAATACCTGCTGAAGGTCCTCTGCGATATCCTTTTGTCTTAATCACATCCTCATACCCTGCGTACCCCCACTCCATAACTTCCGAGTCTTACTACCTACCAACTTCGTTCTTTCTGTGAAAAACATCTCTGACATCATCAAGTTACCCCTCCACCACCGCTCTCCGCACATCTTCTTTTTCTTACCTCCTGCAACCACTATGTCTGCTTTCGGCGGCGCACAAGAAGTTCTCACCCCCATTCTCCTCCGTTCTCATACTCCAGGTGAGTTGATGCACTCTCGGTTTTGTGCCTAGCTCAATAGGTTGATCCACACCAGCTCCAAACGAGAAAGGTACGTACCACATGTTCATTCTTCCTGAGCGCTATCAACCAAAACCATCAAAATAGTCCTAAAGTACCTGGAAAGCATGTCTCGAGAGGGAGAAGAGCCTTACAGTACACCCCCGCGGTCTCTGGTAGACGCGGCCGAGTACAGAAGCACTGGAAGTGCCTTGCGTTCACCGCCTTACTCTCCGCGAAGTCTCAACAATGGCAACGGGACAAGGGCTCTCCATGATGACGACATTAATGGGGAAGATGCTGACTCTAACGCACAGGAGGGAAGGACATCTGAGATTGGAGGCAATGTGCGTCTTCTCTCGCTTTTGTGCTTTTTTGGCCGGCCCGCCTGACTTCCCATAGCGGGAACCTGGCCCTCACGATCCACCTGGTCCCAAATATGAGTCCTATGACTCTGGTCCCTCTTTTGGAAACTTTGGCCCTCTGCCTGCGGACGATCCTCCTGTGCAGGGCTTCTGGAGTGTAAGCCTTTGGTTCTCAACTTGCGCTTAGCAACTCACCGTCCCCCAGTCTAACCTGAGCAATATAATGAGTGCCCCTCCGAATGGTTCGGCAGAAGGTGGTAGAACGGCCGGCTTCACTCCGAGCCATCCCACCAAGATACCTCTTCCCGCCTCCGAGTTTGCGGCCTCGCCTCGCGCGCCGTCTATCGGAATAGATGTTCCCCCATCCAAGACTCGTTCTCAGTCTGGTGATGTGTCCTCTCCCAAACCTTCCTTACATCCTATGGTGCGTTACTTGTATCTCATGGTATGAGTTTGGTATGTTAAGCGCGACGATGACATCAGTCTCCGAAGTCGCCCACACGAATGAATGGCCGTGGCCTGGATGACGACAGGCCGCTGTCGCCATTGTCGATGCGATCAAAGGTGACCGCCAAAACGCGCGCAACGGAGAAGGGAACCATGTACCCTCCTCTTCCCGAGAGTCGATATGGTGACGGCGAGACCAACTTTGACATCGGATCGCCAAAATCACGTGCGCGGTCCAAGGCACCTTCGATTTCTCCCTCGGATTCACCATCAAACGTTAAACCGGCGTCAAAGCAGGCTTCTAATGGCATCTGTGCGTCTCGTTTGCGATCATTCCTACTTTGCCTCTTGACACGTTTTCATGGTAGCTCGCTCGCCAGCCCTGGGATCTGCTATATCTGCTGGTCATCACTCGCGCCCCTTTTCGCCATATCGACATGCACCTACCACGGCCGACCTGATGTATGCAGCTGCTCGGAATCGCGCCTTGGTTATCCCTGAAGAGGACGAAAAACAGCCTTCCTTGCGCTCTAAACCCCCGTCAGTCGTTGCCTCGCAGATCAGCAAGGTGCCCTCACAAGTCAACGGGAAAGTACCGTCACAAGCATCTATACAACAGCACTCTGTGATGAGCTCCCAGCCTGATAAAGGTAAAATTCGAGAGCGTACACCGTCTCCGGAAGGCTTGGATCCGCAAGAGGCGCAGATCGTTGCGGACGCCCTTGCTGGACGGACCCCTCGCACCTCTTATTACGCAGAGCAGCCGCTGGAGCCTGAAATCACCAATCATTTTCACGATACCGAGCTCTGCGTGTTGTTGCATCAGGAGACCGACGAAAGCCTTCATGATTACGTTAGGAAAGCATTAAGGAAGGCAATCCGACAGCGGGTTAAGAAGCTTGGGATGAAGTATGATGCAGAGGTATGCTTTTTGAATAAAAAGTGGACCTTCATCTGAAAAAAATTTACAGTCCATCAAACAGTATAGGAAATCATATCACGATCATGATCCTGGCCTTCATCTACTCGGTGCCCAACTCAATGATGACGTGCGCCAGCTTCAAGCTCTAGTTACC
The DNA here is from genome assembly GCA_023014305.1 of Lepiota subincarnata. NCBI lineage: Eukaryota > Fungi > Basidiomycota > Agaricomycetes > Agaricales > Agaricaceae > Lepiota > Lepiota subincarnata. The sequence continues at coordinate 992,549 of JAECYV010000005.1, forward strand.
GGACTTCATCTTACATTCACCCCCGTTATAGGAACCTCCCAAATGGGCTAGCGATATCAAACGAGAACTTCTCCTCATGCAACAACGTATTGAGAGCATTGGCGAGAACCTTCGACCACAAGATCGTTCATTCCAAGGGTCGCGCTTCATGCCTGAGGGCGATGATCTTACCCGCACGCCTATGACGCAAACCGTCAACATCCAAACGCAGCCGACGGGAGCGGATTCAATGTATCAAACTCAAGGTGATTTTCTGGATGACGGGGCCACTGAAACTCAGCGGCCTTCCCATGCTGGTGGGACCTCCCAGTTCCGAAGCTATGCTATGGGCGACATTGGCCGTGATAACTCACCGGGTTCCTTCGTGCTTGAGGAAGAGTTATATAAACTGCGTCAAAAGCCGGCCAGTCAATCGGGCCGCTCTCACCATACCTGGGAGGTGACTCGTGATGAAGATCTCGGAGATTATGATGATGAGGCTGAAGTCGCTCCCTCCGGTTTGCCTACCATTCCGGATACCAATGGTGATGGCTATCCGGACCGTGGTATAACACCGTCTCCCCCCCTTCCTCCCCTGCCCCACGAACAAGAAATGGACGATCTCGCTGTCACGCACCAGTACCGTGGCGATTACAGTACTGACCGCGACCAACTTCCACCTTGGCAAAAAATTCATCAGCGTTTGTTGAACTGGGCCATCATTTGGCCTATGAGTGAGCTGGACCAGGCGTTGAACAGCACGACACGCGGAAATCAAGTGGATGAAGTAGCCCTGAGCATTTGGGCGACACAGACTTATAAGCGATATGTGAGGGCGAGGTTGACGGAAAGCCAGGGTGGTGTGGATAGGCTATTTGTTCCGCCAAACGTTGCAGATGCCATTAGCAATGCTGTCTTCAATGGTCGACATGGCGATGCGTGTGGGATGCTGAAAGATCTTTGGACACCGTTTGGGTTGGAGGGGATGCCCAGATTGCTCATTGTTCTTGCGAAGCACCGCTCCGATCCCAATCATTGGGTTGTTCATCGGTGGGTCTAGTGCCTTGAAAACTGAGATGCGTACTGATATTATTGGTAGATTCTCACTTCCGGATGGAAATCTTACCACTTATGATACCTACCAAGAACGTACTCTTCCAGATGGCCGAGTGAGTAGATTACTCGCGCTTTAGCCCCTCTCTAGTCGCTCATTTCCTGATCTGCAGCCTCTTGGATGGTGGTTTGCTATTCGTGTCGCGTGGCCCAATGCCTCCTACCCGAATCCGGACAACCTTGTACAAAAGATGGTCCGTCTGCACCGACCTATGCAGCTCCCTATTGACAATTCGGTTGCTGCTGCGGGCATTTGGCGGAACCTGCTCATGGGTTCACGGGCGGAAAGGAGCTTGGATCTGGAACGGCTGAGGGATCTTATCAACACAGAGGTGAGGAATCTGCGCCAGCGCAAGCAAATGGGTAAATTGTCGGTCGGTGGGCCAAAGCCTAACTGGGAGGAAATGGCTCCATGAAAGTAGTGCTTGATTTTGTTACCGAAGTATCGGAGCGGTTCCTCTCTATCCCTACCGTATTCTGCCGTCGGCTGTGTGCCGCCAGCCGATAATATTGTTTCCCTCGTGTTCTTTCTTCCCATGTAATGATCTTCTCACTTTTGTTGCTTCTGGTTGAAACATTGATGTTCTTTGCTTGTTGTACTGTAGTGGACTTGGCTGATCCTACTTAGCTACATATGATGTAAATACGTGGTAGTTTTAGATGACTATTATGACAAGATATGTCTCTTTTTCTTATCCCTGATCTTTTTCCCTGAGCCGAGCGTTTTTTCAGGTTCATCTTCCCCATCTAACAAATAAATATGCTTCTAGGTGGTGGATAATAATGATATTGATCCCACCATTGTTGGATCGATCGTAGCGTCGGATAGCAGTAAAAACATCTAATGCGGAAGGGGTGATGGATTGAATGTTTGACAGACGCAGGTACGGCCACGCCAAGATGAACACCAGGGATTCAAAGATTGCTGAGCGAGCTCAACAAATCATTGACACTTGGATCTTTCTGAATGATGACCGGAGCGATTGTTTTGGGCTGCTGTGCCTGTAATACTACTTCATTAGAACCTGGCTAGCGGTTTCACAGTGACTTACTGCATAGACGGAATGTGCTTGGCGGTCAAGGGACTCGCGGAGTTGATCGTTTCTGAATTTTGTTTTCGATTTGATGCTCCTCTTGACTGCTTGTCTGGCATTATATTGATTTTTCTTGGGTGGTCGGAATTTATGTCCCATAAATATTATCGTGGATGCGCAAATATGCGATTCAACGAGTGGACTGGCCGCTGGATGTATTTATGTCCTGTTAAAACTGTGTTTTCCTAGCTTTTGCACGTCCTTGCTTACATAATAATAATAATCAAGCATGACTCGTTTATTGGGTTTGTGCCTTCGTCACGCACCGCTCACGACACCTTTCACCACAACTGTACGAGGGCAAGGAAGGGAAAAGCCAAGGCGGTAAAAAAAAATWGTTAGAACTAAACTGCCTTTGGGGAAAATCTTGCGAACAATGGCTGACTCTGCGGTTCTGAGTGTTACCATGCTTGGTGCGGGTCAGGAGGTTGGGCGGTCGTGCTGYGTGCTGCARTACCGCGGCAAAACAATCGTTTGCGACACTGGTGTTCATCCAGCGTATAGYGGGATGGCGTCGTTGCCGTTTATTGATGAGGTGGATTGGAGTGTGGTGGATGCTATTCTCATCACTCAGTGAGTTGTCATAACCTGAGTTGGCGTTGTGCTKGGTATTGATGTGTTGGAGCGTATAGTTTTCATTTGGATCATGCTGCCGCCTTGACGTACATCACGGAGAAAGTACGTGGTCATGTTGGTTATTGAGGAATGAGGCGCCGACRTTGTTTGTTTTAGACGAATTTCAAGGATGGCAAAGGAAAGGTTTACATGACTCACCCGACGAAGGCGGTGCACAAATTCATGATGCAGGACTTTGTACGCACTAGGTGAGGGCTCTATTCTCCTATGGTGATTGATGGCATTTACGCGGTTYCCATAGTTCATCATCCTCGGACGCGTTATTTTCACCCCTCGACATGCAAATGTCCCTGGCTTCCATTATCCCTGTCTCGGCACATCAGCTGATTACGGTGTGTCCTGGCGTGTCCTTYATYCCCTATCATGCCGGCCATGTTTTGGGRGCATGTATGTTYCTCATTGATATTGCTGGTCTCAAAATTCTGTATACTGGTGACTACTCTCGGGAAGAGGATCGGCACCTGGTGAAAGCGGAACTMCCGCCTATACGACCTGACGTTCTCATTGTAGAGAGTACTTATGGGGTGCACACTGGCGAGAGTAGAGAAGATAAGGAACTACGGTTCACGAATCTAGTTCATTCCATCATTCGACGTGGTGGCCACGTCCTCTTACCGACTTTCGCACTGGGACGGGCACAAGAACTACTGCTGATCTTGGACGAGTACTGGAAGAAGCACCCTGACCTTCATAATGTTCCGATCTACTATGCCTCTGGACTCGCTCGCAAGTGCATGGCTGTTTATCAGACCTACGTTCATACGATGAATTCCAATATCCGGTCGCGGTTCGCCAGACGCGATAATCCCTTTGTTTTCAAGTATGCGATTCAACGTTATTACGGCTGCCGTGCTAATTTATTTTGCAGACATATCTCAAACGTACCGCAGACAAGAGGCTGGGAAAAGAAGATTGCTGATGGTCCCCCTTGCGTTGTCCTCGCAAGCCCTGGTTTCATGCAAGTTGGACCTAGTCGCGAACTCTTTGAACTCTGGGCTCCGGATGCTCGAAATGGTCTTATTATCACTGGTTACTCYATTGACGGAACATTGGCTCGGGTGAGTGYTGTGGGTTCTCAGAATGCTGTTGCCCTATCATCTCGGTCTGTAAATACTCAATGTTGCAATGGACATGTTTTTCTCTTGTTTGCCCACTGTGAATTCCCGCTTGCGATGTCCCCTTTGATCAAGCCCCTGGGTCATATGAACGAAAGCTCATTGATATATCCGGTTTTAGGACATCATGACCGAACCAGAAGAGTTTACCTCGCTCAAGGGAACGACAATACCGAGACGGATATCAGTTGATGAAATATCTTTCAGCGCCCATGTAGACTACGCCCAAAACTCGGAGTTCATTGAACAAGTCAAGGCTCAGCATGTGGTACGTCGTTGCATGGCGCTGATCCATCTGGGGTTAGAATATTCACAGYGGCTCCTCGTCCTCGCGGGCGCGTGGTTGGACGAATAGGTTTTAGTGCATGGGGAACAAACAGGTATGGGGCGCTTGCGTGCTGCGATGCAGTCGCGGTTCAAAGAAAGGGACGAGGACGTCAAGATACATACACCTCGGAATCTGGAGACGCTGAATCTATCCTTCCGGGGAGAACGTGTTGCCAAGGTTCGCACTATCTATCACTTTGAGCGGATGTAAGACGCTAAAACCTCCCCCTTTTTTTCATCTCCACTCCGTTTGAATTACTCGGCCATCGTCCCTGGGCCTTGCTGCTAACCAAATTTGGCTGAAATTACCCTTGCACGCCGGTTGCGGCCTTGTCTCCCGGTCTGCAAACGCTACCGACGGGATGTGGCGGATAGGCTATAGGCGGGCTCGCGGACAAAACGCCACAGACGAACGATGTCATCTCGGGGTTGCTGGTTGCGAAGGATTATTCTTATACACTGCTTGACCCTCGTGACTTGAGGGACTTTGCGGGCCTGACGACCTGTACCTTGACACARCGACAAAGAATTGTTTTAGGCGTCGGATGGGAGCTTGTCAGGTGGCATCTRGAAGGTATGTTTGGCAAGGTTGAGGAAGGGTTAGATAAGGATGGGGTTCCAACTATGAGGGTATGTGGAGCATGGYTCTCTCTCTTTTRCCCYTCTACCCTTGTGTTTTTCTGAAGAGTTTGTTTGTAGATCATGGGTATTGTGGATGTCAAGCACACACAGGAGCATGAGCTTACTCTGGAATGGGAGTCAAGCTCCAGCAACGATATGCTAGCCGATTCGGCATTGGCGCTAATTACAGGTATCGACAAGAGCCCGGCGTCCGTAAAACGTGCGTGTACTTTATTTTTATCTACGGATACACATGCGAAAGAACGGGAATGCTGATTTCGTGATCTACACCTGTCTACCTACTKGGGCGCAACCCCCATCTGTTCATTTATCGCTTGGAACAACCCTTCTCCCTTGCCCTGTCCCTCTCTCTTGTTTGGCCCTGCGTACTCAAACTTATGCAGTAACGACACAAAGCCATGCGCACTTGCACAAACACAAGCACCCGCACGCGGACCGGGATGATGAGTCATCGTCGATGACACGCGTACAGCGACTTGCGATGTTCCTCGAAGCGCACTTTGGAGAAGTCGAGTTCCATCAGCCGGATGCGGAGGTGGCTGAAGAGCCGGAACAAGGGGAAGATGATCACGAGCCATCATTGTTGGTTAGGCTTGATGAAGCAGATGCGAGAATTGATTTGCTATCTTTGGTACGTTGGTATTGTGGAGTTGCTTTTTATTGTTGGGTTGTTGACTGATGAGTTGACCCTTGTTGCTGGTGGTGATTGTTGTGTGAACTTGTTATTGTTGGGTGSGTGGGGGTACCTTGGCAGACGGTAACTAGTTCGAATGAAGCGCTGAAGAAACGCGTGGAGGCTGTTCTAGATATGGCTGTGACAACAGTGAGTTCGTTGAGTGAGGCATTTAGTTCGGGGGTCCCTGTTTCCAGCGACGATGGGGCGTTGATGAAGGAGAAGATGGTAGGAGGGGAGGAGAGTGAAGCTGGTCAGGAGACGGTGCTGGTGTAGCGACGAGGGTGGCAATGAATAGGTTCTTTGTTGGCTGCCATAGATGGAAATGCATCGGTAGATGGGATCTCGCCTCTTTTGTTACATATGACAAATAGTAAAATTGAATGCAGTAATACACAAATGTCTGTTTGAGATGGACATCAAAGAGTCATTACAGGTCGTTGCAACATCGAGGGGTTTAAATCGTCAGGGAAGAATAAATATCGGATATCAAATAATGCGGGTATAAACGTGAGAGGTAACATATCCACACGGCCTGATCGCAGCGGTGATTAAGCCTGCGCAATACTACAATATGATGGAAATCAGAAATAAGTGCAATGTAGGATAATTCAAAGTTGGAACACGCACCTCCATTGTGTGGTCGTTGCACCAGGTCTCCACCGCCACTTTTCGCGGTAACGGAGACTTCGTCTAATCCTRTGGATTTTGATGGCAATTGTAGAGATCAAGGCTGTTTCGAGTAGCGAGACAACACATGCTGTGATCACGGCCCACCCGCGGCCGCTGGGTGCTGGGATCAGGCGACCAGTAAGAAGTAGTACGGCGTATACGATGGCCACAGCGGTCACTGCTCCCCATAGAAGTGCCAGCAAGTAGTGGCCCGAGACCATGGGGGCTGAAAAGACACGGAGGGAGCAAGCACTGTTGTCCTCCGTGTTGGAGAGGAGGAGGAAGAGGGCGTGGATTGCAAAAGTGGTGATGAAGGCGACTGGTATAAGCCAGAGAGCGGGGGAGACAACAAGAGTGAAGGCGGCGATTGGGAGCATGAACGTTGTCGCTGCGATGGAGGCGCAGAGGAGCGGGAAGAGTGGGGAGGGGAGAGAGACGTTCATGACATGGGTAAGTGAGGGAGAGATGGGACAGTACTTGGGACATATATAAGCCAATCGGTAGGCATCACTCTCAGCGCTGCACGGCCACAACAACAGTATCGGCGTCACACAATCACACGTAAGGTCACATCAGGTCACTGTCGCGATCCGTCACTCGTCACGCGTTCCTCATCTCGCGCGTCTTTATCGCGTCTCGTGTCGTCCCCCTCCTCCGCACAGACCATGTCCAGATCCCCCAGCGTCGTCTCCAATCCCGCCCATCCAGATGGCTACACATGCCTCGCGTTCTCRCCAGACGGCTCGTGGGTATCCTATCTTGCTGCCTCACAACCCGTCTAAACTGCGCGGCTTATAGCTATGCCTACACTGGCGGCACGGACTACCTGGTTCGAATATGGTCCATCGAAGGCGAGGGTATGAAGGAACCTGAATCCGCCACCGACGCAGAGCATGAAATTACTTCCCTCACTGCCTCTGTATGTCTCAACAATGCCCTGCTGTCACGTTCCTGTTGATCCAGCCTAGCATGATTTCTGGCTTTCAGCGAGCGATGATTTGGTCAGGAGATATGTGAAACACGAAAGTCAGCTAGACKGCTTTGTAACCAGTGCGAACGGAGTCCGCATAAGATCGGTCGCTATCGATCCAAGGGGCAAACGAATTGCTGTTGCTTCCGAGTCAGTCTTGCCTGCTATTTTTCTCTCTCCGGTCTAATCGCCGGAAATAGTGAACTCTTCATAAAAGTGATAGACGCAGAGGATAATTCGGTAGTACAGAAGCTCGAAGGCCATACTAGAGGTGTTCGTCGAGTGTCGTGGGATCCCACAGGCTCATTCTTGGTCTGTTGTTACTCCCCTCGGACCAACTCTGCGCTAAATTAGCTGACAGACATCTTGTGGCTCTGATGGTAAAATAATCATATGGAACATGTCAACCGAACAACCCGGGCTGGAAAAAGTAATTGACGCCGTCATACCCACCGTAGTAGACCAAGAGTGAGTGCTCGTGTTCGAAGACTATGCCACGGCTTATGCTTCTGYAGATCGAAAGAATTTCTCCTTCATGATTGTTCTGTCATCTGGCATACRTCCGGCCAATACTTCTATGTTGTATCCCAGACACACGGTATTTTTATTGATTCCATCACGATCCCCGTCGGTCTGATTCGCCCACCCCGCAGAAATCGTCACAATAAATAAATCCAATTGGACGAAGGGTTCAACTTTCACAGACAAAGATATCACAGGCGCTGTTACTGCGCTTGCCATCTCACCGAATGGCGTCTATCTCGCTTCGGCATGTCAGTCGAATATTTATATTTGGTCCGCACAAACCCGACGCATCGTCGCCCAGTGAATATTGGTCTTGTTCTAATTATGTGCTGTTTTCTTGGCTAATCGCGCGTCATTAGACACGCCGGTAACAAAACCGGCTCCATCATTACGTCCCTCGCGTGGTGTCCCAAGAAGAACCACCTCGCATGGACAGATAGCAATGGCGAATTTTTCCAGTGGCATAAACCAATAGCCGAAAATTTTCCTGATCCCGTTAAGGCGAATATTGCTACCCACAGCGCCGCCACTATCCCAACGCGGCCAAACACCGGGCTGGATCTTTTTGGTGAAGAGGCCCCTGATGCTGGGAAAACTCCTGCTCAGGAAGGTGATGACAATGTTGATGTTGATCTGGAYGCCGAGGACGATTATGATAATTGGATCGTTGATGACCTCGGAGACGGAATGCAAGATGAACCCACAGCAGGCCGGAAGACTGCTGATGGCTACATCAAAGAGATGGGTATGCTTCTGACACTCCTTTCGAGCAGCTGACTGAAACGTGAGAAAATAGTCAGTATCACAAAGGCTCAGCCGCCTTTCCAGCCAGGATCAACGCCCATGGAAAACAAGAAGTGCTTCCTGGGTACGTTTCTCGGTCTTATTTCGGCTCTTGATACAGAACGGCTTACCCTTCTCTTGTCCAACATAGCATATAACCTCATTGGTGTAATAGAAGTGACAGATCAGGATTCGCATCACATCGTCAATGTTGACTTTTTTGATCGCTCGACCCGGAAGAGTTACCACTTTACAGACACATTCAAACATAACCTCGGTTATCTCGGTGAGTAATTTATATGACGGAGGTTTCTCATGTTGTATTCAATGCATCTTATTTTGTTGATTCCATCAGGCGAAAGAGGTGCCATATTCGCTTGTTCGCCCGAAGGTGACCACCCAGCACAGGTTCTATTCAAACCTTATGGCACTTGGACCACGCAGAAAGAGTGGACATATCAGCTCAAGCGCAAAGACTCAAGAATTCTGGGTGTCTCGGCTGGTGGATTGGCCCCTTCATCCAGTCTCCGCCAGAGCACAGATAGCGATTTGCAGGGCTATGGCGACGTCGTAATAGCCACTAGCGAAGGCGACCTAACGTTCCTTAGTGGCACTGGAAGAGAGCGCCGTATCATGGGGCTCGGTGGGGACTTTGTCTCGATGGTCGCTGGTCCCGAGTGGGTATTCGTGGTGTACCGTGCTGGATCGACAACAATCGATGGTATGTGTCAGGGTTCTATAATTCTCATAGACTGTTGATATTTTGCATTTGGCTGTCTGTTGGCTAAGGATCTCAGAATTTATCATATTGTATCATCAATACTGACGACTTCAGCGTTCGGCAAAGGGATCTTTTACCCCTTCCCAAAGGCCATACCCTGAAATGGATTGGATTAACAGACCAAGGCGTAAGATCTATCTTTTATCAGCTTAGACTGCAGTAAATTGAATTTTATGAACACCTAGGCTCCTGCAACATTTGATACTACAGGATGTGTGCATGTTCTCACAAAGTTTAGGGTACCCCATCATGCATCATGGGCACGTATCCTAGATACAAACGGCTTGGAACGCCGCCAGGGCAAGGATGAAACCTATTGGCCAGTTGGTATCAGTGAGAGCACCTTCCACTGCCTCATCCTCAAAGTTTGTGCATCTCTTGGTGTCATATCCCTATCACCTATTGACGGCGAATGTAGGGAAGGCAAGAATACCCCGGGTTCCCGAGACCTCTAATCCAAGAACTACCCATCACCTTACCTTTCCGCCGCGATGATCCCAAAGAAGAAAAGTATGTTTTCCTTGTTCCCCCACCCATCTGACAGAGTTAAAACGCGTCAACAGTCTCGAGCGTCAACTCCTTAACGTCCAAACAGCCCTCGACCTGCTTGATGATGAACTTACAACGGAAGATATTGTGACCCGCGAACGTGCTATCGACAAAGAAATTCTCGTCCTCATCCAAGCCGCGTGCAAGTCTGATAACACCGCGCGCGCAATCGAACTTACGAAAATCCTCCATCATCTACCCTCATTTGATGGCGCAATCAAGATTGCTGGGTTCTATCACCTTGTGGGTCTGCAGGAGAAATTAGAGGTGTTGAAGAGGGACAGGGAGGAGGCAGAAGACCGGCTGATTGTAGCGAGGAATAAGAGGAAGCGGTGGTTGAGATCTGAGGCAGCACCAAGGGAGATTGAGGTTGCTGGGAACAGGGCTGGGGCTGAGAAGAAGTATGACCCGTTGAGCGATACAAGACCTCCCCCAGCCATTGAGAGACCTGGGATGTCGCGTGTGACGATGCCCGTTGTTGAGCGGACTCGGTATAGCTCGGCGGTGCCTCAGACTCCTGTAACTGTACAGACGCAAGAGGAATCGCAGAGTACAACAAGATCACCCAGTCCAGCGCCATGGGACGAGCCCTCATCAACCAGTGCGTCAACAACGGTGAATGGAGGGGCAAGCAAGAGGAAGAGGCCTGAGGCTGACGAGTCGTTCGTCAGCCAATCTTCAGATCTGTCGGTCATGGCACCGCCGCCGAAACAAAGTGCGCCTCACTTCTCTTATTCATTTTTTGTTATTTTTTGGTTTTTCTTCATGGGTCTGACGAACAACCCACCCCAAATAGAAACGAACCCATTCGCACGAAAACAAAACACAGACTCGAATGGACCGCGCAACCCCTTTGGGACGCGTAAACATTCTGATCACAACCAGTCAAACGGAAGGGGATCGATCCAGAAAAGTGACAGCTTCTTTGATAAAGTTGAAGCTGCGGAATCGCAATCCACCACGTCCACCAAGCGCGGGAAGAAAGGTGTACTCAAGGGTAAAGATCAAGGCAAGGATAAGGAGAGTCTGGGTGGCGGAAGGCAGACGACGCTGTTTGGTATGATGCCTCGCGCGTTCCAGACGAGCGACAAGACTTCACAGTCGCAGCTTGTCAAGGGAGGGAACGAGGACGCGGACATGGCCATGGGACATCATGGCGAATCGGATGAGTCGCAAGGGAGCGGGGTTGGTGAGGAGACACAGGAGCTGTTGAGCAGTTACCGCGAGGTCGATGCCTCGGATAGCCAGATAACAACGATGGACGGGCAGGGGCTGGAGGAGACACAGTTGGTTGAAGATGAAGAATCCCAAGGTATATGACTGGGGGCTCCAGCTATGTATTGTCGTATTAGTATTTCCATTAGCATAGACATAGGTCACGCAATGTATTTAAAGCAAGTATCTAATCATCACGCCCTTATCTTTTCCTTCCCTCTTGCCTGGACTGGGAGCTATGGAAGGCATCGATTGATAAATCCTGTCAAAGGGTATCAGAAACCAGCGCGGAATATCATGATAAATAACGGGTACCTCTGGTTTAAATGGCCAGTCSGCRAATGTCTCGACCAAAAATTTCCACTCCAGCGCGGTCAACTTGCGTGGAGGCGTTTTGGGATTCAGACGTTGAGAAACTGGTAGGGATTCATCGGTGACTTTTCTCAGGATAGTCGATGCACCTGGTGCAAGCTGGCTATGGGGATATAAGAAACGGAGTCAGAGGGCAAAAGAAAAAAAGAAAAAACTTCATACGGTAAACTAGTCTTGAGCGGTGTAGCTTTTTGCACAAACAGACGCCGGAGACAGTAATCCCATTCATCCATCAAGCCTTTTTGAATGATCTATTTCCCCCCCAAACGTCGCGTTAGATTTCCTTGACGAGCATGTGACACTGAACAATACCTGGGTTGCTAGAGGCCTAATGCCAAGGACAACATAGCTCTGAACCATGCTTCTGTTAGGGTAGAAGTGCTCTCGGTATGGCTGGAGAGATTCGGGGTGGACAACGTGCTCGAAGGATGCGGTTGCATCTGCTATCACGGTCAGTTTGCATCGAGTGGGGTCGTCAGGCGGCGCCGATATGCGCTATTGAAAGGGGGAGAGAGGGGGGGAATAAAAGGTAAGGTAGGACATATATGAAAGTGAGAAATTTTGAACTGTACCTGCCATAGAGAATCGGAAATGATGAGGGAAAGAGGGATGCGACCGTATTTGAATAACCACTGTTGCTCGGGTATGCTGCGGAAAAATTGGGATACGAGTTGTTCGCCGTGCACCTTGGCTGGGATGTGGGATATGAATTGGAGGGTTGGGTGTTCTATTCCAGATGGGTCACTCTTACGATCTTCGGGGATTGAACCATATATTTACCAATTGACCAATCTAGCTTTGGGACATCATCGAATATACCAAGGGCTTGAACTTGCTCATATGCTTCCCAGCTATAGCCAGAYAGGGGGATAACAGTGACGCGGGGGTCATGTTCTGCAAGAGGCTGAGGGAAAGTTGGAAAGGAAGCGGAGGAAGAAGGTTTATGACATACTTTGAGGAATTTAAGATAGTTTGGGTTATCTTCCATGATAATCAGCCGCTTAATACGCTCCTTGGGGAGGTCTATCAGAGCCCGCGAAAGCCCTCCGGGACCTAAAGGGCACCTCACTCAACCGACCGCGCCTACTCGCCCAACCTGCAACAGGCTACACGTACCTGGGAATGCCTCTAACACAATTTTATCCCTCGAGCCCTCGGGAACAAAGGCTTCTGCTAGCAGCTTGCACGTTTCGGGATTCGCGACTGTCACCCGAGCCCTGGCTTCAGCTGACCACGGAAAGTGTTTCCCCCACTCTTCGATAGGTGGTAGGCCGATACCATAGTCGTACTCCTCGTCGACCTGCTTGATGCGCGTGCTCCGCCTTTTAGGAGGATCTGCGGCTATCTTGTCGTTCGTGCTAAGCACATCCGCGACGAGGCTGTCTATGGGGTACCGTCGRCGGGCGGATGTGGTGGAAGAGCGGGCAAAGAGACAGGGGACGAGGAGCGAAGGGGAGGAGCGTTGGCTGCGAGCGAGAGTGGCTGAGAGTGCGCGTGTGTGTTTTGCGAGAGACGCTGCACGGAACGCCATTTTGGAAGTGGAAACGGTGACACTCGATATGTTTTTGTCGGTGAATTTCGAGGCTCAAGTTGCCGGCACAGTCCCACGCGTTTTTAGTCACCGGGCCATCCTCTATTACATAGTACTGTACACACTGTATATTTTATATTTTTGCTTCACGATGAAATCATAGGCATTACATATCTTCCTCTGCTCAGTTTCGAAATCACAGGCATAGATATCAGTCCATCGCCCCTTTKCAGCTCTTTCTCTTTTTCTCTTCTCAGCCTTTTCTCTTTTTCGGCTGGCGTTTCGTCCCTCCATCGTGAGTCTCCGTCGATACCCGTCTGGAAACGGCGCCGCACATTAATAGAGACGCAGATGAGCRCTGCAAGCCACTCTGGCAGAACGTCCACAAAATAAAAGGTCATCTTCGCTGAGAGACTATTTTGAGCCGAGGGCTCAAAGGAGTAGTAGGCCGAGGTATATCGGGATATAATCGTGAAACGGTACACAGCGGGTACCAGCTACAAAAAGCCTCTCAACGGATTGAAAAGATGCATTGAAAGAGAAAGAAGACATACAAGGAGTACCACAACGCCAATCACGATGTTGGTCGCTGGTTTGTTGAATCGCGAGAGTTTAAATCGTGCCCAAATGGCGAGTCCAGTAATAAAGACGAGAATCACAATTGTCAATGCACCGCTCACGTATCTCGAGAGCGAGAAAAAATGAGCATTGAGAAACGCGATACGATGAAACATAGATAGGTACCTCAGGATCTCATTCTCTCTCAACTTCTCCRCATTATGCCTTTGCGATATCAACCGAGCATTCCCAATCCAACCAGTGACCAAGACCGCCATAAAAACCAGTGYTATTCCRTGATGTATCCCTCGAAACCARCATCGRAGCCGTGGTYGGTCAGGATACTCTTCCTCAAGCTCRTCCTGAACCATCGTTGTCCCCGAGTACATCGAAGTCCCCCAGGACTTTGTATCAAAAGTCCTCAACGAGATGCYATCCYCYCCACCACTCATCTGAACCAAYTTTCCAGTACCATACCCTCCCTTTTCAGATGCAGACCACTGCCGGTGCTCTTGCAGCCGAGGAATCTCTTTCGCAGCCTCAGACCCATATGTTGCATTCACGAGCAACGTTCGGACCAGCATTGACAAATCTTGAGCGATGGGTACGACGCCCATGGAAATCGATGTCTGCAGGTATTCCATCAAACCCTCAGAAGCATTGAAGCCCTCTTCAGTTCTGGGCTCTGGAGAGACAGCGGCACGAAGTGCGAATACGATAGTTCTGCAATAGAAACCCATCAATCTCGCGGACTCGACTTGTAAGGGGGGCGGAACTACTCACCTCTCGATGATGAAACTTAGTGTAGCAAATAAGAGTGTCGTTCTCGAGGCTCTATGATAGAAACGGTAGCCAAAKACTGGGAGAAGCAGGGCAAAAAAGGCGGAGCATATTATTGAAGGTACTAGGTCGATGCGGATCGGATATCCACCAACAAGAGCTGGTAGGCGTTCGGCGTGCTGCGACATCGCAGACAATGTACGAGGCTTTTTAGGYCTTGATCCCGCAGCTCGGGAGAGAGGGGAGGGGAGAACACGTATCAAGATAGATATTGGTATATACAGCCTCGCACTTGACAACCAGTGGGGGTTCCTCGAGCGCTGATGTGCCTAGAAACCTGCTGCGGATAGAACAGCGTTCACGGAGGACCCTGGAGGCACTGCCCCACCTTCCCCCCTCTCCCCTGTCTGGCCTGAGAGCCTTGATTGGTGTCCATCTCCGTCACCACAGGCGCAGCCGTTCAACCACGATRTTCTTCCCTATCAAAAGGCCTGTACTGGTGTGTACAGAACACTATCTGGAAGTTGTCAAATCATATACCAGAAACATGTAAAACCCGTGGACAAGAGAAGGATATTAGGATATTCCCTATTTGTGAGAATGATCAGCTGCAAACGTTCCTGTACAGCCTCCTTCATCAGCCCTGAACAAACTACTCCGTCCGCAGCAGCCCTTCGCGGTTGTGGAATTGGGCCAATCCCTTGTTTTCTCCCAGTGGCCAGTGGCACCTTGTTAGCTCTCATTGCAACTTGCCCGTCGATGCGAAGGACCATCATGTAGTGGGGGGTTATGTACCATAGATTATTAAATCCCGACAAGGGGAAATGCTTTTTACGCACACGGCCTGAAGAAAAAGGCTGACCCTGTCTTAGGGGGCCCAGGCTTGTTCTTCCACGGGTCCTTCCCTTTGTTCTTGTGTGCACTTGACAACTCGATCCATTAACGTTCATCTTCTCATAGCACTCTCGATCGATTTCTAGCTTGTAGTCTAGAGCGGACGCAGTCGGAGGGTMTTTGCCTCGTAACGTTCAATGTTCAAAGCCCAAGATGAAAGCAAAAACTCCCATGGCATTGCGAATAAAACCAGGAAAACACCGCCCAAGTCTAACTTGGGAACTCGCCTCAGTTGCCAATACGAGAACTGAGCACCGAGACATCGGCGCATGATTCTACTTACAGTCTATAGGCTAGGTGATAGATAATAATAATAAATAATGATGCGAAATATCCAAGAATTGGTGGGTCTGTTGTCGGTCTCACTGTTATGGTTGTCTAAACACGCGGATTGAGCTCACGCTCCAAAAAAAGTGAGCAACTTCAAGCAATCGTTCCCTGACCTCTCGTATCTACGCCACCWAGCAACTTAAAAGTGATCAAGGGTAACAGAGGGATAGCCAATAAGAGACCCGGGCGCCCTGCGGAAAGGAAACGTGGTGTATGATGATCACYGATTCCGTTGAGAGCTGGGGCACTGGGTCCCGCAAAACAAAGGAAATTGCAAACTAAGCTGTGGCAAATGCACAATTAGGGCTAGCCTGTATAGGCACGGTAATATGTCGCAGTCGGTCCGTCCAAATCAAATAGCCCATTTTCGAAGATAGGGAATTCTGAATGCGAGTGATAATTGTGGCGCTCTAGGTAACCGATGCGATACGGTTGGGGTCCTCCAATCACGCGAATGGCGCTTCACGTGCCAATATTCGCCTTCTCTCCCATTGCCTGTTGCACCTCAAGTCGCTCCAAGACGGCCCTCTGCAAACTCGACTTGGTGTTTTTGATCCTTGAACCACCACCACCACCACTTGATGAGGCGGCGAGTGGACCTTGGTTTAATTGTGAACCCAGGTTCGCTTGAGTAGATGGCTCGGTTGCATCAGAGCTACGTAGGTGTGGAGGCACAATGAGTGGTGTTGCGCGGGGCGGAGGTGGCCACTGGGGTATTGGAGCAGGGAAGGTGAAACCGTTGTTCAGAAAGAAGGCAACTGAGGGCTTGAAGGGATGGCTTACATCTCGATTTGGTTGATTGAAGTGAAGCGCTGCCCAGGGTGGGTAGTCCTTCTCTAGTCGAATTACGTGGTCTTCAAGGAATTTCAATCTCGCCCATAATGTCCGTGGGGGGGAAGGAACTAGTGATCTGGGAAGTCAGCCGAACATGAACAATTATCGACTTCCGCTTACCATAACGGACAGCCAAATGCGACTCGAGATTGGACAACCGTTCGTCAACCCCAGGATGATGCCTGGGTAGTGCGTCCCGTTCATCTAGGAGGAGCAGCGGATTACTGTTGATACCCGGCTGAGATGCCGGTATTTGATAGTCATCTCTCTTCGTTTTAGTTCGTCGCAGCGGCCCCTCATCATTTTTGGCGATATCATATTTCATTTGCGCCTCCCGGTCGATCGTCCTCGCATCGACACGTGCACAAGATGGTATTTGATCGTCATCGTTATCGCCAGGTTCGGTTTGCTGGACGCTTTTCCTTTTCTCCGCGAGGCTGAGGAGAAACTCCGCTCGGTTAGATGAATCGTTGCGTGCCCTGTTTTTAGCAAGGAAGGCTGATATCTCTTTATTGATCTATGAGAATCCCGGGGTTTTAATAAAAAGGAATGGCTGGACTTCAATCTCACAAACTCACTGACGTCGGAGAGCGAAGTTGTTTACCACTGGCGAGATGAACATAATCTAGTTTTCGGTCGTTTATACTTCGGCCATCCTGATCAACACCTTTGAGACCCTCCTGTTCTTTCTGCAGTTGAAGCTCTCGTGTATTCTTATGTAATATGAGCATCATATCGGTAAGACTGAGGAAACCATAAAAAAACGCACACCAAGCCCCTTGATCAGCTTCTCCAAAGCGAGTGGAATCTGTTCACGTTCCCAGCTAGGATTCAACACAAGCATRTCGCATTCAAAGCCCTTCATGGCCTGCGCCAGTCCCGCATCCTGTAAAAACTGCCTAAGAACTTCATCCCAGTGCTTATATACTGGAGTAGGTGGCCTCTCGACCTCCATTTTTTGGCGYTGTGATTTTGGAGGGGCCCCCCCTGTGATGACGAGTGTCGACGGAGAAAACAAACTTGGGTGTAGATGTCAAGGGCCTAGAACCCCGGCCGGCATCTATTGGGGGAGTTTCCATCTTTAGTATGTGGCACTGATCCGTCGTTTGCGTATGCGGCTGCTTAGCTATCTTGCAAATCATAGCGCCCGCAACGAGTACCCGTTTCAAAGTCGTACCATATCAGTGTGCAATGGCAGATATTTGGGACGTTTATAGAGCATTTGATGCTTTACTCCATGGATGTGCTCTTCAGCTACACAAAAATACCCCTAACCCCATAGATCATCAGTTCCAAGTCCGCCAGTTTACCCCCCCGCTGTATTGTTAACGTCTCTAGCTGCCTATCTCACCTGAGAGAACCCATGTTCCCTTTTACTCTGCACCACTGCCCTCCTGATAATTGTTGGACATCCCCATTCAGTATTCTAGTCTCACTCAGCTCCTGTTAGGTTTATTTTGCGATCATGTTGCCGCTAAATCCTTGATRATGAATTTCGCCCACAGATCATTTTACCACTCACAAACTTCAATCACCTGTGTGCGTCATAAATGAGGGGTGTGRACCAATAGTTACCCCCATGGTGTGTATGCCTACAATAAGAGTCCACGAAAGAAAACAGAAAGAAGTCACACATGGGGGAGGAGGGGGGACTCGTCATGTGGGGGCACTGACATCAGATATAATAATCTGCCAGCTAAAAGCCGCTCCTTCTTCTCAACCTTTACCCCATTCTCTGCCTTGTACACGTAGATACCTCAAAAAAAAAAGTGGAAGTCTGGAATCCCATAGGAATGGAAAGGTCTACCTGTGATCTAACAAGTCTCCGGACTTCTATTTTTGTTTTTAGTGTCCAATCGGCTTATGAATGGTGTTATCCTMACACATCCATACGAATCTAAAGCAAGTTGAAGCATTCAGGTCATTTAGATAAATCAAGCTCATCGTTTGCGATGTACAGGATAGGGATAAAGACACTTACGGCGATGCCGGCAGAGAGGAGCAGTGGCTCTTTGGAGTCAATGATCGCTGCCGTGCAAAAGTGGTGTCTAGAAGGTGTCAATATGTTGTCAGACCGGAGTGCCAAGTGCGTGTCCAACCAGTAGGGTTTGGCGGTGGCGGCCGATGGGGTGCTTATAGCTAGAAAAACTTGTAATGTTCGTTGCGGTACTTGAAGACCGGTTTTTTTCAAAACCCATTTTTTTTCGTCCTGGATGTCATATTACATGTGATTTATGTATATGCGACTGTAAATCACGCGAAGTAGCCATACTTGTTGGTTGTTTCTACCCCAACTTCAGTTTGCGCCCATGATYCTACTCGTTAAGGATTTGGTTTCATTCCATAGCTGGCCAAGTCGATGAAGAGATTAAAGAACCGGAATGTTGCGAGTGGGTTCTTCGGAAAGATTGCAGGTGGCTCGGACATCTCCCCCGCAACTAAAATGATAATGATTATCAAAACCATTTGTCACTGTAGGTTTACGCGCCCGTGACGAAAAGCTGCCGGCAAATATCCGGGCACCTGTCATCAGAGTGAGATACGTCCTTTGATAGAGCCCTGCAGAGCCAAGTTGGGCGCAGATGGGTACCGTGTATTTCACGGCTTTGAAGAAGCAYTTAACTTGCGAGTCTATTCTTCGTAGTCATCTGGCGGTCAGGTGGCTGCCGGTATGAGCTTCGGAAATGTAATTGGATGACAGACAGTGCAAGAGACCGATCAGCCATCAACTTCCTGTAGCATGGCAAGGCTTAAGAAGCTACAGAAACATGTAATGTTAGTACGCTCACTGATTGCGATGCCGGCACGCTTGCCCTGAACGAGAGCCACTCAGGGCCGGCCGCAAAGATAGAGACAGGGGCCAAAAGACGCCGGTAGTACGAGAAGATCGGAAAGATAAAAGAGGAGCACCRGTGAATGATGCAGTCAAATCCCGAGGAGTGAGGGGCCTTCTCTACTGTTGACAGTGGTATATCTTGGCGTATAAACTTACGTTTGCCATTGGATAACATGGGTTGGAAAGGAAGATGCAGGGTAATGCTGACCTTGAGCGTTGATCTGATATATCCAAGTTGAGTTAGCCGAAGGCGGGGRGCTCACATGCCGCAGGATTGACACACGGGTTCGACCCTTAGGATCCCTTGCGTATGTTGCGAGAAAAACGTTTTTGACATTGCGATTTCGGCCCAGACGACCGAATTAGGAATCCGATGGCGGCATRAACGAAGACCCATTCATTATTGCGGGAACGGGGTTTGATCCCACGGTGCCGGCTAATTCRAGGYGAAGTGGAGAAGCGTGAATGGGGGTATGAACAATAGTGAGTGGTGCGCACGCAGAGGGCTAGGGACGCTGGTGAGGAGTGATAGTGGCCATGGCAAGGGGGGATCGCGATGGGCAAGGGCAGGTGGAGGATCGGGAAGGCCCGCACCGGGGGTATTAGAGGCCATCGGAATGGCGGAGATAACTGGAGGTGCGAGTGTTGAGCGGGGTGCGTGGGGAGCGACGCAGCGGAGTCTGAATATCTCCAAATGTGAATATGCCACAAAATACATATACACCGGGCTAATATTTCCCCTCCACAATGCATCTTCTACATCCCCGCCGYCAGCATTCCACCGCTRCACCGTCGCCCCTCGCACAGGCCCCAGGCGATCTCCTCATCGAAATTGCTCTTTGCCTCGAGTCCCGCGCAGATCTTCTCCACTTCTGTCTCACCGTCAGTCCTCGACCATCTTTCCATTCGCTTGCACTGACCCCCCCGCCCCTCTGCACAGTCCTCGTACATCTTCTCGCACATCTCATCTGTTCTATATGAATCCGTCGCACTAAACTCTGTACAACAATGCACCCTCACCCTCAGCATGCTCAGCCGTCGCACGGATATTACCCGACACGTCCGCGAGCTCGCAATTAGACTGCAGCCCAAACTCACCCCGACCCTCTCCCTCAATGACAGAGAGGCTGTTTCGAGCGCCGTCACCGATGTTGCTTCCTCTATGTCCCTCGATGCTCTTCACAAGTTCGTATGGGACGCAGATGAATTACCGCTTCATGAGGATATGTGGTTYGCTTTGCGTGTTGGGTAGGAACTTCTCCATTRCTGTTCACTTGACCCTCCATTCATTCCCGATGCTTTGCCAGGTGCCCCCAGYTACGCTACATTGGCACTAGTCTTGGTTCGATGYTACCCAAGCTCAATAGCCACGTGAGATCCCCCTCTCCCGCCGGCCCTTGTGGCTTCATAGCCCCATCCACTTATGACCTCATCAGCTCTTTGACTTTGGTAATCTTACCGGCTTTGCATTGCACCTGAAGCCCGGTTTCTACGAGTGTCACGTTGATCTCTTTATGGATGGTTCGTAGCCACTTTGCCCAAKCATTCTGTTCTTGAGCTCTGGTACAGAGGACCAACCAATATCCCGAAAACTCTGGGACATGCTCATCCACCGCTGCCCCAACCTCGAAGAGCTATCAATTGAAGGCACCTCCACCATCCCCGCAGATATTCATGCACTTGTACACGGACGTTGGCCTAAACTCCGAAAGCTCACTCTTGGCGACATCTGCATCGACTGGATTCCCCGACCGCTGACAGGGGAAAAACGGCCCTTCATTGCCTTTCTAGAGGCCCACAAGGAACTGCAAGTCATCAACCTCTCACGGCATAATATTCAACCCACCCATTTCTCTTCACTCGATCCGGCAAGCTTGTCTGGGGTGACGTCGTTTTCAGGCACTCACCAACAACTCCAAGCATTACCTCACTTGCATCCTGCCCTAAAACATGTCGCTTTCCGGGATCCTGTTGAGACTCGAGAAGTTTCAGCACCGACCGTRGCTTCCTTGCTACGAGAGCTGACCTCGCTCACCGATCTGAGGATCACCTTCGCCCTGCATTCAATGTACGATAGCGGTAATCTCCTCCGATCCCTTATCCAATCCTGTCCGAACCTGAGGCGTCTCGAGTTGACATGTGCTCACAAGCCTTCCTTCCAGCTGGTTAGCTCGGTTCTTCTCCATTTAGCCGTACGGTTATCTAACCTATTTCGTCACTTCTGCGATCTTTAGGATGCCTTCGCCAAAACTATACGCGGCTTCCCGAAGCTGAGAGTGTTGCACTTGACAATTGTCAAGTATCCAGGAGACGAAACGCTTGCCAGTGGGGCAATTCGAATCGCACAGTCRAACCCTCGCTTACAAAAGTTCTCRCTTACATTCATCCCCCCACTCTACCCTCCACCTTTCTCATTCGCATGGGGYCCCGACGTTCTTCCGGGAAACGATGCAGGCAACGTGCATCTYGGTGCAGGAATTGGTGCTGTAGGTTCTGTCACAACGCCCATCCAGCCRTTTCCCATCTCCATCCCCCTCCTCCCCCTGCCAAGATATACTTGCACATCCGGGATGTTCTCACTGCTCACAGACACGCATGGGCTGCCATTGACACTGAAAGCCGTGGAAACTTCGCGTGTAGTGTGGCCCTGGGCGTTGGGTGAGAGCATACGGGTGAAAAAATATGAGACGGAGCTAGGGCCGTTCGGAAGACGGAGAGGAGGCAGGGGTGCGTTYGGGAGGGGTGTAGGTGGGATGAGGGGTTTGCTTGGGTTGGTGTTTGAGAGGAGCAGTGCTGGTGAAGAAGTGAGGATGATTCTGTTTTGCATGGCGTTGGTCGTGCTCGCTGCGTGGGGGTTCGTAGTTGGGGGCCGGAGGGGCAGACTTGTTACCGCTGTTGATACTGGGGCTGGTCCCGCCGGTATCGACTTCGGGAGTGGGATGTAAGTGAAGAGGTTCTTGTTTTGTTGTATACTATCCACATAAACTATTACAGCTGCATTATTTTCGCTATGGCTTGGGTGATTGCTTTGTTCTTGGGACTGGTACATCTTCTGATATAGAAGAATCGGGTTTAGGTCTTCATGTAATAGTTTTGTAATGTAATTTATTATTTGTAAAATATGCATGTTGGTATCACATGTACTTTGATGAGGTCATCGGAGCGATCAGAAATTCACAAAATGAGGATTTATGTTGACACGTGGGTGTATACAGATGGTACAACATGCAGTACGATGACAGGTAAGTATACAACCAGATGACGCACAAAACAAGCGAATCTCTATACATCATCGCCGAGTCTCACGGTGAGTCAAGAGGTAAGGGTTAAAAACGTTCAGGTTGGGTTTGGTGGGGTTAGAAAGGTGGGGGGGAAGAGAAGCCAAGGTATCAAAAAAAGCACCCCCCGGGGTTAAGAGGTGAACGGGGTGTTAGTACCTGTAGGATGTTTTATTTTTTTCGAAAGGGGATAAGTGAGAGGATAAATTATGTCGACGGGCCGTAAAGTAGTGGTTTTATTGTTTTGTTGTCGTTGTGTTTTTTTATTTTGATGTCACGAGCAGAGAAAGAAGCGCAAAGATACAAGATATTTTGGGTGATTTAAAAATTAAGACCTGACAACCCGTCAGTGCTCATTCAGAACCAGAATTACCCGATATATAAGGAGGGGGGGGGGAGGGGAGGGGAGGGCAAAGAAAAACGAAAACCACGCACATCTTGTATTGGAACGCTGCCTGCTCTCCGTCCTCGTTGACCTTGCAAGTGATGCCAATGTCGAGGTCGCGGGGGTTACGAGCGTTTGGCGCACACGTCAGTTTGCCAAGTATTTTGTCGCCGGCATTGAGGGTAAGGGTATGAGGAGTGTAGAATACGGTTTGTCTGGGTAGCGGGGTTGGTTGGTTTTTTTGAATCATCAGGGGTGTGGGATGGAAAGGGTAGGTGAGACAGATGTCAGAAGAAGGGGGAAGGGGGAGCAAATGTACGTACTTCCAATGTGTGTACTGTGCATGGGGTCCAGTAGAGAATTTGACTTTTTTGTGTGTGCACTCAAAGGATATGTCGAACCAAGCAAGGAAGGCGTGGACGTCTGTCAGATAGAGTTTTTTTTTTCCGTCGGTAAGGAAAATGGAGGGAGCAGGGTGGGATAGAAGAGTATGCAAACTGACAGTCATTCCGTGTCGCGGTCAGAGCGAATGGTGCCTCGAATGTTAGATCTTCTTTCTTCGCTGTGAGAATATCGATGTGCTACATTGACATCGGGAGCAATCATGTAGAGATTTTAAGCGGTGAGATTCACTGTATGGGGTATCAAGGGATGTTGGGAATATATACCTTGATGAGGCAAGGGTCAGTTGCAACGGATTTGAGTTCAACAGTATCCACGAGGGGCTCGCGTAGTGCGATATCCTTGATACAAGAGTAGTCGAAGCCATATACGTTATCCCAGACTGCAGGGCAACGGCATCAGCTGGGAAGTCAATCGGGTGCGAAAACTTGATCAAGTGGGACTCACAGTTAATTTTCTCTTCCTTGTAATCTTGGTCTTCGATGGCGGCTAGGTAGAGAGTTGCTGTATCGGGGAAGATGAGTCCTCCAGGTTTCAGGTATTTATCTCGCGCGAGGAGAACCGTGTCCAGCATGGACTCGTATAGTAGGAAGTAGCCCATCCATTCCGAAACGATGATATCAAACTCCTTGATGGGAAGCTCGGCCTCCTCAAGCTTGCCTTTAACAAGAGTGATGGCTGAAATAGGGATGGATGTGAGTGGGGCGGCGGGGGGCAGGAGCGTTTAGAAATCACATACTATCCTTGAATCCGTTGGCTTCGATAATCTTTTGTGCCTGATCAATAATGTTGGACATATCGATCTGCAATGGTTGATGAAATCAAATGGGATGAAGCAGGCTGATGGGGAARGATGTTTACTCCGACAACGTGTTTTGCTCCAGCTTTGGCAGCGAACATGCTTAGAATGCCTGTACCACAGCCAACATCAAGCACGGTCTTGCCCTTGAATAAGTGGCCATTGTTCACGATCGCGGAGCGGTAAGAACCCGTCCTGACACTATCCTTCAACATTTCCTCRTGGATGCCTAGAGATTTTTTTTGTGCTTAGCCACGGAACAGATGGCTTATCCAGAGAACCACAGACCGAAATGTGCATAAGAGTCGGCATAACTACAGATTGTCGAAAAACAGAAAAAGGCAAAGATCAGAAACTTGGGTTGTTCAGTGAAAACCGCTGAAGGTGCGCAACTAGTCCTTAGATGTCATATCCTGAAAGTCGGCGGCATGGTGGACGTTGTTCGTCGATGGCCCTGCACTGTTCATTGCAGATATGGGATGGGATATCGAGGGGGATAGATGGAAGGGGTGGTTGGCCCAAAAATTCCTCTTGCCGAGAAAGTCGTGTCCCGAAATAGCCACTGGCACGTGATTTCCGGACCGACGCGCGGCTGTGTGCTGTGCGATCTTGGCTCTGCTGTTCCGCAGCCAGAATGGATGCACTGCCGATCCCTTTATAAGTCCTTGTGTTGTCTTCTCCCTCCATGGTTATTGACCGCCACGRCATGCAAGAGGTGAGTTTATCGCGCTGGGGCTTTCTTCCGTTCTCACATCTGGGCCCTAGACTAGAGATAATCCTCCGCCCTACGATTCTGCTACAGGAGATCAGCAGAAATGTGAGAGACCCTCAAACTTATCGCTGTTTGAGATACTTATCCCTCTTCAGACTATCCAGATAACAAGAATGGCGCCTCGGGTGCCAAAGCGCTTCAACCACCTCACCCTGCGACTCAAGGCCCCCCTTTCTTGACCGCTGGCCCTTCATACGCCCTCCAGCCCCATTCCCTGCCCTCACCTACTGTGTATCATTACACAAACCCAAGGACAGGAGAACATGTCGCTTCACTCCTGCCTCCAGATCATCCCGAAATGATCTGCTTACAGGCCGGAGAGCATGTGCCGGAGACTAAATTTGGTCTTCTAGGTATGTTGTCTCGACTTGGCTTCTTCTCCAAGCCCTCATTCGCCTGTTATAGGTATCCTTGCTGCTGTATTCTGGTTCCCTCTGGGGATTGGATTGTGCTTGCTTGACCGTCGGGTTAGGTGTCGTCGATGCGGACACGCAATTGACGACGGCCTATGTGGATAGTGGCCCGTTAAGCTTGATAGGCTTACTTATGCGCTTCCACGACGCTTGTGATTTTTATGACAGAACACTGTGTTTTACTCTCTTAATTAACTTTTTTTCCCACTGATTTGACTTGATTGTAATTACTTATGGTTCTTATCAATGAACAAACAATGATAAGCAAACCAGTCGCGAGTTTGTGAAGTTCGACGCGCGCACATATTTGCCATCATCCTCCACAGCATAATTGCCCGCATGGTGCCTTTTTCATTCTGACTCCAAATGGCAAATCCGGCTCCAGATCGACCTGTCTGGTTTCATTTAAATCATGAAGATGCTGTGAACGAAAAGGGTCAATTGATATTTCACGAGCTACCCTCCCTCTATCCATGTTTCTTCGTTCCAGCTCTACAAGACAAACCACAAAACCCGATAATAGACAATCTCAAGCTTTCGGAAAAGAATGAGGAACCCAAGAAGGATCTCTTAAGAGTGCGGCCGTCGCTTCCCCAAAAACTAAAGGTCGCCACAGACGACCTGCTACGATCACAGGAGGAGACTCAACAAAGTAAAGAGATTTTGAACTGGAGCACACTRGATCTCCATGGGAACCATAGAAAGGCAACTACCCAATTTCGGGCTCTACTAATGACTGATTATAGAATTAGCTACTCTCTTGGGATGCGCTACGTCCAGCGAATCAGCCAATTTGTTCCTCTGCGCCGTTCCTCTCAGAAAGAAATGGACTTGTATATGCGTCCGCACGATATCAGTGAGTTAGTCAACGATCTCATGGAGAGCTCTGAAGTCTCAATTCTTCATGTTAGTGTCTACCCTCGTTTGAAGGATGCTTCGACGCATATAGTCTACGTCACCCAAAGGGATCTGTTCTCGTCGCTAGGGATGACCGCGCTTGGAAACTCATCGTTGTATCATACATGGGACGTCGAAACTGAGCGGTTCATTCAGTTAGGCGTAAAGGCGGGAGAGCGCGGTTTCCTGCTGCTTGACGGGATGGATGAAGTGATAAGTAACAGGTGAATACACCTATACGTGAGGGAGAGGTTCCCCTATGTCTAATTCTTCTTTTTCAGCGTCATTGCACGGTTTCTAACTATCGGGAACATGATGAGGCGACTAGACATTTTTGCAGCGGGTTTACGCAGCTGGTGAAATCACCTCTCTTCCCATACTTACCGCAGAACTCATAATCCCGTGCTTCAGGTCCGTCAAGAGCACCCCCACGTTACACGCTTTTGCTCACGCCCTCTCAAAAACGCTTGACTATCTCCGCAATGCCCTTACTCAATGCTCACCGTCTTCTGGGCTCCAGACAGGAAATATCCCTATCTCCTCTGTGTGGATACGTTATGAGATATACCGTGACGTTTTGTTCTCTCTTGCAGAGCTTTGCGGATGTGTGCGTTGCCATCACCTCCCTAGAGCCAGCGAAACCTCATATATCCATAGACCGAGGACAAAACCCCTAGCCAGTACGAACCTTTCGATGCAGATCCTATCAATCTACTCTCGCGCATATATGAACATTTGGATACACATATTACCCAACAATCACCAAAAGCCATCACCGCAATACTTGCTCACATCCTGACGTGTTCATCTCGAGAATATCTCTACCACATAGCCCAGTCTGTTGGGTTTGGGTATCAGCCCCTTCAGAAGAAGCAAGAACGCATTGTCAATCTCCCCCTCGACGAGTATGCCCTAGAAGATGCTCAAGACGACGAAGAAGATATTTTTGATATCCTGGAACGATTGGAAGACGCCTTCCCCTCTTTCTTTCCTCCTGATCTCCTTCGCATTCTTCCTGCTGCCCAGAGATCCTTGATCCTTCTCAAGAGAGCAGACCCTGATCACCCGTTGCTCAATCAACCTGCAGGTCAATCCGAAGTGCTTTGGTTCTGGAAAAAAGAAGAGATCGAAGCTGCCTGGTTGGAAAACCAAGTCTTCCATACCCGGCATACTGAGGTTAGAAGACCAGATGACTTCCTGGGAGCCTATTCTACTYTCGACTATAAGCCAGAGCTAGCGGGGCTTCGAATATTCGACATGGAACCAGGAACCAGCATTGGAGATTCTCTCGGTACTTACGCAAATACAACGCAAGTCATCCAGGATTTCATCGATTCCTTCCCAAATACCCTACCTGCTATTACCCCCACCCTCGCACATCTAAGCTCCCTTGTATTTTCAGGCCTCCTACGACATGCTTCAAGCTTATCTTCTGCTTTGTTAAATCTCTTTCTTGGTCATCCGGGGAGGCTCAATCTCCGTTCTCACCTCACCCTTCTTCGGGACTTTCTCCTCCTTACTGCTTCTCCCTTCAAGTCCAGATTATCCGCTGCTCTCTTCTCTGATAGGGAAGACTACGAAATTGACGACMAAAATCGCACACCATCCCTTCAGATTCTCCGGCCGCGAAAGCAGGTTACAGAAAGCACGCAGCCTTGGGCCGTTGGGCTGGCGTCCACGCTGCTCGAGCGAGAGATTTGGCCTCCAGTGGGGGCTGATTTGAGCTTTTTCTTACGCACTGTCATTGTTGATTCGCTCGAATACCCCCAGGATAACTATAAAATGCCCAAGGAGGTCGTCACAGATGCTTCTTGGCGACTTGGATTTGCAATTCGAGATCTACCAGTCGGTCCTGGTCGAGATAGATGGCTTAGCCCTCTCTGTGAGTAGCACTYATTTTACTTTTTGATTACTCTGATGTCCTACAGGTGTAGAGTATGTTCGGAAATGTATAATYTTCTGGAGGTGGCTAATGTCTCTTATAACAGAGCGCTCGATTTTCTATACATGGACTATAAACCTCCGCACCCACTCGAAGTTCTCGTTCCTTATGAGGTTCTATCTAAATATCAGAGGATGTTTACCTTCCTCTTGAGGCTGCTAAGAGGTACGTCTTGTCACCTCCAAAACCGTGTACTCCTAACGCATAAGTGCCCCTCAGTGGACCACGCTTTACTTGCTGTTCACAGAATGACCAGATCCCCAACACACCCTATCTTCCCCACACTAGTATCAGCAAGAAAGCTTACGCTGCACTTTCGGTTTGTAGCCCAGAGCTTCGTCAGCGCTCTCTCGGGCTACGTTTTTGACACTGTTATTGGAGGAAACTTCAACCCTTTCCTTACACAACTAGCTTCTGGTCGTGAATCGGATGATATGAGTGAACATTTGATGTTTTCTGATGTTTTCGAGCTTGCCAAACGCCACTCTGCTCTTCTTGATGATATTCTGAGCGCCTGCTTAATGCGCTCGGGACAGAGGGCTACGGGAGATCTCCTTCGGCAGGCCACGGAAATTGTATTGGAGTTTTCTGTCGTCATTGGGGAGTTGCGACGCGAAAGGTTACAGGAATACGAGGCTGCACCAATGGTGGAGGATTTATATGCCAAATTTAAGGGTAAGATGACAACGCTGGTGAGTACTAGTAGGCATCGACGTGCCCTATGAATTTCTAATTCTCCTRAACAGACACAAGTGCTGAAGGGATTGGTCGAGAAGAGCTCCTCCAAGTTGGCAGCGGACCAATTTCTAGCTGGGCAGCACAATCTTCCTGGAGRAGCCGAGGCTTTGCATCACCTGTTACTGCGGATCGACATCTCAAATTGGTGGTCTACAAGTCCACAATGAGATGCCCCATGCTTTAATTTACACATTGAATATCCCCGGATCACTCTAACGTTACATTGAATCATCGTCTATGGCAACTCAGAAATCATCCTCAAAGAAACTTTTCCCTGCTCCCCCTTCTAGCTCCCGCCGCAACTCCCGGATGCAGTGAAGGTTGTCCCGCAGAACGAACTGTCCATTCTCGCTCTGATGCAAGTTTGCGTACTTCCAAAATGTCTTCTCGACATCTCGCCAGCCAGGATCTTCAGGACGGACTTGGCAAAGACACACCAGAGCGGGTGCCCAGACGTGTGCCGCATCAGGCAACCACCATCGTCCAGCGGTAACCATTAAACAAAGGGTCTTGAAAAAGTCACTTTTGAATATGGCATCAAAGTGGTCCGAGGATATAGTGTCGTCCCCCYTGAGGTAGAGCGCTGTGCTGCTACAGACGAAAGTGCACAATGTCCGAAGACTGTCCATTTGCAGTCTTCGGCCATCTATACTTCCGGTATTGGCAATGCGAAGAAGAGTACTCAACCCTCCGCTATCCAGAAAAGCTTCGACTACGAGAACGTGACAGGAAGATAAATGAGTGTCGAGTAATCGGAGGGTGTTGCATGTGATGTTCGGGTGCTTATGATTCTTCAAGGTGTTAATCAAACGATACGTAAACAAAGATTGGTTCTTGGTGAATTCGAGCCGGGGAGGATGAAGGAGATGGAGAATATCGGCTAGCATGCTCTCTGGAACCCCACCCGTCGTGATGTGGTGATCGAGGTAGAGGGAGGTGAAGGCAGCTTTGGCAGAATCGCGCAGGCATGGGGAGAATATCAATGGCTTAGTGGCGAGGACATTGGCAAGTCGTCCGAGTTCCAACGCCACGATGTCAAGCAATGACTCTGCGACCACTCCGTAGCTTTCCGGCTTGCGAACGATGTCGGATAGCGCCCTGATACTGACTTGCCAATAAATATTCTCCCTGGCTTTCCCACCCCTCCTAACCTCGGGCTCCAGGAAATTACCGGTTAAGGCGTACAGGTTGAAATGGATTGCTTGTCGTACCGTTGAAGAACCAGTATTACCCAAGAGCTGAAGGAGCCTGATGAGAAGAGGGACAGCACTGGATACAATGTTGGCGATAGCTGCTGCTGGTAATTCCCAGAGCGCGATACATTCTAGTAGAGTGTCTAGGATCTCCCGCTGAGCAGACCAAGGCAGTTTGAGTTGACCTTCAACGTGGCGCGAAAGTAGAGAGAGTAATTCTCCTTGGGGGCCATGTTTCTCTAGAGATGCAAGGGCCAAGACACAAGTTGCTGTTGTCTTGATATCTGGTTGGCCAGTGAAATCACGGAGCATACGAAGAGGCTGGAGAAGTCGAACAGGCCACTTCAGCTTGGTTTGATATGTTAACCTCAACCAAGCACGACAGTATTTTTCGGCCACATGGGG
Organism: Lepiota subincarnata; assembly: GCA_023014305.1. Lineage (NCBI taxonomy): Eukaryota > Fungi > Basidiomycota > Agaricomycetes > Agaricales > Agaricaceae > Lepiota > Lepiota subincarnata. Next base: position 1,022,982 of record JAECYV010000005.1, read on the forward strand.
ATCCTTGATGTACCACTCGGCGCCAAGGGAAGTGTCGAGCTGAAAGCAAGATTCAAATCTGTCCAAGATCATCTCGACCGCTCCTGCCTGACGGAGGAGCTGGTATGCAGTGAAGTCCCTTGGGAGCCCTGCTATTGCTTGTAAGGTGTTGGAGGTCACTCTCTCGGTGCCGGTCGACTCTTTTAGCAGCCAGATGAACGCGGTGGCGTCCAGTATATCTTCTGACGTTGGAACTTGGTTGACTACATGTGGCCTGAGAAAAAAGCAATCACTCTTAACTTACTGGTGCTGTGTGACGATTACTATGATTAAGCACTTACTCCCTGTCTTCTGAGACATCAGTCGGCTCGCAGCTTTCCAGGTCTCCTTTAGTGGCCGGGGGGTTAGGGGGATGAAGTTTGTACCAGTTTCGACTGGGTCTTAACCAATAGTGCAAATGGGCGGAAATGGGGTGTTGGTAGGGACAATCAGGGGAGACCAGGGAAATCCACATTGAGCCCGTATAAAATATATAGGCCAGTGCGACGATGATGATGGTAGCCAAGCTGATATCAAGCTCACCCGACCAGAGCATGAGTACAATACCGCTGAAGAACAGGAACAGCGCAGCGTGCAAAAGAAGTGGAAGCAAGCCGATCACTGTGAGGACATGCCACGAACGGATATGCATGAATCTGTTTTGTCGTTTCCGGGCGCGATCCCGTGGTGATCCCGAAAAAATGTTGTGAGTATATGCGTGCAACCATTGCTTCGCTAGCATGGATATCAAAGCTGCTGATAGGCTGCATGCCAACGCCGAGAACCAGAGCCCATTTACCCATAGAACTTGGACCCTTCTAGGATTAGACGTATCATCTACGGCTGTCGCCTCCACTCCCAGGAGCCCTGCACTGGTGGCTTGCAAAGCAAGGAGTTTGGACAAAAGTTCATTCGTCTTGTCTGTTGGATCGGGAAGCGCCATTTGGTAGGCTTGTATGATGAATGTGGTCAACACAGCAGAGAATAAACCGGTCTAGTATTGCAACATTGAACGTTAAACAGTCAACGTTGAAATTTTAGTAGAGGGAAGACCCACAAAAACAAGCAATACATCAATTTCGCGATTGAATTCCTCCACCATGGATGTATCCGCCCTGGAGGCTTCGTCGTTGTAGGTGCGCCATATTATTGAGTTTTCTGATGCCTCTTCCCCGGTTTCTGTACAGTCTGGATCCTTTGAAACAGAACAATACGCTGCGTGACGGAGCAATAAGCTAAGCTGCAAGGATCGAGAGGTATAGCAAGTTTAACGCACCATTCAACAGCTTGGGTATTTCTGCGAGTTCCTCTTGTATTGTCAACTTGTATTGAATAGGAGAATTCCCGGGCAACACTGTCTGCAGACTAACAGTCAGAAACACTTGCCTACACAAAAATGCCCAAACGATTCCTACCTGGTCTTCGTTTGAAATAATGGATCCGCTRAATGGGGATGCAGGCCTATTAGTCGCCGTCCCACCACTACGGGCAGTGAGGAAGCGGCCCGGTTCCATTTGTACTGATGTTACTGGGGCTTTTCAGAATGGTGGCGCTGGTACGCCAGCCTGGGTATTAAGTGCTGTATTTCACTCCTTCATCCTGGCCTGTTCGCATCCAAGAAAACTGAAAACATAGCCACCATGAGTCGCAGCGACGCAAGGAGCTATATTTGCAAAGTTACAAGATGGCTTGATACGGCTATCAATCATTCTCATGAACAATCATGATGGGACGAGCGCCCGATGCGCAGGTGTGATAATTACGAGCAATCTGGGATCTGATTCGGCTCGAGACGACACACCAAATGTTGGCAATTTATTCAGGGCTGATCACGACGAGGGAAGGAACAGTGATAAGGTAGAATAAAATTCCGCAGTGTTAAAGCAAAGCCAGGGCACTAACGCGATTTATTAGTATCCGAGGGTAACTGTGGAAGGCTTGTACTCGCTTTGGAGGGCTAGCTATCCCATTCACTAGGTTCAGTGGACTCGAAGTCACAAGGAAGGAATATCTTCCCAGAGCCTTGCATGTTTTCGCCAATTCCTCAAGATCAAAGAGCTCCCCAATTGGTATCTTATGCTCGGTATCAGACAAATGCAAAGCTATTCAACCAAGCCCGGAACTCACACCCCATAGCGCCAAGAGATATTCATGGAGATCCCAATCTTGCACTGTTGGGCGAGCCTCAAATGATGGAGTATCTGCTGCCACGGCCGCAAAATGATGGTTCCTTGAGGTCAGCAGTTAGCGGTGATCCAAGAGCGAGATTGCACTGCCCACCATAGCCATTCTACTTCATCCTGTCCTTGACGGATACCGACCAGCGTAGGACTGGACACCGCCAATTTTTCCGTTCTCTCTTTTTCCGAAGCGTTCTCATACCAATGTACATATCCCATACGAACGAAAAGGATATCCCCCATTTCTAAGGCTAGGCCCTGGGCCTTTACGCACGCATCTAGATCCTGCGCAGTGATAAGATGTTGCTCAGCCGGGGAATACTTGATTCCGTTATCCGCAGCATAGGAGAAATAATCGATGAGGACGCCTCTACCAACAATCTTCCCTTGGAAAGCTGTTGAATCACCCTTGAGTAAYCAAGCTCCCAGGAACGCCTGTCTATTACTTACTGTGGATTCCATTCCTCTGAGGTTTGTCAAACGACGTGGGTAAGCCATTTCCTTGGCTATCTACGATCTCATTCTCTCGGAGTCCGTTATAGAATAAACCTAGTAAAGATATTTTTGTTGGCACAGCCTCAAGCTTCCGGGGGGGGCTCTCACCTGAAGGGAGTCCGAAATGACGAAACCCATCCCACTGAGAGCTACTTTGGGTATTAAAAGCTATTTCATCGTCGTTGATGAATTTCGAACCAGGCCACTTCTTGACCTTATGTTCAACACCTTTGCGTCCGAACGGGGTAGGGAATGGTTTATGCACAGCCCAGTTAAGGCTGCACACCTTGCCACATTGGACCTCGGTTTGCGTAGCTTTGAGGATTCGACGTTCTGTGAGTAAATTCAAGGCGCCAAGCTCATCAGCGGTCGTTGCTCCTGAGATATGCTCATAGAAGCCCCATATGGCGCCTGCGCATCGGATGGGATCAGCTCTCGTCTGATATATTTGCCAAGTGCAAACTTGCCGCGGGGGTCACCCGGACGGAAAGGCAGTGCGCTCAATGGAGGGAATTCGACGTTGTCGAAGGGCGACTCTGCCATCTTTGGGATGGAGTTTATCTCGTCAAAGCCGWTTAAAAGCATTTATAGAGATTGTATTAGTGTTTATTTGGTTGAAACTTGGAACATCGAGACTATTTTGGAGCATATACGCTCACACAGGCTCATACCCACATGCTCCCGGCATCAATTCGATTGTTCCGTTTTGTTGGGTTCCACACCTCCTAACCTGGTGTGATGATAAATAGCTGGTCGGTAATAAGGAAAAACATGTTCCGCGTACCATCTATAGACGACCCGAGAATCCCTGTCACGGCATCTGGGATCTTCTGATGCTGCAGTGTACGCGGAAAGGCCGGCGTCCGCAAGTACCAACTTGGCGCCGACTTCGCGGGCTGCTGCTATCGCAAGCGTCATATCCTTCTTCATCAGCTGTACCTTGAAGCCACCCTGGTAATCTTTACTGGTGACTGCTTCAGGGCAAACCCCTGGAACAGGATTCACCGTGCTGTTAACCCAACTACCACCTGAACTTGTGGCAAAGCAATCGCTCAAGGTCTTGGGATCAAGCCCCAAGCGCATTCCTAGGTTCATAGCTTCGGAGGTGGCCAGGGCAATCATTCCGGATAGGTAATTGTTGCTGAGTTTTGCGGCAAGTCCGAGGGATTGTCCACCCATCGCATGGATTGACTTTCCCATGAGAGAGAATATGAATCGAAGAAGGGGGAAATTTGGCGAAGATTGATCAATTCCAACCATAAACGTTAGGGTCGCAGTAGCAGCGCCTGGAGTTCCGCCGGATACGGGGGCGTCATGGAAGGTTGGCGGCTTGGTCGGGTTAGATGACCTGACCGCTTCCGCAACCATTAGAGAAGTGGCGATATCGATTGTAGAGCTGAGAGTCGGTCATTCACATAGTAATATAGGAGCAGGTAGGTGGTACGTACCAATCTACAAAGTGTTTTACAGAGCTATTGGTCGCGGATAACAAGCCAGTTCTCTCATCTAGGTAGACGGCGCGGACATGAGCGCCTTAGGGTCTCGTTTAGCCCTAAYAACATCCGCAAGACCAGAAAATGCTTACCCTCAGGTACGATTGTAAGGACAAAATCCTGTTCCATATGGTCTGTTGGTGCAACTATCATGGGAGGAGGGAATACTCACACTCTTCTCGGCTACCTCGCGAGAACTACTAGCTATCTGGACTTGAGCACCTCCGATACCCCTCTCCATGTCAAAGGCAGCCTCCTCCTGTCGAAACCTCGACATTGCGCCCTCATCGACATCGTATACCCATATTGTGCAGGTATGTGGTATTTTTCTCCGTAGCTGTCCCGCCATAGGATACCCCATAGCACCGAGACCGACCCATCCAAAGTTCGAAGGCAAAACCTGTGTTATGTCGCTCGCCATGTATCAAGGTTGAATAAGGAAACATTGACAGGAGCCTGGTATTTGAGTATTGGATAAACGATGCAACGGAATTACTTCAGCCCGTCGGTAAACTGAAGAGTGCTTCCAGCACAGCTCGCACAATGACGCTAAGAATAGCCGCGGATCTCCTTCACATCCATGTGAGAGACTTCCGATATGAATGAGAGTTGGCCTTGAGGCCTTGAGTCCAGGGCCGACAAAGTCGTGATCCACTTTGAACCCACAATTTCAAGCGATCCACCTGGTAAGGTTTTGACAAGGTTGAAAAATGTCAGGCCAACTGCTCCTGGGTCGTGACGTTCCTCGGTTTGGGGGATGTACATGTTAATATTGGGTCTGTTGGGAAGCAACGGCTTCAACCCAGTGGTATTGAACAAGGGCCCCCGCAGCTTGATACTCACCGCTGAGGTATGTTGCAAGACCAGTGGGTGGGTGACCATGTGTTCACTGCGCGGAATGGCGTGTGGGTCCGGTGGAGAGAAGGTTGAGCTGAAGCCACGGATAACATCTTCCAGCGACCCTTGGTGTGGGAAAGCCATTGAACTCAGGGGGAAAGCGCCCAAAAATACATCTTCTGCAAACACATGATATGCGATTGAGGAGAGTTCCCCAAATCCTATTGTTACTCAAGAACTTATAGAAAAAGAGAGAGAAGAGGGCGTGGGTTTTCAAACTGACCCAACTAAATCCCCCCGCCTTCCCGACTGACGCGCTCACCATTGACGAACCGACAATGTCACAGCAGCAAAGGCCCAATGAAGCCGCCCACAAAGAGCTTTACCAAGCAGGAGAGAAGATGCGACGTGCGGTTCTAGTAAGATCATCGGGTTCAGCAGTGGAATGCCCCACCTATTAACTAAATTCATTAGGGTGATGCATGGGTTGATGCCTCGACGAAACCCGTAAGACCTAACTGCCAAATTATGAATGAGCTAGCATGCCAACTGTGTCCAGGACACTAGTGAATTCATGAAAGCTATGATGGAGGTCAGGTAACCTCTTCTTCGTTTGAAAGTAGTGCTGACAGACGCTGTAGCTCACGACAGAGGCGAGTGCTTTAGAGATTCTATATTCTGTGGGACTGAATTAGCCCTAGGCTGCTTGGGGCACCATATGGACCCGTCCTGGCCTAGAACTGAAGCAGCGCAGCCTGATTACAGTCACGATACTCACAGTGCTTGGAAAAGAGACTGAAGTACGTCGTCCGTCGATGCAGGCATTTCATTTATATCCTTACTGACTTCATCTTAGCTGGCGGGACATTTGAGGTCCGTTGCTGTTCCGCGCTACGTGCCTTGTGGCTAATATGAGAATGCAGAGGGGCTTTCAAGAATGGATGCACAGAGGTGGAGATCCGGGAAGCGATGCTTCAGATTGCGATTTACTGTGGTATTCCACAAGGTATACAAATGTTCCGTGTCGCAGACCGCGTCATAAAACAGTTAAAGGAAGAAGGGGCACTGCCAGCGTAGTTGTCTATAAAGAGAAAAGATTACGAACACAGCTAATCCGAATGAATTTTGTGGGACTATATTCTGCGCTACTCGCGCCCTCCAAGTCGAAGTTCGAACCTAAGTACAATCTCCGCGCTATACTATGTCAATTTCAAACCTCCTGCCACTCAATTCAGGCCTGTTATCGTAGCGTTTTAGCACTTGATCAAACTTCAAGGTGTTGACATCAGGTAAGAGTACACGAACACAGATACAAGGACCGACCAAGCAGCTGCACGACCCCTTCCGCCTATTGTCGAATGTCATTTTWTGAAGTGTTCTAGCACCGCGTTATCTCTGTTCGAGGGAGATACTGAAGTGGATGGCCGATAGTGTGGTAGCTTCCCGCGAACCCTAGCCAGTCCAGTGCCTGGGTGTTTATGTTAGCTCCGATGATCATTATACGCCAGGGCATTCTTAGGGAACTTGAATTTTACTAATGAATCGGAGCTTCCTGTACCTTCAGGCTTCTAGTGCAGAACTAAAATGAGAGCATCCATGCGAGAGTCCGGGATCCCGATGGTCCTTAATTTGGCATTAAAGCACATAAACCAGTGCTGAGAAGGCACGTCTTCAACATCGAACAGCAATAGCTGCGGCCATACGGACTATACAGGTTTCGGGTACGAGGATCTATGAAACTTCTTGCTATTCTTCTCGACTGGGCTTTTGAGGGGCTCCCAAACAGCCGTCTCAGAAGTAAGTTAGCTGCTCCTATCTCCACCGCTTGCCTTCCAGGAGGGCACGAGCACAGATGTAAAATGGACCAAGTGTTTAAGAATGAGCGCAATGAAGAGCTCAGTAAAAGAAGCTGTCCACCTCTCTTGGAAGCCAAGTTTTGAAGAAAGGTCTCCAGTCCCAGCGAGTGTCAGTTCTCTGCACGGACCCGCCCACCGAAATTTAGGCTGAATATTTCCGCTCCTACTTGCTGGTTATTTGGTGTGACTGCAAGCCTACTATTGCCGTAGATCACGGACGTCGACTTCCACTGTTTTTCATGACGCTATAGACAAGGTGTCTCTGCGATGACTATCTTGGCTAGATCGGCCSAGGGTATCCATCACCTTGGTGAATTAACTCCTCACAAACCCCGGTGAGTCGTATGGCCAAGAAGGCCACCAGTCCTAAAAAGCTTCCTTCCATGACAATCCCAAATAGAGACCAGTCTCCAAGCGATTTGAAGGGATACACAGGTTGGAATTGAGCCTGAGATCTGTATCACAAGGTAGGCATAGCCGTCTATATGTTGAGCCAACGCTCGTTTTTATTCAAAGGGGTAGGAATGGACACTTTTTCGAGCTTTCAAGTGGATGAAAAATTGCTGTGAGACTTCTGATCGTGCTGTAAAGCGGCTCGTAGACAATTGAGGGTCACTAGAACTAAGCAATTGTGTGAATGCTCATTCCCGGCCGGTACAAATCGGGCGGCTGGCTAGCTCTATAGTGCGCAGTATCWTTATACTGCACAGCCCGCCTCAAAGACTTCTTGGCCTGTCTACCAGCGGGAAACCTTCGATTTTGAGATGCCCTGGGAGCGTATTATTAGACACAACAGTTCTGGGGTAACCAACCCTGGACAATGGGTATGTTGTGTGAGAGTTAGGGGAAGACGAAAAAATGCCCAGGACTCGACAAGAGTAGCGGAAATTGGAACCTAGCACTCGGGATGCTGCGGCTACCCAGTGTCGGCACTGCACACTTTTGCATACCATGCATCGCCCTGATTTCTTTTTGGGGGCTGGAAACGCGGTGCTGTCATCGTGGCGTTGTGGGGAAATAGGGTGATGTGAGGTCACTGTGGCTCAGATCCTGTGACAAACCTGCCTTTCTGGGATASAGCGTGACRTATGACGTTGTGCGTGTCACATGCCTACCCAGTTGGGCGRCGGTATAAGAGGTTAGACTTATCCTTGCTACGACCCTTCTCATCCGCTCCTTCCTCTGCCCTCCCATACCTCGAGAACAAATATGCCTGCAGGTCCCGCCATCCCAGGTCTTTTCCTCTGCTTTGCAGCGATGGTGCTTCTGATATTCGTATGTTGACTGATCATCATCATCCTTGGCTTGATACTCAGTCCATAAATTCTAGGCATCGGTATCCACCCCTACATGGAATTCGGTTTATTTCCTTGGAGTGGGAACCGGGRGCAGCCAAATACGCTACGGAGTCTTTGGATTCACGGGCTCAAAAACCAGCATAGGATATTTCTTCAGGTGAGCTGCTCTATACTTCGYCGGGAGGGCAACAAGTTGTTAATCWCCAAACTAGTGACAATCGAATCAACAGTACCATCTTACACAATCTCACRAAGRCGTTGATCCTCCATCCCATTGGTATGTTATCATACCGATCACGTTAATTCTATTCTGACACTCTGCAGCTGCTGCTTTGGCTGGTATTGCGTTCTTATTCGGTCTCTGTGGCACTGCCTCACGCAGTCGTGTCGGGACTGTGTTCATGACCCTCTTTGCTGGTCTCGCTGCACTGACRACGCTCGTTATATGGATAATCGATATGGTTCTATTCGGTATTGCTCGCCAGCGGTATCGTGCCGACGGCCAGATTGCGCAATATGGAAATGCGAATTGGCTTACATTGGGTGCACTCATTGCTCTTCTGTTGGGCTTTTGTGCATCTGCCTGTGGCGTATTTGGCAGATATGGCAGAAGGAGGGATGCCTATTAAATGCAGYACATCTTCCGCTCACCGACTTGACGACTTTGGAACTTCTCCTTTATCTTTTTTCATTTCATGATCCTCCTGATGCTTATGTATCATAGAATCCCTGCCTAGTAACGCTCACTTCCTTTCACCGCGCCCCTGTTCGATTTCTGGACCATTTTTTAAACCTTGTTAGCTTGTGTTAATAATAATTGAATGTACTCGTATGGATACATATTACAATGTTTCTCTGGATCACATTTTATGTTCATATGCCACGTGACTTTGAATCATCGTCATAGYTCACTGCTCAGCTGGCCTCGGTCCTCTCGGCACCTTTCCTCAGCTCATGTTGATAGGCCTGGCAATCTGACCCGCCCGCCTGACTACTAGACTCGATGGGAACGCCATATATGCCACGRCAGGCAAAGAAGCCGYATCGAAGGTTCTCATCCGGCAGCCAGGACATGGCTCCGTTGTTRTTGTCTGGCAAGTCCGAACAACACAGGAACCCAAGAGAGCAAGATCTTCACACTTTCCCATCAGCGAAAACCTTAGGAAAGTCGACRGMACCTTCGAATTCACTGAGGGTGGATCCCACCCCCCGAGGACAACGACAGACACACRTCTATGAACGAGCATAYTATACTGATGGATCAGAGGTGGATATCGAGGAGGATTGGAGACGGGAGCTTACRCGAAGAGGGCGGTCTACATCAGATGATCTCACAAATGGCAATGCAAATGGCTTTACGCTTCAAGAGRCCCACCATAATCATCGTACAACATACGCATCACTACCATCCACGCCCATTTTACTCTCGAAACCTTATGAAGAAGGGGTCTCAGATGTTCCTCCGGCCCCTTTGTCCCCGGCAGATCCCTCTGTTCMTACGCTGGATGCAGCCCCTCCGCGGCGTAGACACGTGAAACAAGACAGCAAGCTCCATGAACCACCGCCTTTTTCTTTATGGGACTACCTTCGGGAGGAGCTTTTGGTGACAGACTTYGACTCACATCAAGAACTGAAGTGGGAGCGAGTCAGCAACTTCTTGAATATACCTCTTGCTATGGAAAARGTATGTTATAATCATCTGTGTTCATCGAGAACGAACTTAGCTGATCCATAATTTGCCAGATCATTGGGTTTGGATTTATCCTATGCCTGGATAGCTTCCTGTATACTTTCACCATTCTGCCGATCCGGTTCACCCTTGCTCTCTTCCGTTTGCTTACCAATATATTCCGACGCTCTTCCCCTCCTCTCCCGCCATCCCAGAAAGCCGATCTACTTAGGACGCTGYTGCTTGTTCTTTCACTACTGATAYTGAACCCCTTAACCGATGCTAGTAAGATTTATCATGCAATTCGAGGACAAGATACAATAAAACTATACGTCATTTTTAATGCACTCGAGGTGAGTGCTCGTGCGTAATTTATGCTTCCAGGGAGTTCATTTCATCACAACGTATAGATTGGGGACAGGCTGTGTGCGTCAATTGGGCAAGATATTCTCGACTGCTTATTCTCGCGTTCAACCCTGGAACCTTTGTCCCATCGCATGCCGGTCACAACGCACACATTTACACCATTTCTCTATTTTTTCCTTGCGATAACGTACAATGGTAAGCGACGGCCTCCTCAGCATCAAATTAGGCCTGACCGGTTTCGTAGTTGCTCATGCTCTACTTATGGTCTATCAGCTCATCGCTCTCAATGTTGCCGTTAATTCCTACGATCATGCACTATTGACACTTCTGGTCTCCAATCAATTTGTGGAAATTAAAGGAAGTGTCTTCAAGAGGTTCGAAAAGGATAACCTATTTCAGATTACCTGCGCAGGTCAAGCAGCTCCTTGCCTGTAGTKCATATATTTCCAACTTACTCATACTGTCACTGTTACAGATATTGTGGAGCGCTTTACACTTGCAATGATGCTTGGCGTGGTGGCATTCCGAAACTTGATCGAATTGAGTGGGTCCGAGTTCGACTTTTCAAGTGGGTTTGCTCTGCCCAAAAGTTTCGGATGGTTCAGAGGTAACAATGTTCTCTGGACCATTTCTTACGTACGTTTGAARTTCATTTATTCCTTAATRCATGACTCACCAACCRTCCCGCAGCCTGTATTAACGGTGCTGTGCTCCGAGATGTTGGTCGACTGGCTGAAACACGCGTTCATCACGAAGTTTAATCACATCCGGCCTTCCGTTTATGAACGTTACACAGACGTTTTGTGTCAGGATTTAGCGAGTGCCAGTGGCGTCGGTAGGAGGGGAGCTCGGAAGGTATCCACGCTACCCGACTGTTCCGCGCACACACCCGAACTCACATCCGTTTCAGCACACATACGTCGATCAGTCTCCGCTTGTTGCGCGAAGACTGGGTTTTGCGTCTCTGCCTCTTGCCGTGCTTGTGATCCTTGTGGGGTCTCAGTCACTCAGCCTTATGTTCTCTGATCACGACACATTGTCCTTCTCATTCTGGCCCCTTCTCTCGATTCACAACCTTGATCTCAACACGCTCTCGTTGTCGCTTAGGAGTGCCGAATTGATCAAGTATGCGACGTTCGGTGTTATGGCTGTGTTATTCTGGCTGTGGTACAAATTTCCCTATCTGCGCGTTCTCGAAACGTATAAATTAATCCTTTACGCTAGCTTTGTCGTAATCAAAATCATAATAGGGGTCAATCTGATCACATATGCCACAGGACGGCTGGCAGGCATGGAAAAGCGGGAAGCCGCGGACGTGATCAATAACTTCGGTAGGGACCCTATCGGAGAGGGTGAAGAAGAGCGGGTAAGTGTGACCGTGCCCTAGTCATTCCTCTTTTGCTCATTTGACGCTAGAAATACAACAAGAACCTCAAGACATATCTCGACGACAATCTAGACGATGCTCCACGTCTGTCAGATATGGGTGAAAATAAAGCAGGGCAGGGCTTAGGTAAAAAGGAGAGGGTGAAGCTGGAAGATTTGACAAGGTACACAATGGTAAAACGGATATGGTAGCGTATATCCGAGTGCCAAAAAGGAGCACATACATAATAGAGCGCGCGTGTATGTAAACGCCTCTCAGAAATCACTGTAATTTGGGACTTGAGATGTTCATGGATGAAAAAATTTGAGCTCATACCATACAACTTACCATAAAACCAGCGTGTGGAAGACAATGCGACAATGCGCAGACAGAGGAACGGGCGTAGGGGCCGGGTTGCCCCATGTGTCGACACAGCACATCGACACGAGGCGGCCCGACAACATGGGCCCATCAAATCCGATGATCTAAGGCGCTCTTATAGACCATTTAAAACACCCCCCCCACGTTATCGGAGGACTGTGGTTTGCACGCGATGCTTTCTTCCCAACTCACTGTCACCCTCAAGGGCTTTTTCAAAGTACTGAGACTACGGTACAGACTTTCTCGCGTTCGCAAACAGCATAATGCCGCACCAAGAGTATGCTCCTTTTACCACCGCCGAAAAACCCAACTGAGCCCAGTATAGATATCTCTGGCGGCTTTCCAAGAACTCACTGATCTGTGCCTACAGGTGTGCTAAGCTAATAGGTCTACAAGGCATGGTCTTCATTATACTGACCCACTTCAGACTATTGCACGGCGACGAACACAAAGCCACTTTGAGGAGCTCAGAGCTCATAACAACGAGCAGCCCATCTCACAACTCCCGAACGAACTCCTTATTAAAATATTCCTAGCGGGCTCACTTCCGCCCCAGGTCGCCAGTTTCCCGAACCTGGTCAAGAAGCACTGTACTACTAAGCGGTACTTGGCTCAGGTCTGCCATCGTTGGCGAGCAGTCGCCCTGGATTGCCCAGATATATGGTGCAATGCCGTGGACCTCGACGCCGGGGATTATTGGGTAATGGAGGTGCTCAAACGCACTCGAGGTCGTCCAATCAATATCGTCATCTCCCCGACAACGAAAGTACTACGTGTCATCATCGCGCTTGACAACCGGAGAGTGAGAGGGTTGTATGCAAACGTCGAGGATTGGGGTCCTGGGCTCAGGCATATACAATCCCTGTTGGAGACGAAGGATTTGGAGGAAGTCGAACTCCAGATTTGCGGCATCGACCGCAAGCGCGGTGCACAATTAAATAGCTGGTCGGGCGACTCGTTATCTMAAGGATTTCCACCGAAACTTCGACGACTCCACTTGGCTGGACTGTTTCCCCTTCCATCACAACCCGCAGAGAATCTGACCTGTCTATACATTTCCCGGTCTTGGGGGCGCAGAACAGCGAATCAGTGGCCAGATATTATTCGGAGATTTCCTCAACTCACAGACTTGACCTTGGACGGTTGTATCAAGGAAAATAGTGGCCAACGTCCCATTTCCGACGACTGTTTATTTGAGGAACTCGGTCCAGATTCTCATCTACATGGCTCGGTCTCTCTACCTCAACTTCGAGTTCTTCAGCTCAAAGGTGAATATCTAGCATGGGGTAGTTTCTTCCGGACTCTCGTCATACCCCCGTCGTGTGTGTTGAGGCTAGACGGTTATGATATGGCTGCAGGCCCCACTCTAGATGCGCTCGTCACTTTCCTGCAGTCCATTCGGAACCAACCCAGTCCTATGCGACACTCAACGAAGCGACACTTGTTTGTCAGAGCCTCGCCGTCGCAGTTCCACTTGCAGGTTTCTGAGGAAGAGGTAGTAGAACTGGACCTTAATTTGAAGTACATCGAACGTTATGGAAAGCGCCCTGATGTCGCTGCATCAATATTTCAGAGACTCTTTACAGTTGCGTACCAAAGGTCCCAGGATCATGGTGCATTTGCCACTTTCACAATGACAATGTCCCGGCGCCTCTCTGCAGCCACAAAACCTGGMAAGGAAGTGGTGCAGTATCTCCATTCCTGTCTGYTGCCACAGGAGATTCGGAGTCTGCGTTTACAAAACGATACAGCAGCGCATCGCCTTCTTGAGCTTGCTGGGGCAGAGGAGGGCGACGATGTGGGAGTTGAGACGGTTAGGTCYGGGGATGCGAAGGACATACCTTATCCTGAGCTTCGGTGGATAACCTTCTCTCGGGTCGACTTTGAAGGAGCAGATGTACYGGTCGCTAAGGCTCCCCATCGATTCATTGCCTTCGTCATGAGGCGTCCCACGATGCAAGGAGTTCGGTTAATCAACTGCAATTATCCGCAGTGGATGGTCGCCCGCCTCCTCGATCTCGGTATAGAAGTAACTGTTGACTGAGTAGGTGCTGGTTGGCGGTTTTGAAGAACGAACTGAAACAATCCAAGCAAATGTACATTTCTCTCTCACATGTCTTACAGAGCTTACGATCTACATGCCCGCTAGGTACATATTGTAGCATATCGTCCCGCAGCCTACTGGCTGAACCCGGTGATACCGTTGAAATTTGTAATTTTGCCTGGGATTTTGTAGAGTTTTTAAACATGTCTWTTCCTTGTAGAGTATTCTTACCTGCGGATCCTCCGGAAACTTTGAGATTGGCCCAATTCCACGAACCTGTGGATAATTGTTGGTTGAGGGCGGAATCAAACTCTTTTCACTGTGCAACCCACCTACACACGAGCCAACACCGCAGTTGACAGCAACTCTCTGCGCTCCACTGTTAACTGAAATTGAGGTCTGAGGAGAGACAAAGTTGACGGCCTATAGAAAGTAGGTTTGAATCTTTGTCCATTGACACGTCTGAAACAAGAGAAACTTACCGAGATCTGCACGCCGTTTCCTGGTGTAGCCAGGGTAGATGGGTAGCTCTGACATGCCTGTCAGCAGAAATTCGAACCTTTGAAAATGTGARAGAATTTACCTGGTCAATGATAACACCGAATCTCTTTATCCCRGTCGCAGTATTTCCCTTTAAGTATACCAAGTCAGCGTCCAAGAGATGMCSGACGCAAAMGAGCCGTGGATGAACTCACCGAGTARGTAACATTGGTGACTGAACTTCCCGTAGCATCGACAATGGTCTTGATGCGCAAAGCTTGATCGCTAGAAAGGCGTTAGGCGGATCATTGGTACTGTTTTTATTTTTAGGCTTACTTGTTAACAATAGTGTTCCCAGAGATGACGATGCCATTGACGGTTGCACCAGAGGCAATAGAACCCTGTTTATTTCGTGGTGAATGCAAGATGGCGAAGTGGTCACAAGTTCAAGGCTTACAATGGAGATYCCGTGGCCTCCTGAGCAGGTGTTGCCTTTGAAAACGATATTGGTGCCCCTGTTGATGGCGAGACAATCATCCTGTGGACCCGCCGTAAGACCATGATTCATCCAATTTAGAAACACCAACCTGGTTCATAATGACACTACATGGAATAGGTYAAAATGAGGTGGAAGGCTGCATCAATACATCCATGTACGTGCCTATTTTGAATAGTCAACGCAGTAGTACTAGCATCAAATCCGTCGGTGTTGTGTCCTGAGAATTACAAATTAAGCAGATGGCTTTGACAAGCAACGTCAGAGGGACCAACCGGCCGCAAGCCCATTRCTCTTCGAGTTGGGTAGATCCCCAAGCGCTTTGTATCATTCAGTCCCTCGCTGAAATCGAGGAATGGCAGGCGGGCTAGGGCTCACAGTTATCAATAGTCAGCCTATCCATAACCAAGGGTCCTGGGTTTGAGATCGAGTAAGTTCTTGCGGGTGAGTTGACGACCTTGACATTCTGCGTTGGGTAAGTGTCGAGCCCCTGCCAGGGGTCACGCGATCACGCACGGTATATGTTCCAGAGATCCTGATCCTGTGGGACGGTTGTGAGCGGGTTTTTAGGGTAACAATGGGGCAGTCGTACTTTATCATTGGTGCTGGTTTAACGACACCACCATTTCCGCCGAGACCATCCTATAGTTCTATTATTAGCGTTACCAGTCCCTTTGGCTAAAGGCGAATTCTTTTCCTTACCCAGTAGAAGGGTCCTCCACCGTCAAATTTGTGCCCATTCCCGTTGACTGCGCAAACCGTTTGTTTCGTGACATGGGTAGAGATAGAAATTAGACCCACAGGTAACCGACGTTCCACTAGCAATGGGTGTCATCAGTGGATGGAAACAGACGCAAATTTCGGAACCTCACCTGACTTGGAAGAGAGGACCAGCCCAGTTCAAGTTCCCAAACGAGATATCGCCGTCTGAGGGTAGATCTCGGACCCATTAATCAAAGRSCAGAGGCCATGGCAACTTACTCATGGTCACTGTGGTACCCGTGAGAAGTGATAGATCGAGAGTTTGCCCTGCTGGAACTGTAAAGCCGTTCAGCACCACRGTGGTGCATTTAACAGCGGCAGCCACGTCTGAGGAGACTCATTTCAGCGAGCGGGCCTTACTTGAAATGAGTGTAACGCCTACCTGCCATRGAATTGATCGTTCCAGTGCAGTCGCTTGAGGCAAGAGTAWAAGTGGCAAGAGYCACCAGGCCTAAAAGTGAATTCAACATGTTTGCGTTAGAGTRTGTTGCTGTTAGGGGGCCATCCTCAGTRTTATATAGTACGCTGTGCGGCCCGCCTGGCGAAAATCAGCGGACAGAGWGGTACCCGGTGTGAAACCCCTGGACGAAATCGTAGCAATATGRTGCACCACTGACCTGTCCGGTYCTATAAATACTGACCAGTTTTGCCCTCTCATGTATGTTGTGACGCTTAAGCCAAAGATATACCTTCTAAGAATAGTCGATGGGTGTTCATGAGTGGTTGAGTGGTTCGGCGTGGCAATACAACCTGAGCCGAAGAAAAACCGCAGACCCACTGTTTTTAGGGCWTTTATTCCGTCCCGGGCCGTTTATAGAGTTCCTCYGTTAAAAACGTCCGAGGCAGTTGATGGGAGATGAACAAAGGGCGAATCTCAACGATTCATCATCGAGTTCTTGTAACCCACGGAAAACAATTCGTATCATAARTTCGTAATCGAATACATCAGAAACGCGGCGTTCCAGGGGRTACATGATTATCGTTAAAGCAGGAAAGACCGCCAGCGGGGGTAAAAGTGCTCCGGGAATGCTTGAGTCTGCGTTCTAATCCAGGGACATGCGCTACTGTTCGATAAGAAGAGGGAGGGGACGACGGTGAAGGAAGYGAAGGTCTGAAGAAGGCTCCCTGAGCTGGCGCGATGGACCTCATATCTTCGAGTGACATACTTGGCGAAAGTCGAGTTCGAGACGTTCGAGTATACGGTGAGTTATTGGGACTACCGAGTTGATTTTGACTCCGGGAACGGAGGATAGCCCCGTGAGATGAGGACCGTAGGGAGGGAACAGATTCATGAGGGTCCTCGGTTAGCATGAGTGACTCGGAAGATATCATCGCCGATGCAAGCAGGTCAGGAGTACTCGCGGAACCGCGGGAAATGGCTGCCTGCATGTTCCAGTTTCTTCTATGGCCATAACGGACAGGGTTGGGAAAGGGTGTTGGGGTGCGGCCTTGGACTTTTTTCAAATTGTGCCGTCCAGRTACTGGAGCAGTTTTTTGACAGTGACCGTTCCCACATCTGTAGGCGTCCTGACAAGCAGCATGCAGAAGGAAGGCAGCGGGGATGGGGAGTCGGTGCCAGCCAGAATGTCGAGAGGAATCCGATTGAGAGYTGCGCACGGCGGGCGGCTCTGGGAATATGTCGATGATTTCTCTGCAATTGATAAATGATAGGYTAACAGACTCCGTGTCAACGGATTCACCCTCCCAGTCATCCARCTCTGAAGATGATATGAAACTAGGACCCTTCATTGAACAGAGCCTATCTTCCTCAGGCATAGGACTCATGAAAGAAGAAGAATCGTCATTTTCCACGGAAGCCATTGGAAAACTGCGAAAGATCGAAAAAGATTTCGAAGGCCTTAGCCACTTGTAGTTGGGTTTTGTCGTGCTGTTACGAGTATCATCACCCTCCTGTGCGGCATACGGTCGAAAGACTCTGCGGGAAACTGATGAGAAAGACAGGGGTTGGTGTTAGGTCTATGAAAACTCACTTGTCGACAACCTTGCGCCAGCCCAACTTGGCTTTGACGTGACTCATTGAAGCAATTCGGGGAATAAAGGAATAAAGGAGAGTAAAATGCAAGAGGTATCGGAAACCAGCCGACAAGAAATAGAAAAAGAGGGGTCGGTGAAAGCAATGAGAGTGGCCCGGGAGAGCATCCTTGCGCATAGAGGACTTGATATAGGTAAAGGACGGGCCACAGAAAAATCGCCATGTGTTTCTGGGGTCGACAGAGGAGTCCATTGTCAAAGAACAGCAGATCCATGTTGTGGTCCAGTAGATCAASTGGCCTAGCTGTCACGCTMGTCACGGCTGTCACTATCTAGCAATGGAATGAAGGAGGCCCGTTTGAAGCTGGCGAAAGAGATCATGGAGAAAATCACAATCAGGAAGCGTCCCCGCTCAGAGGCCGTCATTACCCAGCGCAAATTCTTCAAAAAGACCGCCAGAGGAAAGGTTATCAAGGGTGGGYTGGACTTTTCWTTCATATTGACTGGYCTGATATTCTTCATCAAGTCCTCCGCGAACGATACCTTCGCGACGACGTTGCTTGTGGAATTCAGAACTGCATCGCCTGTCACCCACCCTTGGACAGTACACTTCCCGTGGCAGGAGGTCCACACCCTCTCTTTCCCGATGGCCATTTCCTCTTACCGGATACAAATGTATTCCTATCGCAGGTCAGGGCTGTCTCTGTCCACGCAATGTGGTCGTGTGTGGCTTAAAAATAAATGCAGATGGACCTGGTAGAATCCCCGTTATTCACACCGCCTATTATATTGTTGCAAACAGTGATGGAAGAAGTCCGACACCGATCGCTTCCCTTATACAATCGGTTGAAGGCGTTGRCAAAGATGGATGAAAAGAAAGTTTGGATATTCTACAATGAATATAGATCGTAAGTGCTCTAGTCTGTGCCGAATAACTGTGCTCTAAAAAAAAACACAAATACCTAGCGAAACAGCAGTAATACGGGAGGAGAACGAAWCCCCAAACGACCGCAACGATAGAGGTAGATCTCGATTTCTTTCTTCGAGAGATCCAAGATCTGAGCGRGGCACTCATGCAGGGATCAGAAAGGCAACAGAATGGTACAGCTCCCACCTTCAAGTAACCCGGCCACCAATCCGTGGGCGGCCTTCACCGAAGATTCCGACAGTAGTCCTCATGACAGAAGACGCGGAAAATAGACTCAAGGCAGAGAAATCTGGACTAACTGCTATCTCAGGTAAAACGCCGGCCGAGTATAAGCCGTACCACTGATTTTTTTCTTAGTCAGAAAATATGTGGAAAACATGTCCGAGGCCAATCAACTCCTTGATTTACTTTCCGCAACAGGGTCAGACCCAATCGAACAAACTAAGGCAGCAGGTGGGAGACAACCACTGTACCCCGAGGTATGTGAGCAAGTTCGGACGATCTTCGTATTTCTCACCCGTCCCAGTACCTGCCAACAGCTACGCTGATCGCAGGCGTCAAGGCCGGTGAGCTCCACCAAGGTCACTTCAATGCAAATCAATACAACTACCTCGAGGCAAGATTACTACTTGTGATTCACATGTTGGCTTCCTACTAACTAATATCGTAGGGAAGTGTCTCGGTGCCTGCGTTTAACAGACCCGTTCTTCTTATTGGRCGTGAGAACATGAACCGGGCTGTTCAAGGTGATATAGTCGTGATTGAAGTCTTCGACACAAAAGAGTGGAGAGCACCAGCGGATGAGGTTGTAGACCAAGACAGTGGGTTTTGCTTCCAATTACTGTGTGCTCTTGACGCCTCCTCAACTCAATTACTTCTATAGCGGCCTTGAAAAACGACGACGCTGAGGGTTCCGAAGACGAGAGGGAAGAAGGCGATCACGATGACATCGTCGCCCAAGAATCCCGTCTTGTCAGATCTGAAGAGAAGAACGCCAGGTTGGCCGAAAGACAACCCACCGGACGCGTTATCGGGATCATCAAGCGCAACTGGCGCGCATACGTTTGTCACATTGATAGCACATCCCTCACATCCTCAAATGTCAGTTCACTATCTCAACAAACCGTCTTCGCTACGCCAGTGTCCCGCCTCCTTCCCCGTATTCGCCTACGAACTCGACAAGCGCCGACATTGATTGGCCAGAAGATTCTTGTGGCTATCGACCGATGGGATGTGAACTCACGGTATCCTGAAGGCCATTTTGTCCGAGCGCTGGGCAAGGTGGAAAGYAAGGAAGCAGAGCAGGAGAGTTTGTTATTGGAGTTTGATGTTCCTTATCGGCCGTTTGGGAAGGCTATTCTCGAGTGTCTGCCACCTCAAGGTGATCAATGGGTTGTGCCACTCAAGAGCGACACGAGTCTGGAGTGGCGAGATAGGGAGGACTTGAGAGAACTGATTGTCTGCAGTATTGATCCGCCCGGTGCGTCTAATCCTTAGGCTATGTGTCTATCGTGCTGATTACCTGTCAGGCTGTCAAGATATTGATGATGCTCTTCATGCTCGGCAGTTACCCAATGGGAATATCGAGGCTGGAGTTCGTGAGTCTCAGTTGGTTGATTTATCATGGTCCATTCAGGTATCAATCTCCTTGCCGGATAGATATCGCGGATGTGTCACACTTCGTGCATGCCGACACACCTATGGACAAAGAAGCTGCCGACCGGGGAACCACAGTCTATCTCGTGGACAAACGCATTGACATGCTACCCGCACTATTGGGCACCAATCTGTGCTCGCTTAGACCATTCGTTGAACGGCTGGCATTCTCCGCGATATGGGTAAGTGATCAAAACGTTGCATCCCGGTTTCGATAGCATCACTGAGGCGGATTCCAAGGAAATGACATCTGACGCCGAGATTATCAGTGTGCGGTGTACCAAGTCTGTAATCGCCTCTAAAGCAGCTTTCACGTACGAGGAAGCACAGATTCGCAAAGATGATCCGTATGATTTATTTTTTTGCTACATACACGCTCGCTTGATTGATAAGTGTCGTTATAGGAACCAACAAGACGATCTAACAAAAAGCATTCGACTGCTGAACTCTCTTGCAAAAAAACTCAAGGACAAGCGAATRGCAGCCGGCGCCCTCAACCTCGCCTCCCCCGAAGTCAAAATCCACCTCGACAGTTCCGAATCATCCGACCCCATCGATGTCGAGCAAAAAGAGCTAAGAGAGACAAACAGTCTTGTTGAAGAATTCATGTTGCTCGCCAATATTAGCGTAGCTCAAAAGATCCAAGAAACCTTTCCACAGACTGCGGTTCTCCGCCGTCACCTCCCCCCACCGAAAACAAATTTCGAAAAGCTACAGGATATCTTGCTGAAACGCAAAAACATCAATCTGGATGTATCGAGTTCGAAAGCGCTTGCTGATTCTTTGGATAAATGCATCGTAGGTTCCCAATTCCCCCCCTCTGACTCACCTAACGAGAGAACCCCCCATCCTGAAATTTTTTCTCGATGTGTAGGACCCCGAGGAACCTGCGTTCAACACRCTAGTCCGCATCATGGCCACACGGTGTATGCTCTCTGCAGARTATTTCTGCTCGGGAAGTGTCGCCCGGGATACATTCGGGCATTATGGTCTCGCCAGCCCTATTTACACACACTTCACCAGTCCCATCCGTCGCTACGCAGGCAAGTCTTTTTTGTTTTCCTCCTTTTCACCCCTTTCACATTGCCCCTTCCCCACTGACATATATTTACATTTTACACATATACAACAGACGTTCTCGTTCACAGACAACTCGCAGCCTCRATCGGCTACGCATCCCTYCACCCCTCATTACACTCCAAATCACACGTCGAGCACATCATGAATAACATCAATCGCAGACATCGCATGGCACAGATGGCCGGTCGGGCGAGTGTCGAGTTTTATGTTGGGTTGGCACTCAAGAATCGGAATGAGAGGGAGAGTAGGAGTGGTGGTGTGAGGGAGGAAGCGTTTGTGATTCGGACGTTTAGGAATGGGTTGAGCGTGTTTGTGTCCAAGTGCGTCAGGTTTCCTTTCTCTCTCTTTTTTTTTCCTCTCGAGAAATTAAATCGTTGGGGGATAGGTTGGGTATTGAAGGGCTTGTCACCTTCAAACGGGATATCGAATTTGACGCTGAGAATTACACGATTAGAGTTCCAAGTGTTGGTGGGGACGTGACGATCGGAGTATTTCACAAGGTGGTGGTGAACATCGAAGTCGAAAAGGATAAGAATACACAGAGAGGAAGGGTCAAGATGACACTGGTACAACCTGTAGATTCCAGTGGATTGTAACGCCATCATTTTGGCAGCTATCCTATCACAAAACTTTGGGCAAAGGCAAGCATTCATGACAAGTGTATTACAAATCTAAGAGTATTACTACATATTTCGACTTTGTTTCAATTGACCCGTTACCTATGTAGATGGTAGTTCGTCCTGTAATGACTGGGCATGGTATAGCTGGAATGATTGAACGACATACAGCGGACAGAGAGGGATGGTGATGGATAGTCGAGAGCGGGCTATGAATGTGGGCAAAGCAAGGCGGGCAGCATGGGTGAAGCACGATTACAAAACGATAGGAGCGAAATGGGACAATACTAGACAAGGATAAAGGAGGATCAAACCACAGTGAAATAGAGAATCCATAATTGGGACCAACGAAATGTTTAAAATGCAATGCGGTAGGAAGTGGAAAAATGCAAGTGAAGAAAATGTAGAAAGTGAGAAGAAATGGAGTGCATGGATCATAACTTTAAGCATAAGTCAATAGGAGGCAGACAGATGAGGACGGACGGAATTAGGAGACCTGCGAGGAACGGGTATGAATACTAATCCTCGAACGCACCGGCGAATACATCGCCGTTGTTTTTCGATGAAATCATATCCCTGGCCCTGATATCTCGGGTCAACCTGGCTTGTTCGTGATGCCATATCGCTTTTACTTCCTCTTCGCATACGTCAACTGCATCGCTGTCCTGAACAGGGGTGGAAGGRCTGACACCCAATCCACGAAGGATCTCGTCACTCCAGACACCGTCCACGAGCCTCACCATACCAACATTCCCAGCAGTACCCCTTCCAACGCCGCCCCCAAACGATGCTGATCGAGCGAATGATTTACGACCATTAACCCCGCCAGCTGTCGCAGCCGAGGAAAAGCTGATGAGACCATTCCCTTCGAGAACGTTCAAGAGGTCAGCGAACTCGCTTCGCGTAGCGGAATCAAAGACATCTGAATCCCCTCGAGCCAGAACTGAGGTGTAGTACGTATGAAGCTGATTTACATCCATGTTTGAGGTTCCACTGCTGGCAAGGTTCGTTCGGCGAGTGGGAGATACGGTGGGCTTGCGAGGGGAAGTGGTGGGCGAGGTGACCGAGAAAATAAGGCCCGCTTCTAGTCTCTTCGAGGCCAGAAGGATAACAAGGAGGACAAGACGAGCTTGAAGGTTGAGGTTTCTGACCTTGGCGATTGTCTCACTATTGCTAATAGTGGCGCCTGCTGAGGAACCCGAAAGTGCGGGTTTCTTCCCCGAAGGCTTATAGGATTTGAGGGCAGCAAGCACATGCGCGGGAGAAACGCTGATGGTTGAGACGTCGACAGAGCTGATGGCACTCGATTTTGCAGGAGTGGCAGCAGCGTCAATAGCCGCACGTAGAACCTCAAAAAGACACCGGACATCGCCAGTCAAGCCTGCGACCTTCTTTGTCAACAACATCAAGGTAGGGGTTGGAAGGAATTTCTTGAGGTCATTTTGGGCCACCGATTCCGATCCGGTCTCGTCTAACGGGCGCAATCTGGTTTGCAGAATGTCAAGCAATTGATTCGACGTATAAGGAGCGAAATGAACGGTGAGGATGTTACGGGAAGGGGATAGCGATGATAAATTTGAAGTTAATGTGTGGGTGTTGGCGATACCGACAAGACGCAGATGCGAGGGTGTAGCATCAGGGAGAGAAAATAGCGATGCCAAAGTCTGGTTATTGGGCGTGATATGATCAAGCTCATCGAGAATGAGGACACTGAGGGATATCAGCACCTGCCCTATACAGGATCGGGAAAGAGCGTACCATTTTGTGCGCAGGTCCACCAGAAGAGCTTCGACAGCATCACGGCCTTTGAGCTTGCGGAGCTTGGACGGCAAAGACTTCTGCTTCTTCACCGTGACAAGTTCTTCGGACATTCGTTGCCAAAGAGCGTCAAGGTYGGTTAGTGCCATACAGTTGATGAAGATCATCTTGACACCATTTGCATCCAGATCCAGTTGGTCTAGGACAGAATTAACTAGAGCTGTCTTGCCACAACCAGGAGAACCGGAGATATATAACGTTGTAGGCGAGTCGTCGGTGGCCATTGCAGCATCATGGACAAAAGAAGTGATGAAATCACGTATCGTGGTGCGCTCTGTGTCGCGTCCGGCGATTTCATTATTAGCACTGTTGCAAGTAGCACGAAGCAGGGCACGGGCACGGGTGTGGAGCGGAAGAGAAGACAAGGGAGAAGGAGGCGGGGTAGCAATAGAGAATTGAGGAGGTTCCATTACGGTATCAACCGAGGCTAGGGTCGATGTTGATGCGTGTCTGCGAATAGCTAGTGCGATGCGTCAGAACACAGTTGTCCAGAACTTGGAACACGGCCACCTACCAGGTCTACTGCGCGTAGGGGACACAATTTCGGTTCCAGAACGTCGGAGAGCTCGTGTAGTTCTTGTGCTCACGGGGGAGGGATCTGGGGTAAGGAGCTGAGGGGAGAACGGGGGGACATTTTCTTTGTTGCCATCGCTGTCCATCACGAGCGTCGAGGCTCGCGGACGCTTCGAAGCAGGCATTGCATCGTGAGCTTGAAGTTGTTCAACACACTGAGCTGTCAAGGATGGCGAATCCTCTTGTTGTGGGTGGCCGCGCTTGCCCAGGACTGAGCTACGTGTTACTCGCGATGCCTGCATTGGTACTGGCGACGAGCTCGAGGTGTGAGGACAGGAATCCAGTGGTCGAGGTGTGTCGAACGAAAAAGAAGAGAGAGCGCGCTCAGGCTCAAGTAACAGTCAATTGAGACTCCGCTCATTCCCATCAAACGCGTCAACGCGCTTTTGTGTCGCGCAGACACGTGCAGACGATAAGATAAGATAAGATAAGATCAGGTGGTATGACGCACCCCCGGACCTTGCTTGCCTTCTGCAGCAGCCATGTCTCTCGAGTACTTGACCCGCGCGCAGATTGACAAGGTCGAGTGCTCCCCTTCCGACTCTTACGCCATCTCATTTGAGCACCCTTGCAGTTCTACACCGACGGGTATGTTTCCCACCTGCCACAGCCAGCACGAGTCCACAACACCGCCCTTGCCCCCACCGATCCCYGACCACGACCTGACACCTTTTMACCATTTTGTYTAGGTACCTTCTTATTCCGGGCTTCTTGAGCCAGGGAGAGACGGATGCTTTGCTTAATAGAGCAAAACAGCTACTAGACGAGTTTGACATCAATTCTCATCCTCCTGTACGCAAAAGCTCAAACTCTCCCCTTTGCCCCATCCTTACCTAAAAAATTAAATATACAGACCAAATTCACAACAGGAGATGATAATCACGTCGGAGACAACTATTTCCTGACTTCTGGAGACAAGATGTGCGTCTTACAGGGGTTTGGCGCCCAGTGTGTCTGTAACAAACAACCCCCACCACAGCCGTTTCTTTCTCGAAGAAGATGCCGTTGGTCCAGATGGCAAACTTAACCGGCCCAAGCAGAAGGCAGTAAACAAGATTGGCCACGGTTTGTTAAGCTTTATTATTCCCCGTGGGCACGCATCCTTATCGCCCCCCTTTCTCCCGATCTCGACAGCCCTCCATGAACTCGACCCTCTCTATCGCAAAGTGACACTCGAGAATGACCGCCTGAGATCTCTTGTCCGCGACCTAAAGTTCCATCACGACCCTCTTGGTGTGTCCCAACCCTTTGCCTGCATGCGTATTGTCCTTATGCAGAGTCCCTCAGCCTTGCAGAGCATGATCATTACAAAGCAACAGCACATCGGTGGGGAAGGTTAGTATCCAGCCGTCCTATACAAGATACACGAGACTCAAACCAGTTACAGTCCCAGAACACAACGACTCGTACGTCTTTGCCCTCACGCACCTCTCATTATACTATCCATCATAACCTTTACTCACGACAGAACATTCCTGGTACGTCTTCGTACTCCTCCCTCAATTCATAATCCTTATATCGCAACACCGCATGCACACTCCCCCCAGTACACCGAGCCCCCATCCGCTCTTGGTTTCTGGATTGCCCTCGAACACTGTACACCCACAAATGGGGCCCTCTCCTTCCTCCCAGGCTCCCATCTCACTACCCCCATAACGAAGCGCTTTGTTCGTCTTCCAGGCGGAGGGACCGGTATGGAATCCCTCGTCGCCCCCGAAWTCGAGAAAGAGATTAAAGAGAGACCAAAGGGGAAATACATACTCGAAGCGTGTAGACCTGGTAAGTGTATTTGCGACTTTTTCATTCCATTCGGTCGGGGTGGTGATGAAAAAAACGGCTATGCTCATTCCACTTTAAGGTGACCTCGTTCTTATCCACGGATCGGTCTTGCATAAATCAGAACGGAATCAGAGTCCGAATACTCGTTTTGCTTACACGTTCCATATGATCGAGTCGCCCCCATATGCGGTGTATGACACYAAGAACTGGTTGCAGCCGACAGTCGAGATGCCATTTTCGCGTGTTTTGCCGCCTGGGGAGGCTAATGAGATCACTCAAGTAGTGGGAATTGTYCAATGATGACGAGAGTAGATGTTTCTTTTTCATGCTTGCATCGTATGTATCATCATCATGTATTAACATTTCGATATTCCGATCTCCCCCAATTTCCCGAGACAAAACGACAAAGTCCCAATGATATAGCAAAKWTTGCGAAGAAACTAAATTACAACTAATAAATCATCATTCGTTATCAATACTCTCCCCTCTCTGCAACATCGCAATAAGATTATCAATTTTCGCTTTATGTATCCGATGGTGCTCCTGCCAGCCTTTCCATGGATGATGTGGATACTAACCCAGCCCGGCGCGTTAGTTCATCAATAAAAAGCAGAAAAAGAGTACGCACAATTCTTCCAAACGCCTGAAATATCGAATCTGAAGTACCCGATGGACGGTCGAAAAAGTATTTAGCAAGTAACACATCATCCTGCCTACTATATCGCATCTTCTTTTCCGGTGCGGGCGGGAGCGGTGCGTCACAATCGTTCCGGTTAAACTCRTGTTTGTGCCGCCGCCARTACTTCATCCACGACGCCCGCGAGTGGTGCGGAGCTTTCGTTGCCACATCCTTCCAGAATTGGACCATATCTAGCCGGCCTTGGGATCTAATAACAGGCAAATGCATCAGAAGGGAAAAGTCGCCAGAAGCAGAGAGGACGACACATACTTTCGATACTCCATAAAGTTGATCAAGAACGTCTTATCATGTGGTGTAAATGCCACTCCCTTCCCTGTTGTGCTCCGGAACAACGCTTTTGGAGGTGTGGGCGATCGATTCCTCGGTGCTTTTGTTTTATTTTGCGAGTTAATAAAAGTTGGTACGGTTTCTGAGGATGGGCCGGCTTGCATAACCGTCTCGGGATCCGAAGCGTCCATATCCCAGTCGCCCTCCGCTGACTCTGACCGGTTATTCTCATTGTTATTCATTATGTAGCCACCGAGTCGTATTTGGTGTTTGTTGCAATATCGTCGCCATGAATAGAACCTTTTGCAAACGTTAGTAGCAACCGGAAGGGGGTTTAATAACCAACATACGTGTGATGAGGCGCTCTAATGGCTATCCGCTCACAAATCTCACGTAGGCTGCACGAGAATGCACTTAACGAAAATAGATAAGATGGGAAAGCTTGTATACCTTAGGACCAATCCCTGATCTCGGCAATAATCAATATATTTTTTCAGATATTGCACGTCGTCTGCAGTGAATAGATTTCCCCCATAGGTACTCTTGATAATGCGGGACGGCGGCGTTGGTGACCTTGCTGTACCACTCCGATTCACAACAAGACTTGAAGCAGGTGCAGCGGGCGGAGGCTATAGGAGAGCAGTTCAACATCCAACTCGAAAATGAGCAATGCGAATACGTTCCTGTGTGCGCGTGCGCTTTCGTCCTCGAGGACGGTCTTCACTTGGGTCTTGCTGCACAGAGCCACTAGCTTGTGGATTCCCATCTGACCCTTGGGGGAGAGGCAGAGACCCAGCGACCCCATTACTCGAAACATCGCCAGGATAAGTGGGCTGGTATGTCTGATCATACTAGGAAAACGTAAGCCTACTCCGTTCACACGAAAGGTCGCCCCACGTACCCCCGGATCATAGTATCCATGTCCTGGAACCCACTGTCCACCATTACTGCCGTCATCTCTATAGCGATATTCATARCCATCTCCTGTTGAAGGCCCAGGTATAGGTTCTCCCGGATGTCCATTATGAGCATACCCATCCCAGTGCGGCGGCCGATGCATCATATGATCTTGAGGTGGTGGGGGAGGATTGAGATGGGTTTGCGAGGGAGCAATGCTGGTCGCAGCTTGCCATGCTGTTGTTGCTGCCCCTTCAGCCTGCACTCGAGGAGCTGGTGCGGGCCCTGCTGTTGAAGCACCCGGTTGTGGTTGTGCAGCATTGGCACCGGGTGCTCCCATATCTTGACCGAATATCGCATAGGGTGTGAAGGTCAGCCCGTCGACAGAAACAGGGGGCATCATTCCTGGAGGTACCTGCATCCCAGCCCGGTGGTTCGGTATTTGTGCCATAGGTGGATGTTGGTTGGACACTCTCTCGGGCTGCGGTATTCCATTTGGACGGGGTATGGCCTGAATATTGGGGCGAGGTGGGCGTAAGTTGGAAGGCTCTGGGGAAGAAGGGAGCCGGTCGTTGCGGAGCGCTACCACTGTTGTTGTTGACGAAGCCGTCTGCTGGGCCTGGGGTGATACAGATGGTAAGGTTTGGGGTTGTTGAGCAGACGAGTCCGACAAGGTATTAAGTCTAGAAAAGGATGGTTAGTTGAAAAGCTATAGGTGCCGGATGTACACCCACGGTTCCTTGCCGGTTACTTTACAACCAGCATAGTTGCTGTGGAAGGTTTGGAGCTGGTGTAATCGAATACACTCGTAAACCCATCGCGAGGCCAATACAATCTTGCCCTTTTTCCCAAGATAATGACGGTACAAATTTTGACCTGACTGTTTATGGGGATCGACTAGGAACCAGGGTCGCCAAGTTAGTCACTTGTAGCATWGGAGGAAATGAAGGAAGCGAACAGGAAAAGGCGGRCTGATCTAGGAGGGAGTGTAGCACGATRTGTAGAAATGCGCACCGAGGATATAGGGYACCCCGCTGTAATTGGGGGAAACAGTCCCACCATGGCTCTAAGCGAGAYGGAAATGTAAGCATACTCGTTATGACGACATTGGTTGATCACAGAAGAAAAACCGAGGAGAGCGCCACTGGGACGGCGGGTTAAGCCGACTCGGACATTTACTGCGATTGGGGACATCAAGCCCGTACATTTATGCGTACGGTGCCGACGCGTCGGGGTGGGGCCGGTACTTACAGTAATCAGTCGGACAATATCCTCACGGTCGACAACATCTTTGTCCACATAGATGTGGAGGGGAGTGCCCATCATGGGATCGATGAAAAGGGCGGGGAACTCCTGGTGGTCCTGCTGTTCATGCTGCGTGCTCTGCGTTTGCGGTTGTGCAGTCTGTACGCGTCTGGGTCGACCTGGTGCCATGGGTCTTGCCCTTGGAGAATTATCTGAGCAGTGGTGGTTGGAGTCCTACCCCGCCCTTCCGACACCCATCGTTCACACGCTCATTTTCGAGCGGAGTCTCAATCCCCGCTCGCCTCTTCTCCCCCAGACCCTCTTGGAGTGCCCCGCCGACGCCAAGCATCCGATACACCGAGGACTCCCCAGAGCTTACCTGGAACCTAACCTCAATTTCTTGTGCATCAATAATGGCGATAAGCCCCATTTAATGACGCACTCGGCCCCTCATGATCTCGAAACGACAAATATGGATATCCGGCTATTCTCTGCGGTCTGCGTGCAAGATTTTTTATTTTGCTTCTCGTTGAACAATACCCCGAAGCACGTGCGTCCGGACACCTGCCCATCGTCTGACCGAGAAAACCCTGTATCCACCCGAACCATGGTATATCAGACTGCCTCCAAAGGAGATCCAGCTTTGCGCATTCCCCGGTAAACGGGAGCCAAAAAACCTGCGGTCTTTCCGAAGTTCGGACTAGGGAAAACCGTACCGAAGAGCTGCTCCGATCGCATCACCTGCTGCACGTACCCGGCAAAATAACAGAAAAGGCTGCTCCCACACAACCTGTACCCCTGGTACTCTGATGAAGGGTCATTTTTTTCCCTTATTGGACTTGGCTTTTTAGCCGTCCGATCATGATACATCCTCATCAGCTCAACAAGCAGAATTTTATTGTCGTCCCCAAATTCCTAAGAGGCTTCGAGAATGATGAAAGAAACATATTGTGCGCGGTTATGAACACTGGCTTGTTTCGTTCGCTCGCCTTGTGATCCTCAGATCAAGAATGGTTTAGCCGTTCGTAGGTCAATGCCCGATTTCGACCCCACCAGAAGTGGATTTTCTGATAACGAAAAATCCTCACGGATTCCTCCGGGAAAAGGATGGGTGAAGTGTCAAGCCATCTCAATTGGGCAAGGCCAATGGGTACGTCAACCCGAAACGACCCGAACTATCCACTTTACCAAATTGTTGGTGGGCCCAGAGAGRAGCCTTTCGCGTACCTACATACGGCATACTCCTTCGTTGGATACTGAACTAGGAGACTTAGAATACCCGGAACAGTCTGTCTTAAGCCCACTGGGCCTGAAGGGACGGGGAGAAGGAACGGGGACGTTTCTAGAGACGAGGGAGGAGAGGCTAAACTCCAGCCCAATTGTGATGCCGCATCATGCCTGTTCAAGGGTAGCCAGAGGGCCTGTAAATCCACCCGAATGGATGTCAAAAAAATTTACGACCCTGAACTTACCTCGACTTCTCTACTTCTGCGCTGTGCGTTTGCTTTTCATGCTTGGACATCCGGGAATAGGAAAAACCATAAGCCTCCACTTATATGCATATCCATATCTTCCGAACTGCTGCGTAGATTGCTTTCTCGARTACCAATGGCCAAGACTCGATGACAAGGGCGCCGAGACGGATCACACACACCCTATCTCATCTACACACCATCATCGACCCTAACAGCGCTTAAAAGTATCCCTGTRAATAAACAAAATAAAAAACTGGATTATCACAAGGTACGTATGCATGTACAACCCGCTGCCCCTTATCTTAGAAACATAGCAACCCAAGGCTTTGGATTTCTCATTCAGGAAGCACGTTATTTTACTTTACGTCGAAYGCTGTCGTCTGACATCTCCACAACTGTATGGGATTCGTGTTTCAAGATAATCATCATCAGGAATCCCAGTCTGATTCATGTGGATCCCCCCTCGGTAGCCCCGGCTAAAAGCGTGACATGTCGGCAGCGGGGTTGCTACTTTCCTCAAAAGGCGCATCTTCCAGTGATGTTTTAAAGTGTCAAACACATATTTTTAGTGCACTCAAAGATCGCTAAGGGACCCTCAAAGTGTAGAGAAAAAAAAAACAATTCGATGAGGTGCCAGATCGTCCGAAAAACATCCTCGCATAGCGCTTGTTCGAAAAGTAGGTAATTCGAGGAACACACACAAAAAAAGAACGGTTAAGCTTCGGCAATCTCGCTAAAAAAAAAATCAAATTGTGTGTGTGTGCTTACAAAACACCACACTGTCCCAGTACTTGTGAAAGGCCTGGGGAATCCACACCTGGAGGCACGAGTGTGGGTTTTTCTAGTCCATGCTGGCATTTCTTCGGTGCAACTGACCTTGGGGGGACCCACAACTCCTTCTGGCTCTCCACGAAGTAGAATGACACAATTATGGTCCACCCCCCCCCTCGCCTCATGTTTTGTGAGTCAACCAGAGTTTCATATACCGATCATTATCCCCATATCTGAATCCCTTGGAAGCCCTCAGTGAACCCTTTATGCACAACGCTTTCCAGGAGCGTGGCAATGTATCAAGAAAGAACATCTCGACTATATAGGAYGGCTGACATGTTCGACACAGCATCAATCACTTGTCTCATACCAGAAGTCAGGCGTCCGGATTTCAGCAATGTGCCGTGGGTTCCTGTTTCCTTGTATTGGGAGGGGGGGTCATCGGGGTTCTCCCTGATTGACTGTAAAATTCTAAAAATTTTGTTTGATAGCCACTGACTTGAGACGACAAGTTGCGACTCCTTGGTGACTCGGGCGGATGTTAGTCACTAGTAATTAACCCCCCCGCCCCCCACTCCGTTGGAACCACTCACCTGTGCACCCGGAAGCGGTAATATAGTTCTGTTTCGGCTCTAAATGTCATAGTGTAACGATCCGAAAATAGACCCTACAATGTTGCGGGTTTTTGATTGATGGAAGAGGTGTGGGCGAAAAGGGGAAATTCGGTGATGCATCTTTTCCCTTTTCACTCAAAAAAAGCCCAAGTATTGACTTTAAGCCGAGGAGCGGTGCTAGGAGACGTCATTTTTTTTTTGGATTTGGGTTACTTTGTGGTTTTCATCAGGGCAACGGATTGACGGAAGAAGGGAAGGTATGAAGGGCCTCGAGGCGGCAACGGGCTCATAWATAGAGCGGCGGGGAAAGGGGAGGGAGTGATGTATCTTGGATTAGATTTTATTTTTTCTTCTGGATCGTGAACCCGATGGTTGGGGGGTACTTTAAAGAGGTGGGAGGAAGATGATGTTTTATCATCTGAAGGGAGGACCTTGGCTGGAGAGCTCCACTTTTCCAGCTGTGCCTGGGCTCGGGGCAGTGCATTTGCGCACACGAGCACACGAGTGTTAAGCAATTGGGAAGRTGGTACATATCAGCATCACGTCTCCACACCCGAAACTCTGAGTCTTCTCCACCTCCCCTCCCCCCCCCCTTTATTTCATGTCTCTCACACTCCGAAGGTCCCGGTGACTTGATTCAAATAGTCCGCACTGCAAGGGGCAGGGACAGGGGAGAGGGGGATCCCTACCCTCCACTCTGATACCGCCCTCGTCRATCCCTTCTGTGCGGCTGTGGCAGATAGCCATTCTCATCACTACCCCCTGGCTGATCTTGCGGGTCTGGCCTGTGCATTGTTCTCTCCCCCCTCTTCTTTTCAAGGTACCCGATATATCCTTACCACGATCAGTTTGGACCTTCTTCTTCCGTGAAGAAAGCGGTGATAATTGAAAGTGTATCAAATTCCCCTGGCAGAAAGATGATAGCACGCTCTGTTTTAGGGTGTGAGTTCCCCATCTGTTAAGGGTACCTTTTTTGGAGAGAGGATATGATGTTTGGGGCAAACTTTTGGAGGCGCTGTTGAGACTTGGCCACTTTTTGCTCGATCCGGCGGGAGGCTGAGCACTCGTATCATTTTTGATCAAAGGACGAGGAGATGTATAGGCGGGGGGGTACTGTATGATTTATTAGTACATATGAAGCTAACCGACTGCGGGGAAGAAGGACCATCAGAAAAAAACATATTTTTAAGCTGTGCACTCGTATTCGGAGTGTTCATGTTTGCCGAGGTGCCAGGTCAAAAGAACCTGGTTTTAAGAATTCGAAWCTCCCARGAAAACTTATCTTTYCACTGCCACTTAACTAGTCATTAGCCTGTGTACAATGTGTGTACACAGGTTTCCGTAGAGTCAAAGTGGAGCGGAAGGGAGATCCCTGCCGTAATGTTGGGGGGTGTTCTTCGTAACAATAATCGAAGCTATGGGCGGGGACGCCGCACACACACATCATCAATATTTCCAATTGATGATATACACAAGTTGGCTTCTAGGTAGCAGGAATATCAGGTTTTCGATGGCAAGCTGCAGATAATCATTTAATCAGCATCAAGATGAAAGTCTTTGGTTGGATAGTGGGATTTGTTTGAAGATGGGCGGGCGAATAGCTGTTACACGAATAAATAAATAAAATGTTGTATTGCGTCAAAAGAGAAATGCCTTGACCACAGGCATGTAACTACTTTAAGTCATATCGTTAATTACTCGGTCCTGGATTCGATCTTCGGTTCCGGTAGCTATTGCGGGGGTGGCTCATCACTAGAGGTATGAGCTAAGAGGTTTCTGATCGTCGTGTGTTGCTGATACCACGGAAAGGGGGGTATAGCCTTGGTGCCGAAGTGACGGCCAGGTTGTTTTCTCTCTAGTGAGGTGTTGACGTGTTAGATGTTAGATTCCGCTAGCTCAGGCTTTGTGAGATGTTACAGGATCAACGGGACTCGGAGTTTCCAAAAACGAATCAAGTTTTGTTCTGTTCTGTGGACTTGAGACTGTGGTGTGGACACGTTAGGGGTTGTAACTACTGCTCGAGCGCTAAGTGTGTGTTTTTCTGACAGGAGCCTGTGTTAATGGCATTTGGGGCTGCGGTCAGTTGCTGCACTTAAGGAAGGCGACTCTGAGGTCGGGTCTCTCTTTGATCGGATATAAGTAGAGTTGATGTATCGGAAGGGTGATGGCGGATGAGCAGAAAAGTTCTGATACCGCTCAATGACTCCTAGCGGAATAGCTGGATATGTAGCTGTTTCATAGGAATCTATGCTGTGGCTTGRGTGTGGGCGTCCGTCCGTCGGAATAGAACTTCATGTATTGGTAATGTACATAGCCCGATCTCTACCTTGGATACTGGGCGTTGGCTGAATGYAGCAGTGTGCCCTCTCAGGTTGTTCGTCGGAGGAGATGGAATGCAGATCACGAGTTGTCTTTTGCCGGGAGGACGGTGAATGTGGGACAACTTGCTGCTCAAAAGGAGGGGGGAAGGGTGTTGCCACCCTGATTTAAATCGTTGTTCAAATCCAAGGTTCTTATTGTTGCTACATGCGAGTTGCTTCTAGCTTACTTTTGCGTTGTGGTTGCTAAATCGGGAATACTGTATTTCTGACAACCGCTCATTGAGCCCGTTTAGTGTCAAAAAACAACTGAGCGCCGCTGGTGGGTTTTATTCTTGGTGTTCCTCAGGGCGTGTGAGGGATGAGGCGAGTCTGAATGAACAAATAGTGCGCGGGGTGTGCGCCGCCCGTTTAGCGCCTGCTGGGGTGGGATGCAGTGCAAAGAGTAGCTGTACGGGTGGGGGTGCGGTGGGCCCCGGGGGTTGGGGCAGCGCAGGAGTGGACGAGGTCAGCGTCGGGAGGGGGTGGGTGGGACATGGGAACATGGGAAGAGCGGAAGCAAGGCAGTGACTGGTGACGGTAACGGAGTGACGGTGGGTCGCGTGGAGGATCTCGATCTGAGATCGGGGGGCTGGTGCCGAAAGCGGCGGCGGAGTTGGAAACGGGGAGGAGTTGGGTAGGACTCTTCGTCCATCGCTGCCCATCGTTATCACCTCCCGACCGAGTTTCCCGTCCTCCCTCTCCTCCTCCCACCACCCCCCCCCCTCTCCGCCCCCAGCCCCCCGCCATGGCTTCTGTCGCAGGCCGCAAAAAGTCCATCGTCTCCAGCGCAGGCCTCCAGATCGAGACGCCTGTCGCCCACAACACCCTCCTCAACAAGGCTGCTAACCAGTCTACCTCCCTCTACCAGCAATGCTCCTCCCTCCGCGCCCGCCTAATGCGCATCCGTGGCTTCATCCAGTACTTCGCACTCGCTACCCCCCCTGACGCCCGCCAGTCCACAGACCCCGTAACCCAGCTTTGGGACCTCTTCTCCATCGGCATCTCCCTCTGCTACATCTTCGACCAGCTCCCCGCTGATGCAGGTTTCCCAAAAATCAATCATTCCGAATACAACCAAGAAACGTATGAAGCCAACCCCGACCGCGAGAAGAAACACGCCATTGCGCTATTCGCCATGCAGGTCCGCTCAACACAGGTTACTCAGAGCATCCCYGAGTGCGAGCCCTTCACCGTGCGGGATATCTGGGACCGTGATTCTACCGACGGCCTCGTCAAGGTATGTGTCCCGCGTGCCACCACGAGTCCCTCCCGCGCTGCTAACACGCGGCCTTTTTAGGTTATTAAAACCGTGACCGCCATCGTCAACCATCTCTCTCCGAAYGCATTTGACTCCCCTCCCCCTTCCCCTCCCACCCTAGCCTCCAATGACTCTTTTGACAATCTCTCCACCGACGCTCTCCCCCAACCTGCCAACGCTCAGGAGATGGCCAGGAACAACACCATCCGCGAGATGGTTGAGACGGAACGCAAATATGTTCAGGATCTGGAGATCATGCAGGTGTGTTTCTGTTTTGGCCTGTTCTCCTCCCTTGCATCTCTCAACTCGTCACCAGAAATATTCCAATGCGCTCTCCCAAGGCAACTTGATTGACCAAGATACCATTCATCTCCTCTTCCCAAATCTCAACAAGCTCCTCAATTTCCAACGGAAATTCCTCATCCGCCTCGAGAGCACAGCAGAGGCACCCTGGCAAGACCAGCGGTGGGGGCTCCCATTCATCGACAACGTGAGTCGGCAGCCAGCCACTTCCTTTCAATCAACCCTCTTTTGGGCTCACCAGTCTTTGTTCTCTCTCTCCCACACCCCCACGGTGATCGGCGTTTACAGGAAGATGACTTTGTTGTCTACGAGCCCTACTGTGCGAACTACACGAACGCATCGGAGCTTATGCTTGTGCACGAACAGAGTCTTATGGTAAGCATCCCTTCCCTCCTAAGTCCACTGTCCTGCCCGATCAACCATGGTTTTGTCGTCCTGACGACCTTGTTACTGTTTTTCCGCGATGCTTGTTTGAATTCCCCCCGGCTGTCTCCGATACTGATGTAAACACCCCCAAACAGCCTCTGAACCACCTGATCAACGTAAAGGGCGAGCTGCCTGCCTTTCTTATCAAACCAGTTCAGCGCGTTTGCAAATATCCTCTTCTCCTTGATGCAAGTGCCACCTTATACTCTTTTTGGGCCTACCCATTGACGCCGTTTCCGTCTAGTCATTAATCAAAACCCTCTCACCCGCAACGTACCCGCACTACGAAGAACTCAAGAAGGGCTCAGAGGCTGCCAAGCGCATAACAGACAAGATCAATGAGGCTCAACGCCGGGCCGAAAACGAACAAACCGTCAAGAGCCTCCATTCCCGCATCGATGACTGGAAGGGTCATCATCTCGAGAACTTTGGCGAACTTCTCCTTGACGACATTTTCGTTGTGACCAAGTCCGACATCGACCGAGAGTATCACGTCTTTTTGTTTGAAAAGATTATTTTGTGCTGCAAGGAGGCTCCCCCTGGCCAACCAGGCGTCGGAAAGAAGGTCGGGAAGAACAATTCTCTCTTGAAGAAGCAGGCAAGCACTCCAACGCCTCTCAATGCTACCGCCGCAGCTGCTCCGAACCAGCGGAAGGCCACGCCTCTTCTGTTGAAGGGACGCATATTTTTGGGTAATGTCACCCAGGCTGTTCCCTCTCAGCCACGGATGTCGACTGGTATGTTCTRTGTTGCGCCTTATCCTGTAACGTAAATTCTCAGTCCATTTCGTCAGGTCCCGGCATGACCACCCAGTACTCACTAGCTGTATGGTGGAAGGGTGACGATGATCTCGAATACTTTACCCTCAAATGCCGCAATGAAGAACAGATGCGGAAGTGGGAGTCTCAAATTAACCGACTCATCAAAGAGGCCGCTCAGCGTCGTGTCTCGGACAGGAACCTAGGCCGTATTAACAGAGGGGCTCCAGGTTCATCGAGAATGAYTTCTGGGTCCACCGTCTCTGTYGGGACAGGGTCCAACTTTTCGTATAACTCGGCAACTTCCTACAGTTCCACTTCGACTGCTTACTTTTCGCAATCCTCGGGAAGCAACAAGACAATACGCGGCCAGCCATACGACAACAACAGCTACGGTAGTCACGATTCCATTAATATCTATCCTAGCGGACCTTCTGGGTATCCATCCCATGACTCGGACGATTTCCTGGACGACGACGATTTCGTAGAGTATCCACCCACCACCACCCCGGGTTACTCCTCAGCATCAGGTCGCGGCACTCCTCTCGGCTCAAGAAAGGCCAATGCACTCAGCATGCCTGCTGACCGGGATGTCAATTCAGCTTATGACCAGCGATCGAGGGCATTTACCGAAGATGCCAACGGCGCTACAATGGCRCAGTGGCGGAGCCAACAACAGATTCCCCCTCCACCCCACCTTTTACCACATCCGTCACATTTGGGCAGACCAATAGCACCTCGCTCTCAGTCCAATCTGAGTGCGCAAAGCCTTGTWTCTGACACGGGTTATGGGGATACTGCACCACCATCGAGACCACCTCTGCGTAGTCAATTTAGCTCAACGCGGCTAAGGTCAGGATATGAAGGTAGCGAGTATAGGAACCCGCGTGCGCCAACCCCAACCCACGGAGCTGGTATCCAGCAGCATTCCCCACAACCACAATTCCTTCCGCAACCCCCACAAATTCACCGGTCAAGAAGTGCCAGCCAACCTAACGTGTACGTTCCCCCAAAGTCTGTTCCACCACCGCTACCCGCCTCCGCCGTCAATACTTCACATAACAATTGGAACATGCACGAACGCGGCCGGGGTGGGAACAAGCGAGGAAGTGGCTCAAGTCAGTCAACTGGTGACAGTTCGGAATATTCGCCGAATGGTTCATCACCGATTACACCATTTGGGTCGAGTGAGGGTTCGTTGGGAGTTGCCATTTCCAGGGATTCTCCACCCGTTAAAGTCAAGGTTCACTTCCATGAAGACATTTTCGTGATTCAAGTGTCCAGAACAACGGAATACGATGATCTTGTGGAAAGGGTCGGCCGAAAGATTCGACTATGCGGACCAAGGAGAGATGACGGACCACTAAGGGTGAAGTACAGGGATGAGGACGGCGACATGGTGTCACTAGGGTCGACAGAGGATGTGCAGATGGCATTTGAAGCTTACMGACCTGGGGGACAGGTTACCCTGTTTGTCACATGAAGGCTGAAGTCGGYCTCTACTGCTTGGTTTTCACTCTTGGGCCTCTTCGAGTTTTCATCTCTGTTCGTTCTGTTCAGTCGCTGCGTCCTCCTCTCGCCTTTCGGTCATGATACTTTTCATATACTTGGATCATCCATCTTTTTGCATATTCCGGTAATCAACAATCAAACCGCCGCCGCCATTACCAATATCCCCATCATCATCATCATCAACTCGCATTCATCACTTTTTGCACACACAACCTCAAAATCCGCTCCTGCGATACACCATGTGGTTCATCAGTTTTGCTCATATGCATCTCATCGAATATCTCTGGCCTCAGCATAATGGATACCCTCCATCAACAGTTGACCCCTCCCTGCCTTAACCCAGTCCGCCACTGTACTTCCACCCTCGTGTCTTATCGCACTATGCCCATTTACTTTCTCGGACCAGTTTTCGTATTCGTCGATCCCTTCAAAGCCCGATTCATTCTCTGACCCAACCAAACGTCTCCACACCTGTTACCTTATCTTACTTGCACCCCCCTACCCATAGTCGCTCATTGTACCGATTCCCTCTAGTCATCACCTACGATCTTTGTGCTTAGCTCTTTATTCTTTTTTTCCGCCTTTTGTTACCTTTATGACTTGTGGAATTTTTCATTTCCTTTTCATTTATGTTCTTTCACAATTTTTCGACGTTTCAGGCTGAATTTACGAGCCCTTTGGGATTGTTCATAATTCTGGTCTTCCGTTTTTTTTTTYTTTGCGAAGGCTAGGACTAGGTATATTTGCCGGAGCAAATTGAAACCCCTCCCTTGTAATGATACGTGTTCAATATAGACAAATGCTTCAAACGTTTATCTTCAAACACCCACAATCGTCGAACAATGGGTTTGATGTATGAAGAAAAAGTAGAGCTTGTGACGCAGTTGATGGGTTGGATGRGGGCGGCATCAATCAATCTGTTTAGTCGGGGAAAGCTATGTGATARCCAATCTCGAGATAATCACGGGTCTCATGACGTCTGAAAGGGTGTACCCCTACTATGTAAATGTTGTTCTAGGCTTGACGGATCTCAAAATGTGTCCGAATGGGGGTTTGAGTAAGGAAGGGAAACCCTTTTTTTTTGTTGTTGTAAGTACGCAACCTTGTGTACTGGAAAGGTATCCTTTAGAGCTATGTAGTAGGCCTCTCCTCTGTGCCCCGAGTACTTGACAAACGGGGGTACCTCATCGTGACCTCTTCCCCTCCAATGTGAATTGAGGAAAAAAAAAACCTGGGGTAATTCATACAGGTATGAAATGAAGGCAACGCCAACGATCCGTCTTTGCATTATTTGAAAGATAGATATGGATCGGAGAAAGCTTTTTGGGGGGAAGGGGTGGGTACCTGGGGAGGATTAACGAGTTGTCCCCCCCCCCCGCCTTTGTTGGAATTTTCATGGACCTTCGGATTTACTATTTCCTCGGTTTCTATGGGTCCGTTCCCCACCCATTCCCCACCCCCTTGCTATTTGCGTTTCTGAGTTGGTGGCCCAAGGCAGGGGGAGGTTAATTTTTAGTACCAGTACCTGGGTCAAGGGGCGAGAAAAAAAAAGGTTGCTCGTAGTTTCGTATCGCAGCCAAGGTATCAACTGTCGTCAGAAGAATTGTATTTATTTATTTTTGTGATGGTTAGAGACGGTATGATTGAGAGAGCGTGACGAGCTGGTTCGTGAACCGTTTTGATATGATCCCAAGAGGGTCGGACGACGGCAAAAAAAAAACATAACAAAACACATAAAACAAAACAAAAAAAGGACAAGGGAATAACAAGGAGATAACGTTTTTCTCTGACATGTATACGTATCACTTTCTAAAAGGCCTGTCAGTGCCCCTTATATAATTTGCACAAGRGATTTCCCGGAKGGGAGGGGYGGGGAGGGAGGGAAACAAAAAACAACAACTCTCGGCCTGTTCCCCCTCTGTATGTGTGCGTCTGCGTGTGTGGTGGCTGAAAATCTTAATCATCGGGCAAGGTGAGTATGTAGCTATGCACAGTTACAGCCGGGACTCGTGGATATGTAACGTGTATGATATGATCGAGGAACTGGAATTATTTTGAAACCCTCTCGACAAGAAGCGGGGGCGACCGATCGATCATCGATCATGTCCGAGCTGTGTATTTGCTATAAGCCCCCCCCACACAAACGCTAATGTGTTTTGGACTTCGCTATAACGTGCCCCGGAATTATGATATATGTTCAAAGCCAGGGTCTTCGGACCTACCTCCTCCCCTCTGGGTCCAAGCGCTCGTCCCAGAACCTGTTTGACATTTTTAGAATTTCGTCACTCAGTGTTTATGATATTTCTTTATGTTACTGTCTCCATAGGGGCCAACATCAAAAAAAACAAACAAAAAACAAAAAACAAAACACGTACAAGCCACATACACTTGGCATTGACAAAATGTCTTGGGCCTGGGCTTTTTAGGCTTGGGGTTTCAAAACGATATGCCCCTCTAAAGACACGTTCGGTCCGATATCAAAAAAAAAAAAAAAGTTCAACCCGGCAGTCTGAAGATTTTCTTCACGGGAAGTTGGCCATGCCGCGAAAGAATAGAAGACATGATCGGTGACCCCTGAAGGTAATTTGATCTATAATAGCCTTGGATGCCCAATAGCCATGAAGCAATCAGGGTCTGTAAGACTGGAGACAACCATATGCAACATCGCGTTTGTCCTCGATAAACTCKAGGTGTCTGATTTAGTGACCCTCATTTGAAATCATGAATCAAGCCTACAACCATACGTTCGGGTGTGATCCAAGCACCATTGTTATCTGAGCCTTATATGCGCATCAAAAATGATGCATTAATTTTTTACAATAGCCCTCGAACCACAAACTTGCCGAAAATAAACGGATTAGACGTGGGTTTTGCTCCTGAAAAAAGCGTAAAAATGGGCTTGAGCGGCCCATGGAACATTCCACGAGGGGGCTTAAAAAAGGTTCTTCTGACGCCCATAGAAGTGCTCTATCTATCTTTGTCGGTTTATCAAATCTCGAAAAAATCACCGCCCCCTCGGCTGTTGAACTGACGAGCAATTCCTGACTTCTGTTCGGTCAAGCAGTGTGTCCTTATGAGCAATAGTAACATTGAAAACAGCCACGGCGGCCAGCCCCTAGCGCTCAAACTTTGATTAATGATTATGTTATGTATTTCACCACATATCAGAAAACCCAATTGCCGCTCATAGAACAAAACAAACCAGAATAGCCACTAGCCAGTTTTATATATGCTGACCATGCCGTCACTCTCAAGGGACACAGGCCCCCAACGACCTAGCAACCCACTCGTACTAAACCAGACTCAACTCGGATGCGACGTTCAAGGAAGCTGTTGTGAAGCAGGCTTCTCGCATTCAGGTACAGAAGATTTTCCCTGTCACCGTATCGCCTCGGCCGCCGTCAATTTTTTTCCATCAGTGGACGCTAATTTCTCGAAGATCATCTT
This sequence comes from Lepiota subincarnata, assembly GCA_023014305.1. Taxonomy (NCBI): domain Eukaryota; kingdom Fungi; phylum Basidiomycota; class Agaricomycetes; order Agaricales; family Agaricaceae; genus Lepiota; species Lepiota subincarnata. Next base: position 1,065,199 of record JAECYV010000005.1, read on the forward strand.
TAGATGTATATGTGTAATAGCAAAACTAGAAGAAAGCTGATCTTTTTAGGCTGCGCACAAAGCTCTATGATCTAACATGTTGGAAACAGAAAACTTTTGTATCATGTCAAACGACTGAAAGCTGGAATGAAGRAAGCAAAGAATGGAAGCGAGGCACGAGCGAACAAATGTTATGTACACAATTGTAGATTTCAAACCGTCAAACTGTCTTTGTCAAGATCATGCTAAGCATACCTTGGTTGACTTTGYAATATCATTGTCCCTGTTCGCCTGCGCTGTAACCCACCATCTAGAGAGCGCCAGGGGAGATATCCCCCAGTGTATTCAAGCCGGTGACACTGAACATGCTATATGCCGATTTAGGCTCATCGTCAACCGCCGARTGTGGATCAATAGTTTCCTACGAATGACACAACATAAGAAAAAGCGATGACAAAGGAGGTGATGCATTCCTTACATCAAAGTAGTGGTGTACGACACTGCGGGGGGCTATACAACGAATGAGAGGTCGGACTCAGATCGAGAAAGCGAGCCGGCTTACTCTTGGGAGTCCTAGGCAGACGACAACTCGCCCCACTTTGGAGAATATGATACGCAACCAAACCAGACCTATCAAACAACACGCCGCAGCATCATCGATGCCGCCTKGTATGGAGAAAAGACTATTACCCACCACCCAGTTTGATGAGAGGCACCTAGGCCTTTGCCGGTATCAGCGTGGAAGAACTATGATAAGTGGATAAACAGGAAGCCGCCATATACGGGAATCACAAAGAGRACAATTATACCTCATAGAACCAAACATAGTCGCGGAAATGGGGATCATAGTCCAACTTGGAATTGCCGCCATTGGTCGCCCGGCGTCCTTCCACATCACGGCCAAAGATGTGGATAATCCGATGTTGTATCTCTTCTGCCACGGAGGCCAAGTTCATGTAGTACCCACTTCCAACGGGGCATTCAACCTGTTCCATAAATCCGAGAGGCTGGAATGAGCCGACGAGTGCCAAAAACAAAACGACCACTTCACCTGGAGATCATTGCCATAGTATTGGTAGAAGCGTTGGAGACTCTCGATGAGAATGAAGTTAGTCGCAAGCCCTGTAAAGCAATCAAGTTCGCGACTTGGGGAGCCCAGGATCTAGCAAAATATATTCTCACAGATCGGCCCCCTCCAGTTCGAATTGCCACCGAACATGCCTGACAGTGAATCACCAGGCCAGTACGATACCTCATGGCGCTGCCCGTGGACATCCATCCCCCAAGGTTGGTCTTTGTGTCCCTTGGATAATCTAAAATGTTTGAATCAGACCACATGAGAAGACGGAAAAGAAACCAGAACACCGACGATCGAATACCGTGCTCGCTTAGGAATTCATCTTCATCCAGCATTTTCTCAAGGATTTTCACCAGTCTCTCTTTACTGGCCAGTGCCAGTAGCCTTCTTTGTTCCTTTCCAGCATCTACCAATCATGATCAATATAGCTCTTCGAATCAGCCCACCCAATCGCACCTTTCATATTAGCCATATTCCTATCGGCCATCGCTGTTCTATTGTCGACGAACCACTCCACCCGTTTCTTGAAACCAGGAAACCTATTCATCACAGCCGGTTCCAATACCAATGTCGCATAAAGCGGTATCAGCCCAACCAGACTCCTCACAGGCAATTGCATCGAATGTCCACCGCCAAARTCAATCGCATCGTAATACATCCCGTCYTGTTCGCTCCATAAGCTGCTTTCGTGGTCGCCTTCTTTGAATGTCATGGCATCAGCTATAAAGATAAAATGCTACGCGCGGTGGAGTGGGAAATGCCAAGTGCACCGGCGAGGGAAGCGAGAGAAAGAAGGATTGGATGATAAGCGATTGGCTATCCATCGAACTCGAAGGTAGAATCCCACGAGGAGCTAAACGGAACATACCTCAAAGAACTTGGAAGCAATATCCTCGTACACAGAATTGTGCTTCGCTAATTCCAAGGCCATGTTCAGCCTGTGAACAAAGATCAGAAGTCTATCAGAACAGCTCGTGGAGTGGCGTAAAATGYCATTGGATCTTACATATTCAAACAATAGAATGCCATCCACGCCGTCCCATCTGCCTGACGCAATGTCCCACCCGTGGGCAAAGGCTCCGAGCGATTAAAAACGCCGATGTTATCCAGTCCCAGGAAACCTCCTTCAAAGACATTGTTACCACCCTGGTCCTTCCGATTGACCCACCTTAATTCGCATCAGCACCAGAAAATCATTCACATCGTCGTAGAAGTTACCATGTAAAGTTCAAAAGTAGCTTCTGGAAAACACGCTCGAGGAAGCGCACGTCCTCTCTTCCAAACAGCTTGCGTTCAATCTTGAAAACTCGGAAAGTGGCCCTATTGGACAAAAGATATAATTTTGAGCTAGGTCAAACTCGAGAGAAGTAYGGTTCACAACCACTTCCATACCATGCATGAACAGGGGGATTAACGTCACCAAAATTCCATTCGTACGCCGGAATCTGTCCATCTGGCTTCATATACCATTCCCGCGTCAGTAAATCTAGTTGCTTCTTTGCAAAAGTGGGGTCCACAACGGCCAAGGGTATACAATGAAAWGCCGTATCCCAAGCAGCAAAGAACGGGTATTCCCATCTGTCCCAGAACGAGAACAATAAGCACTCTCATACGAAGAGTCATCGAAGAAAAGCGTACTTGTCAGGCATCGAAAGAATATCCTCAATATGCAGGTGACGCCATTCCTATGACACAAACGTCAGATAAAAAAAACCTCTCATACAACAATAGTTCAGAAAAAGCTTACTCGATTCCTCACCGACTTCCTCTCCGGTGGTGGGGGCGGTTGCGCAGGATCACCCTCCAACCACTCCTTTTGTATAAACCGATAATACTGCTTCGTCCAAAGCATCCCACCCAAAGCCTGCCTCATAACCTGCTTCAAATCATCACTAATCGGGCCAAACACCAGCGCATCATAAAACTCATCCGCCTCCTGCCTGCGCTCCTCAATCGTATCATCAAACAACACCTCATCCTCCAAACTGGGATCCCGCCCAATCCTCAACGGCGTCAATTTCATTCTAACAACCGCACATCCACCCTGCCCAGGAACATTCTCGAATACGTAGTGGGCCGCAGCCTTGGTGCCCTCCTTTTCCGGATTGACATAGGACGTCGTCGGGGGAAAGGGGGTGCATGGACCCTGTTCAGGACTCCCGGATTCCTCCTTGCCAGAGACAGAAGCCGTACGCGACCGAATCCTGTGCGAGAACAAATGCTCCGGTTGTGATTCCGAGGTAAGGGGTCGATGGCTGGGTATGATATGGTCATGGAAAGCATCCTTGACATAGGGTGAAGAATTGGTTCCACCATAGAGCCTACTATAGTTRGTCTCGTTTTCAGTGAACAAAAGCGTCGGATCGACCGAATCAATCTCGCAATCTTCGTCAAAGGTGTTGTTAGGACCGACAGGAGGAGGCGAAGGCAGACAATAAAGATGCGTCTTCCCTAGCGTAGGATGGCGTGCGGTGACAACGGGAATATTATCCTTGCCTCGTACAGATCCCGTCAAACTCGGCATAGGGGGCTTTTCGAGGGGCCAGGACCAGGTGTTKGGAAACCATAATTGAGGTACGATGTGCAGCGTAGCAGGATCAGGCCCACGATTGTAGGATGTGATCCGGATATAGATATCATTCGGGTTCTCCTCATCCTTCGCATACTGTGCAGAAAAAAAACCCCAAAAATGAGGAACTCGAAAACGCAAAGCAAAAAAAACCAAACTACACATACCTCAACAAAAACATCCCAATACCGATCCTCATCAAACGCATCCGTATCCAAAATCTCATACTCAGCCACATTCCGATCCCTCCGCTGATTCTCCTCCACCAACTCCTCATACGGAAACCTCCTCTGCGGATACTTGTACAAAAACTTCATGTACGAATGCGTCGGCGTCGARTCGAGATAGTAATACAGCTCTTTCACATCCTCACCATGGTTCCCCTGGTGGCCTGTAACACCAAATAACCGCTCCTTGAGAATAGGATCTTCACCATTCCAAAGCGAGAGTGCGAAACAGAGCCGTTGGTGATTATCCGAGATCCCAGCAATCCCATCTTCGCCCCATCTATACGCCCTCGATCGCGCATGCTCATGCGGGAAATGACTCCACGCGTCCCCATTCGCAGAGTAATCCTCCCTCACAGTCGCCTAAAACACAGGCAATAAAATAAAATAAAATAGGAATTAAGCAACCTCTCAAACGATAAAAACCACAGACAACTCACCCACTGCCGATCACTCAAATAAGGCCCCCACCTCTTCCAATGCTTCTCCCTCACATCATCCTCCCTCAACCGATACCTCTCCGCACCGTGATATTCCACCCCCAACCTCTCCGCCAACCGCTCCCTCAACGTCATCATCCTAGCTCTCTCCTCCCCCCCTCCCCCACCCTCTTCACCCGCCAACGCCTCCCCTGGTACTCCATTCTTGGGCGACGAATCCACCGCATTCTTCCTCGGCGGCGTCTGCGGTACCTGGGGTATAGGTGTAGGTTTTGGTATAATCACAGTCAACCCAGTGCCAGCCTCTTGCTGCTGTCCTCCTCCGCCTCCACCACCACCACCACCACCACCCCCTCCTCCTTGAGATGCCTGCTCCTGTACCTGGGTCTGGCTACCACCACCACCACTACTGGCAGCACCACCACCACCAGCGATCTTAGCTTCAACCCCATCATCCCCTCGCTCACCCGTCCCAAAAATCCTCTGCTGAGCTTTCTTCGTAGTACTAGTCGCCATGTTTTTTGAAGTTTGGTTTGCCACACAATGGATAGAAGTACTCCGGGTAAAAAAGGACGAGTCCTTTCTTGTTTGTGTGTTGTGTTGTGAACACACCAGGGACGAGATAAGCAAAAACCCAAAAGGCTTCTGAAATTGAAAATCTATGACGACATATCGTACTCATCATCATCACGTGTCCCAGATAATCCAAAGGAAATAATTTAGTGGTTTTGGTTCGTAAAGGAAAAAAAAAGAAACGAGAGATTAATAATAAAAAAAAGGGCTATAAGGGCAATCGAATTGCGGGGGGGATATATGCATGTCGTAGTTGTAATGGCCACCGGGGGAAAGATATAAAAGAAAAATTAAAATGCGTGATGAGAGAGAGAGAGATAGTTGTTTGATGCATGTGCTACGTGATGATTGCGGCTATCATTGAAAGAATAACTAAAAGAACGAAGTGAAGAGAGCAGTGAGGGGGAAGGGGGTAGTGRGGGATGAGTGGGTAGTGGGGATGATTGGGTGGTGGGGATGAGTGGGTGRTTAAATGARAGTGCGTGCTACAAGCAGCATTAATAAAACAACCTATGTATCCCGCAAGTCAGTCAAMTAGTTCCAGCACAAAGCCATAAAAGCCAAACTCACCAAAATGCAAAAACCGACATATTCCATCAAGGAGACCCAAAAATCCGACCAGCGGAACTACACCGTTCACCCTTCCAACTCCATATCMGCCGCCAAAAGCACACTCTTCGTCCAATCCTCCTCCGCACCCAACTCCTCATCTTCCAGCCCCAATAGGTTCGTCGACGTCGACGAAACAGACGTACCCCGCCTTCTGCCAGGTACAGGCCTCTTCATCACCACCCCACTCCCAGCCTCACGATTCCCAACAGCAACAACACCCTCATCCTCATCCTCAYCCTCAYCCTCATCTYGCAATCCGACCAAATCCACCAACGAACTCGCCGCACTCACCCCTCCATGYCTATACCAATCCGCAATCGGTGTCTGCCCAACCATCGTCTTCACCCTCTCCGCCCTCGTCCCACCCTTAAYCCCACCYTTGACCATCTCMGGAGACGTAGCTGTCATCGGCGGCGAAACATCCAATCCAAGCTCAAGCCTCAACGACAACCCATCCTCATCAATCGGCGTATCAAGCACCGGCGGCAGCTCAAGCACTCCCACTCCCATACCCATCATACCCGACCCAGTCTGCGGCGCCGTCACAGCCGAAATCGGCGTCGACACMGATGAATCACTCGACGTACCCGCAGCCGTCATCAGCATAGACGAAGTCCTCATGCCGCCCGTACTCGAATACGGSGTCAGCGGACTAGGCGGAGCCAAGAGTCCCGTGGCAAACGACTTCACACTCCCAGGCGTCGTCGCAGGTTCGGACCCATTCAGCGACCCCGAACTCTTCTTTGAAAAAAGCARCCTCAACGAGGGCTTTTTCACCCTCAGCCCTTTTGCTGGTCCCAAACTCGCCGGAGAGGTAGGCTCTTGKTCAGAGTGATTCGTCGTGAGCATGGATAATGACGGGAACGACAACGTCGGTATCGACTTCCTCCTCGGACTGAGAGACCCCTGCTTCCCCGTTGTTGTCAACTCCACAGGTGCACCCGAGGCGGGCAACGAATTGCTGGTAACAGCCCGCTTGTCGTCACCGTTTGCCTTGTCTTTACTCGGCGGGGGACTGCGCTCCGTCCTGGGAGGGAGCACACCAATTTCGGAACACAGCGATGTCGCCTCAACAATCTTGGGTCCCAAGCTAGCCTCTTCGGCCTTGGCCGTATCCAACGACAACGGGAGRTGAGAAAGAGACGGCCGCCCAGACGATGTCGGCGGCGTCAAGACAGATGAATCCGCCGAAGACGAGAGCATCGCATCTCCTTTGCCAATGAGATGTCCATCAGACGAGACGGACACATCATCTTGCAACAGCGAACTCGACGCTGTCGAAGCTTCCCTCGAAATAGAAGCAGACGCACAAGTCGAAGCATGGCTCGAAGAAACCACAGAAGTCGAAGAAGCCTGACTCCGACTGTCCAGATACACAGTCGGCACYTCGGGACGGTCAACGACCGTCCATCGCCGTTGTGCATCCACATMCTCCTCCTCCTCCGCCTCGGTTTCGGTTCCAGCACCAACAGATTTTTCACTCGCCTCCCGCTTGATGTCCAAAACAACCGTATCTCTCCTTAGATCCATAACCTCCTCCCCAARCGCGGTCCACAGACACTCCTCTTCACAAAAAATCCTCARCAGCTGCGCACTAACGTTCAAACTCGGCAGAAACACCATTAACAAATTGCTCAAAGGCATTTTGGTCGCCCGACTCTCCTTGGCCGTCGCCCTGATCAGCTCCACCACCGTYCTCAGCAAATCCTTGTTTTCCTGAGGCAATTTCCCGATCAGACTCCGCAATGCCAACAGTAGGTTCTTGGACGGCGGGCGCATCCCACTGAATGATGGCATCGCAAGAGTCGAGAGTGATGGTGGTTTACGAATACTGGGCATAGAAGCCGAAGTCGCCGAAGATGATGACGAAGGTGGGGGGTTAGAGTTGGGTTTCTGACCGTTAGGAAGGCCCATCGCCTTTCTTGCTCCGGTGTGGCTTGATGGCGTGTTGACGGCAGGRACGCCAGCAGCAGCAGCGGCGGAATTGGTGGTGGCAGCCACAGACGAGCTTTCTTGCTCTATTGCGACGTCAAAGTACGGCGAGAGTTTTTGCGTTAATATATTTTCTGGGACTGAGGAGACAGGGGGCTGCATAAGCATATTCTATCAGATAAACTATTCACCAACTTACGTTCCCGGAGGTAAGCTTTGAATATTGATGCGACCGCATGGGGATCCAAGTCGCCTGGWGTACATTCCGACATGTCATAATCGACACCTATAACATGGCACACTCAGTAACCGTCCCCGGAAGAAAGAAAAAAGAACCAAGGAACAGAAGACTCACCAGTGTCAAACTCTGACCGCAACTTGGCAACGTGTGCTGCTCTTCCAGGAACCCTACATRATCCATGCATCATCAGTATCGAACGGACACCCAAACTCCACCCAGTGRGGGGCTCTATAAGGGAGCCAAAAAAAAAAGAGGGGGAGCGGGGGTGAAAGGGAATGAAAAACCCACCTAAAGAGCCCTTCTTCCTGCACCCCCCAAATTAACAAATGTTGCGCACACCGAACAACAATTGCAGGCAACAGCCTCTCCTCATACACCTTCAGCTCCGGCCTACYTCCCTTTGTCGATTCAGCCTGCATATGCTCCTTACCAACCCAAACTGCCGTCTCTCGCACACACTTGCTCAAGTCTTTCCCAAACAACACACCACCCGCGACGGGCGTCCCATTCCGGTTCCTCACAGGCCCGCGTAACAAAACACCCAACAAGGGCCCAGTACTGACCATGAACGCGTCCGATTCCGATCCGCTCGTCGTCGAGATGGACGCCACCGAATGTGTCCCGCTAGACGCGTTCGGCGTCCTCCTCGTCCTCCCCTTGTCCTTCTTTCCYACACCATTGCGATGCCTCTCCTTGTCCTTTTCCCGCTCCTTGATTTCTTTGATATTGACAGCATGCATACCGCTACTGTGAGTACCCGAACTCTGGTTCGATGGTGTCCTAGTCAGCCCAAAGCCCCAATCATTAGGGAACGAAGACGGTGCCGAGGAGCCAACCGAAGTCGAACTCGAGTAACCAGAAATAGACGAAATCGAAGTAGACGAGATGGACCCGGATCCYCCCATATGTCCTAGTGCCCCGCGTACYTTTTCCACAGCTTTCCTCGCCAACCCAGCGGCGGGGGCAAGACTGTTGGTGATGCTCACCGCGGTCTGCCTAAAGGAGGGTGGGGGCGCAGGGTGGTTCGGCAACGGTCGTTGGGTCGGATACGTGAATGTCGTAGTCGCCATTGACGACGGGTTGTTCTGAGGGAGAGTTTGGTTCCTGACCGGTTGCAGACGGCCCATTGCATGCGCGGATGAAGCATTGGATGACGTGTTSGAGGGAGAGTARGATGCAGAGGTGACAATCAAGTTGGATGAGGAAGTAGAATGCGAGTAAAGTCCCTCCGAATAGGAAGGGTGCTTCAGCTCTGTTGCAGATGCGCTGGCTGGCGGGTGGGGAACCTGCTGGGCCTTGGCAGGGGGTGTAACATTGAGCGACCTCGACCGCCTCTTCTGAATCAAAGAGGAAGTGCCTTGGATATGGACGACACTGTTCCTCCGATCCTCTTCTCCCCCATCCAAGCTCTTATCATCCTCCTCCAACAATTCGACGACGCTGAGTCTCTGATTGATGGTGACCACGCCGGTATTGCCGTTTCCGGGCACGATGGTATAAGTCGACTGGAAAGATTCCGCCATCGATACGGGTCTGGACGAGCGGGGACCTCCGGCACCAGGCCGAATAGTACAGTGGCTTATGGTCGAGTCGCTTTTACGCTTATCGTCCTTGGCGGTAACACCCTCAGACTCGGACCTGGCTCTGGGTCTCTCTGCCCTTTTAAGTTCGTCGTCTCCCTGGTGGTGGTGGTTGGGCCCTTGGTCGTGATGGTAGCCGTTTTTGGGAGTCGGAGGGATCAGAGGGATCACCGACAGCCCATCAGATCTGGGCGAGGGAACAGCCACCGGGCTTTCAGATGGCAAGGGTGCGCGCTGCAGCTGGAGTTGTTGTTGTTGYTGCTGCTGCTGCAGCTGTAATTGATCTGAAAGTGTCATATAATTAAGTGCAGACTCAATGCCAGGGCTCAGGGGTATGATGGACGACCGGTTTATCTGCAGYGACGCAGCAGAGGGTGGATGGGGTCTAGGGAGAAGTGTCGGGTTTGAGGGCGAGGGATCGGAGACCGACTTGGGCGGCAGCGGTGGCGGGGATGACGACGGCGACAATGAAGAGGAGGAGGAGGAAGCCCCGGGTAAGGGGGGTAGCGGGGCAGTGGAGGAGGAGGTGGTCGTAGTTGTAGCACAGGTAGCCGGAGACATCGCAGCGGGGATAGACCCTGTGGGCTTGATGGCACCGGCAGCAGCCCTCTTTCCGGCCGAGAAGACATGGGAGGCCAACTGGGAAAGCTGTTGCTTAGCACCTCTGTGGGGTTGGATGGGAGAAAGAGGGGACACCTTTGGCGGGGAGGGAGCCGGGTGGGGCGTGACCTCGAGGATGATGTGCTGGGGCTGGTCTCTTCTGAAGAGAGAGCCGGAGTCCTCTGACTTTTTGCGGCGGGCAGCAAACGCACGCTTGAGAAAGGGCTGGGAGGGAGGAGCGGGAGCGGGCGAGGCGGGTTTAGGAGGACTGGGGGAGGGGCTGAAGAGGATGGACGGGATGATCCGCAGGCATGGCAGACGAGATATGAAGAATGCCTGCAAGTGGTCGCGTGTTGGGGGAGGAAAGAGGACGAGATGAGGAGGAGAGCAGGCCGTGTCACTCTGTCACATTCTCTCTACACGTGCTAGCTAAGTATCTACCGTGGCACCAGCACTTCCTTCACCTGCACACATCACCCATCATCAGATCTCGAAGTTCTCTCACACGCACACACAGAGACAATAGCTCACCAGCTCATAGGTAAAAAACGACGTGGCAATGCTCGGCGCAACTTTCACTGCCAAACACATATCAGTCCATCACTTCGCCTGTCCCATGTCACACACAACACTCACAGAGGTTCGGCCATAAGCCCCGGTACAGTCCCCTGACCCCCTCCGTCCGTAGCACCGTCCACAGCGCATCTAGCGCCCCGTTATACTTCGGCCCTCCCTGCATTCCCGTCACCTGCATCTTCCGACGAAGCACATCAAACGGATACGTCAGCGTCTGCGAGACCGACCCTGGCAAACCACTTCCGTCA
>JAECYV010000005.1:1077211-1120275 GCA_023014305.1 Lepiota subincarnata
CTCTTCTTCTGTACCTGCACCTCTCCCTCCTGCCGACCATTACCAGCAGCACTCACAGTCGCAGTTGCAGTCGTAGCCGTAGTAGTAGTAGCAGCAGCAGCAGCAGCAGCAGCAGTCGGAGTCGAAGTTGTTGCAGTCGTAGTCGTAGTCATGACATAAAACCAAGGGCAGAAATCACCCCACTAGCAAGTCCGCGAATCCGTATAGAAGGAAGTCTTGTCTCCCGGGTATATCAATCCCACCCTTTCTTCTTCTTCTAGGTTCCTTCCTGTTCCTTCCCTCTTTCTAGAACAACACAGTACCCACAAAGAGTTTCGATCGTTCAAAGGGGTGTCTAAGCGAATGAAATGATTCGTCGCTTGAGGTGGCTGACAGACACAGACGAATTGGGGGAGGAGACCGCACAAGCAGGGGAGTTTTGCCAGATATAAGCACGATAAGGAAATAACCCCTTCGAACGAGTGGGTAACAAGCGAGCGCAGGGATGGGTGTGGGTGTCCGGTGGGGGGAGAACAGCCAAATGAGCTATTAAAAAAAAATAACAGGGRGAGAGGCGATGTAACGGGCTTTCGGGGTGTAAATTTGTGTTGGCTTGTGGTCCATTTCATGTCCCCATGTGAATGTCACGTGGACTTGCGGCGTGGCAGACAGCTTGATTGGACTTGGAATGCGGAGGCGAATCCGTCGGCGATTCCTTAGCCACTATCGTCATCAAACAATATATCCTATCGTGGAGTCTATTCCGACACCCCAGCCCATATAATAATCCATGAAACATAACAAAAACAAAAAACGTCCTAAAACAATATCCCATGTGCAATCATCACCCCAATGTCCCCTTTTTGTCTCCAACAGCCTGCCGATGATCAGGACCAGAATCATACTCGGGCGGCTGCTTATTCCCCACACTCCTGCCCCGATCCAACTCCCCAATTTCACTCGTCGTGCTAGCCAACTCTACCTGTGCCAGTGGTTTCGCAGCACCCGGGGGTAGCGGTGGTAATATCGTCGGTATGCGCTGCAGTGACGGAGACTGTGCTTGCGGCGACTGCAGTTGAGAATGAGAACTCATCGGTCGAGCACCCAAAGGCGATGGTGGGATCATCATCGAATTAACCCTCGAGTACCGCCTGCTACTCGTACTCGACTCGGACTGCGAACTAGATGAAAGCTGTCTTTGTTTCAGTGTAAGTCAGAAGCGCACGACCGTAAACCATACTCACAGCCGCAGTGGAAACTTTGAGCACAACCGAACTCCCTTGCGCGCTAGACGATGACCCACTGGTACCTGGCCGCTGCGCAGTAGGACCCCCAAGCCTCTGCGCACTAGACGATGATCCACCAGTACCCGGCCGTTGCGCAGTAGGACCCCCAAGCCTCTGCGCACTAGACGATGATCCACCGGTACCCGGCCGTTGCGCAGTAGAACCCCCAAACGCAACCGAACTTCTCTGCGCGCTAGACGATGACCCACCGGTACCCGGCCGCTGATTACTCGGTCCAGCGTTCCTCATCCCCATTTCCGTCACAGCAGGCTGGCTAAGCAGCGACAGCCCAGACAACGACGACAGCTTCGGATCGCTCCCCCCAGTAGAATGCGACGGTGCCCCAGAACTTTCCGCTACCGACGAAAACACACTCGGCTGTGTGCTTGACCCTCTCACTCCTCCACCACCGCTCCCACTGGCTCCAGGAGGCCCATATTCTGGAATCAGATACGACGTCTCTCGCTCCGATGTCCCCACCCGAGCATAATCCACCCCATCAATATCAAACGGCTGCCCATTCCGCAGTTTTCTCTTTTTCTTCAATTTGGCTATCGGTCCACTCCACGCCCAAGCACTCAAAACTCTCCACCAACCGGACCTGGACCTGGACCGTCCCTTTTGTTCCTGTTCTCGGTCTCGATTCCGATCATGCGCTGAGTTTCTGCGCCAGAGGTGGTAGGTGATGAGGATAAGGAAGATGATTAGCCCTGCGATCGTCCCCACTGTAATACCTGCTATTGCCTGAGGTGATAGTCGATCAATTGACCTGTTATTATAAAATTTCACTTTTTTTGGCCCTTTCAGCGAGAGAGCGGTCTCACAATGCTTCGATAGATGGCGTCGTGTACAGGTTCAAAAAATCGATGCCTAGTACCTGCGTAGTAGCAGGTACCGCCCCCCAAGCGCTATGGGTGACATTTATGGTATGCGACCCACCGTCCAGTCCTCCTGCGTAGTACAGCAGCGTTTGTGGAACAGATATTGAACTGTTTGAGGTGTAATTTTGCATCGGCTGGCCATCCAATGTAACGGAATATAAGGCTCCATCAGGACCCACAGAACCATAGAGGTACACTGCGCTCCCCGTAAACTTATATTCCATCGAGGAGCCTGGAGTTGACGATACACTGCTCAAAAAAAGAAAAAAAAAGTTGGAATAGTAAGGGGCGGCTAACATGGCGCATGTGGGTATAACGAGGTATAACGTACTGTCCGCTGCTACCAAAATACGTCCCCATCTTGTCTCCACCGGTTTGCCACGCGCTTGGTAGATTCCAAACGATTGCCGGACTTGAATCCTGCACCGTATGTACAACCAAATCTTCATCATCATCCCCGATATCCGTCGTCCATGTAACCTTTTTGATCAAACCAAGTCACAAAACCAATTAGCCCCCTTTTTTCATTGTTTCTCTCCCCAAAAAGTCAAACAAATTCACGCACAAAATCAACATCCAAAAACAGCGTTTCATTCAAATTCACCACTTTGACCTCATGCCTCGCATTCTCGAGTTTATCCATGCTAAACAGCTGTTGTTGGAATTCCCCCGGATCAGCCATAGATCCGTTCACCGCTTCGTATGTTTTATTGTCGATTTCGACTTGGAACCATCCATGGTTGGCACGTTTGGCGCCGTATATCTTGACACTCTTCCCGAAAAAAGTAAACGACATAGTCGCGCCGCTGACGTTTGTAGCCATGCAGGAGCTCTGTGAGTACCTGTTTGCACAGTCAAACCAAGTCGCGTTGAGGCAGGTTGCTCTCCTCAGAGTCATGAGAGAATTGGGTACTTGCCGACTTATATAGGGATCCTGTTGCCAGCTCCCTGCTACCCAATCTGGTTTCGACCACTGGAACACAGGAGAGGTGTCCTCCACCGTCGTCGTYACAGTCGGCATATCACCCGGTTGAAGGAGCGAGGACGAAGAAGAAAAMAAGTCAAGGAGGCCAAGCCGCAACAGCACGCAAGTCAGACGTAAGGCAAAAAACGGTCGTCCCTTAGAAGGACAATCCACGAATAGGGTGATTGGACGTAGAAGCTTGATCAAGTGTGTTTCTCAACTGAACCTGAGGTTACGGGTGACGCGCGGACGGCTCAGCATGGGGGTGGGCGGGGAGGGAGCTGTAATCTGGCTGGGAAATGCATTCAGGCCGCTCAACATTCCGTGCGGCCAACCTCCCTGGGTCCAGTGGCTGGCCAATGAGGCCYCAATGCCACACAGGCTGTGAATTTCAATTAAGGGGGTCCCTGGTGACCCTGTGACTGTGCCCTGGGCTATGCACAAAGCGCCCTGAGGCTTGAGCGCTGTCAAGGCCCTTTTTGTCCTGCGATTGTTCCCGTAGCCTGTTGGTCTTGCTCCTCCAACCTTCATGGATCATTTTCCGCCCAGCACCCCCTGCATATTCATGGCTTTATGAGCAACATAATGGCTTTAGCTCCTCGAGGAAGGCACTCACATTTTGACACCTCCGCCTTTTCGACACGTGCATGACACGCCGTTTCATAATGGTCCTCCAGTTCGAGCGCTTGGCCTCACGAACGTTGACTTGGCACTGGGGCCCCAGGGTTCGTGATCRTAACAGATAGATAACCAGACAGATCATGCATACATACTTACCTGATGCGATGGGATCCGTGGTAAAAAAGAACACGGCTGTCTTGTTCTCATCTGCCACGTCTATTCTTATGACAACTAGGACTGGACAAGGGCCCAACTCATCATTCCCGCAACGCAGGCAGGCCTCAAGTTGGGCGGTGGTTCATTAGTCCAACTCGAGTTGACCGTGACCGACATAGGGGCCCCGCGCCTTTCAGTAAACTAGCTCGTCGGCCACCGAGGGAAAACTAGGATAAGGACATCTATCATCGATAAACACCGACGCGCAAATGAAAGGACGATCAGCTCCCTTCATCTCATTTTCCCTTCATATTTGTCAGAACCCTTGCGGCGATCGCCATCCACATAACAAAGAAGACCCTAATATGTATTATTAGCCTCACGTCTTTGGCGCTCGATTAGGCGCTGTCTGACACTCTTGATCATCAGACTTCACGGTGCCGTCGTTTTCACGGTGCCGTCGTTTTCACGGTGCCGTCGTTTTCACGGCGGAGCTTCACATAAACAACGTTACCTTGAAATCATTCAGGTCTCAGGTTCGGTGATCTGTGTCGTCTGTGATGACCCAGCTGGTTCTGACCATCGAACTGCAGGGAAGCTTGTGATCATTCGTTGTCTAGATAAAAACACATCATTCTCCTCAATCYTCTCCCCTTTTTGGAACCATGGAGCGATTTTGACATCCATTCCTTGTAATCCACCGGACCGAAATGCCTTGATCTCCCCGTTTCAAGGCTGAAGATCATAACAACGAGGACATCTGCGGGCTCAACAGCACCTCGAACCAATAAATGCTACAACATCCCCCAACGCACACACCACTCCTTCCGGCAAAACCTCGATCCCGAAACTCTCTTTCCGCCACAGGAGGCAGACCTCACGTTTCACTGACACGATGCACAAACGCATTCGCCTTTCTGCGCCGCTAAAATGTCAGCCCGAGCGCGAACTCGGTGAGTATATACCCCTTTGTCTCAATAATACACTAAACACGTTTTGGATCGGCTCCTAGACGTCAAGAAATAGGGCACTCTAATAAAGAGTTAATTCCAAATGTCCCCCACTTTTGCCCCTTTCCTCTCTCGGGACTTGTTCTACTACCAAACTCGAGACCCAACAATAGATAWATTCGCGCGTGATAGATAACGACACGAGCTCGGCCAATTGCCAGATAATAGCCTCCGACGCTCCTTCTACGAACTATCAGGCCTCCACAGTAATTTTTGCCCTTTTCACCACATCTTCGGGCTGCAAGGTCCACAGCACGTCAATCAACCCACCCAAAAATGTACCCGGCCCCCGCACATGCTGTTTCTCAACCGCGATCTCCGCAGCGACTGTCAGTACCGAGACACTATTTCCAGAAACATGAGGCCACGTCAATCAACTTCTTTCCAGAGCTTTAGGAAAAGGAAATTTTACCCAGTGATAGCGCTCACGAACATATCTCCACTGACCAGATTCCCTTCTGTGTTCTTCGATCCAGTTCCGCCCGTGGAAGCCACCGCAGACGCAGCAGCACAGTACGAGGCGATGGCACTCCCGACGATGCACCCCGAACCCGTTATCTTTCCTAGGATCTCATGCCCATTCTGGAGAGATACGACAGTCCTACCATCCGAGATATAATCTGTGGGACCAGTTAGGACAATAATACACCCTGGGATTCCGAGGTCAGCACTCCAAGGTGAGTTGCGAGGCAAGAATCAATGGCTTACGTTCTCTTCGAGCCAGTCGCATGACGAAAGATACTGGGTCCCTGAATCCAGATCCTACGCTATCCACGCCCCTGGATTCCACCTAGGGTGTTATCAGCACAACCGAACTAGGCGTGCAACGAAGCCTTCCAACCTCTCCTGATCCAGCCAATGCAGCAAGTTCTCCCGCATTTCCCTTGATCACGCTTACTTGGTACAGGTTTAATAATTCTGCAWGGGGGTCCACGAACCTTTAGCATGTATTCTGGTCCACGAGACAGATACCTCACCATTGACACTGGCCTTCCTGAATTTACTTGCGCCTACACCAACAGGATCAAATACAATAGGTTTCCTGAATGAATTGGCGTGGAAGCCTGCACATATATGACGATACCATTCAGCCACGACAYGATATCAAAAGTGATAGCGTTATCCACCCACCAGCTTTACGCATGCCTTCCACACTTGAAGCTGTCAAAGTCCCAATGTTGACGAGCAGGGCTCCACAAATCTGTTCGAGGTCCTCCATCTCCTGTGGTTCAGTCGCCATGATCGGGCTCGCCCCCAACGCAAGCGTAATATTGGCGGACTGAGTGGCGACAACGTTGTTTGTGATCTAAAGAGAGAAGTTGCTGTTGAATCTCTGGTGCTGTTCACCAGATTGAGTTGGAAACATACCTGATGTACGAGAGGGCTCAATTCCCTAACCTTGATCATCAATTTTTCYACAGCTCCGAGGATTTCGCTAGTTGTAGGCGCTGTCGCGTCCAATCCATACAAGTCGGATGGAAAGCACCACCCTCGCAAGGACGTACAAGCTTCCTCCGACCTGAAAGCTCTGAGGATGCCTGCCGACTTCGCCGCAGCTTGTTTCGGATCTTGTGAAGCTACAATTTCCGAGACCATGGCAACACCGTCTAATTGGTGACCCGTGGGGGACACGCTTCCATGTARTGTTCTCAGCAGATTACTTGCTTTAATTCCACCTGTTCAGGARAAACAACTGTCAACTCCGCCCCAAAACCGAATAGCTGGACACAACACACCAATAACAACAGCCTTGATATTCGTCCCGTCCAAGGCCCCTAACATCTCGCCAACACCCCTCACCCCAATCAGCCGATCTGTTACAACCTTCGTTTGCGTAGCCCAGACTGCTCCAATACCTACATACTCCACGCCATCTGCTATGGCCTTTTTCACATGTTGAAGGTTGTGACAACTAACACCGACGATTGATCCTTTAGGGAGGAGTGCCCTTGCCTGGGCTACCGACATATCCGTTTGCCCAAGATGCACGCCGTGTGCGTGAGCTGCGATAGCGACATCTACTCTATCGTTAATGATGATGGGGACATTGTATTTATCGCAGATAGCTTTTGAGGCCTTGGCAATTTCTATGAACTTGAATAACGGTGAGTTCTAGCTGTGATATCCCACAAGGTAGCGAGTACAGTACCTGTTCAGTATCGGTGTTCTTTTCACGGATCTGGACGACAGTAACGCCACCCTCGAGTGCCTGTAAAGGTTGCATATACGTATGCGGAAAAGGTCAAGCGTAGGTCGTAGGTAGAATTCCTGATGACGTGCACCTCGTTTAAAGACTCGAGATAGTCCTGCACAACAGTCGGATTATTAAGTGATTGCGGTGCTCTTAGGTGACGCTACACCGACCTTTCCTGGAGGGAGTAGTTCCCTTCCTGTCACTAAGTAAATGGAATAATCAACATTGATCGTTTGTGTGTGCTGCATAAGTGGGCGAGCGCAATGGTCGAGGGTGTGCTTGCTGTGTGAATATTTGACCCGGATATGATATGACGAGGTATCGGCGATGACGTCAGAACAGCACACAGTGTTTCGCCGCAGCACGTCGCGAAGTGCATTAAGAACGGGGGAAGCTTAAGTGTACGTAAACCACGAACACAACCCCTCAGCTGGAAGCTGGCTAACTTTGGTGGTCAAGTAGGTGTGTGGCAATCTTAAGGAAAAACAGAAAGTCAAAACAGATTAGAGTCAGTGATTCTCTGGTTAGGTACCAATCCTGACAAGTATAGAGGTTACCAGTCGACTGCATCCCCACTCGTGCGGCAACGAGAGACATTGAATGAAGCGTAAGAAAGGCATCATATGATATCTGATCACAGTAATTGGAGCGTAGCTTGAGGGTTCCTTAAGTTTTCGAGAACCCGATGCTCATATTGAAAAGTGACTATGAAATCCACGAGTAAGGAAGGATAAATACAAAGAATGCGGCACTTCCTCCGCAGACCATTTCACTTGCAACTAAAATGGGGCCACCAGAATTCGGTGCCCCTTCCCAGCGCATAAATGTGATCACTCAATTCCACGCTAAGCTGGGGCGCTCAATGTGCTGATAACAATGTACTGAAATCGTGGGGTCCCGTTTGGACAAGAGAAAACACGTCGCCATTTTTATGCTTGTAGGGGGACGAATCATGGATGAGGTTTAGTTAAACATTATCTAGCAGCATTGGTATATATGCCTTTGAACTAAACGGATGGGCTTATAGAGAGAGGTCAGACGAGTGTCGTATGTGCAAACACTACTGGAGGGGCATGGGCCGCCCGCTTTCGCATTAAATCGCGCGCTCGCATCGCAAGCATTGTTAAACATGCCGCGGGTTCCCTCTTTTCCACTCTCACCGCTGTGCGCCAAGTCCTTGACGGGTAAAGCAAAACCACCTGCAGTCTTGAGCTTCGGGCCAACTCTTACTCGGTTACTAACGTGCTGTGTCCAATCGCTTGATATTCAAGCCCAAGGGTCCACAAAGGTATTGCCCTTCGACCCGAAGGCTATGATTCCTATCAGTGGCTCCTGCAAGGCCGAAAAAGCACGCGACCTCTCAAATGTTAATCTGCCCGAAGAAGCCAGCACGGCTGCAAGTTTCCAGCCCCACGGGGGCTACTAAGTTTTGCCGTATTCTATCCTTGTCTTGTTCTGAGTTTGAATTGACTAGGGTCTATTACGCGACGTGCTTCCCGTACTCGAAGTTGAGGAACTATTTTCCCGGTTTTTATCGTGYCGTAAATACCTCGATGTCCATTTACCAACTTCTTGCGGTGGTGAGCTAGAAGAATATCGCGGGTAATTTGAACAACGGATGCACAAGTGAGCATTTCTCTTCAGGTGCAGGTAGGGGGCGGCTGAAGACATCCGAACTACATGTCAGCTGACGCCAGGACTAACGAATCCGATCAACCGTAACTTGGACTAGTCTCGTCAAATAATCATTTTTAGCGCCAATTACGCACTAAGACGAGTGCGTGTCAGACTATGAATGCATGTGGCTGACCTCTGGGCGAGGGGCTGTCTGAAATCGTATGCTTTTCGTGGGATTTTCTACTCAACTCAAAGGTATAAAAGGTCGACCCTCTGGGCACCATGTTCCTCACCTCTCTTGACTTCGGACTCATTACCACTATGCGCACTCGGTGATCAGATTGACACCATTCGCTTGCAACGACCTCAAGTGCTGCCCATGAAGTCCGCCTCGGTGGCAGGGCATGGACTTGTCCTCTATAAGGTGGGTCGTCGTTGTCGCTGCCCTCTCCCACTGAAGCCTTCTGACCATGTTATAAATGTAGATCGACATCGGGGTGATCGACTGACGCCCTCATGATGATGTCGAGCAAGTCCCCGTCGGTGGAACTATACCTGCCGCTTGCCAAAAAGTAAGTCGACTTCAATTGTTAGGAGTATGAATTTTATCTTACATTTCGGAGTAGGTTGTGGGATATCAGACATTGGGTCACACGATCCTCCCCGCAGGCAGCGGCTCCTTTCTGCCACCACCGACACCGCCGAGTATCAACCAAACACCCCCAGCGGCCCGATGGGATGGCCTCAGGTCGCTGAAGCAGGGCTGGGGCACAATGACCGTAAGTTCATCGTCTTTGGTACCCGTGATCTCATGCTGAGCTCCAGTTGCAGGCAAACATCACCCATCATAATGGTTGCCCAGCCCTCCACTTTGCTGACGTCGGGCCCTGTTCACAGGCAGCAGCTCGGTGGGATKGCCTCGAGCTGCTGACTCTCAACTAATGTTGACTGACCGTAAGTCACAGTTCACTCCGCAATTTGCTTTGTACTAACAGTCAGTCATAGGACTTTGATTATTAGCAACATTATTCACGGTGGGTGCTTTGATCACTGACCAATTATGCGTTTGTTTGTACAGCATGCCATCGTCATCCAACCATACGTCTTACTTGTCTYTTATTCTCCCTCCCTTTATATTTTTATCCCCTCATCATTCCCCCTCTCGCTCCAATCGTCCTGCCCGTCCAAGGTCGATATCTCGTACACCGCAGACTGCTCCCACACCATGACCGGGTGTGGTCGAGTTTAAAGTCAGCCTGCAGGTGAGACGTGAATTGTTGACCTGGGCGTTTTACGCTCTGCACGAAGGACCCAGCTGTTGCATTCATCCTCTCCCTCTGTCACTCACTGGGTGTCATGGCTGTAGGAGACTGACAGAGTCCTGTCGCGCATTGCTGGCAGTTTTTTCTTCTTCAGAAACAAAAAAAACAATAGACTTAGATACAAATAGTCTCTTTCAACCCTTTCTTTTTTTCCTGGGGAAGGGTCTCTTTGATCCGCGTGCTCCCTTGTCGCTGGGCCCCGGGCTTAAGACTTGTATCATTAGATGCAAGTCGAACCAAAGCACGTCAATTTTCTTAGTTAGGCCTATTTTATACATCTATGTACTTTTTGACTTTGATATATTAATGGATTGTTACATGAATTATGATTAAGTAGTTAAATATAACTGTTGATAAACGTAAGTGATTTTGGACTACTAACACTAGTGAGCATAGGAGGGGTGGTCAACCGACTGCATTCTCGGTGTTCAAGTGACCTTGGATCACGCAGTAAATAAGATACAAATTCGTTCTGTACTGTACATAAACTACGCAGAGCCTCAGGATTTGAAGTATAATACCGTCATCTGAGCCACTTAACACCTACTACCTATGCAGAAATACATTTAACGAAGATTGCGTCAAATGATATGCCCACATTCACACAAGGCGGTGAAATCGCTCAGTTCATGTCCTAGTTATGTGTATATACTACTCGCCATTCGTGATGGCAATCCAAAAATCCCTTAGTAGGATGTTGAAAAGGAAGCCTCGACAAGTAGTCTAGGGTCCAGCTCCATCCCCACCCAATTGAAACATAGTCGCCGGCCACCACAGGTCGTCATTCCCAAGAGGCTCTGGGATGCCACATATGAAACCGAAACTTTCGGCATCGAACGAAGCTGGAGTCATTGGGAAAAATTCATTAGTGTACAAGCTTCATCGATCTTTTTACGTGCTCACCTTCAACAGGATCAGCATAGTAGACAAGAGATATATCTCCTCTTCTCATCCAGTGTATCACTAGCCGATCCTTCTGAGCAAAAGCAACCCATGTTTCGATTATTCCTGAGACTTTGGTGCATATTAATTCATAGTCCTCCCCGGAGACCCAGTCACGACAACACTCCCTAAACCACCGCAAGTAGTAAAGGATAGCCGAGTTCTGTTATCAAATCTCAAATCAAGTTCCAAGATCATGATTGACCATCAAAGACAACACACCATTAGAAGTCTGGGATCAATATCTGGTAATTCCTCCGCCAAAGAAAGATATTCATTCAGGTAATTGGGGTTGCACTCCAATATCTTTGAGCGCATATGTCGTCCAGCAGGTGAGATGTCGGGAAAAAATGACGAGAAACTGTCTGTACACTCGGACAAAATCTTGCGGTGTCCGTGCGGATCCGGAATGTGATTCCATCGCTCCAAAACTGCTTGCGAATTTAAACATTCCCCTCTCCTTTGGAACACAAACCTAAACTCTTCCAGTCGCACACAATCACCGTCTGTCGGCAAAGTCGGCCGTTCTGCCGAACAACGGTATTGAACCAGAGCATTGATGCCAATCTCGTTGAGAGTGGCCCTTTCCCATAGTCCACTCAAAGAGTTGGAGTGAACGACCAGAGAGCGGAGATATGGAACCAAGGAAGGCTGTACAAGTTGCTCAAGGTCTTGCACTGGGAGGTCATTGGTATCAAGCTCCTCGAGCGAGGGCGTCAATAGGAGTAGCCGCGTAAGCTCCCCGGGCCTGAGGGGAGTAGTAAAGAAGGCCAGCCTGCGCAGGTTGCACTTCGACCTGCGCACGAGATTCATTATTTGCCGGACTAGCCCTCCAGTGCAATCGGAGATCTGTAGTTCTCGAGCTGCAGGAAGTGTCAAGTTATCCAAGAGAGGGCCGAAACTTGGCTCGGTATGAGTGAAGCGTAGTCGCAATGACGTGAGATGCATGAACGTCGTGGGAGGGAAACCATCATGCGTGGCTATGAATTGATGGGTGGAGTAGGATAATTGTCGTAGGTTCTTTGCAAACTCCATGATTCGAACTATTCCAACAGGGCTGGCGCTATGTTCCGAATAGTCCTCGATCTGACTCCAGGGCAGTTCAACCCTGACTGACCCCAAGCAGTCTATCTTTGCAGTCCGAAGAGAAGGAAGGTCTCGAAAGACTGTAAGTATGTCCGGTGACCCATGCATGTCGTTCGCGTTGAGATGCAACGTATGTAACAAAGGCATCCTCCCAGACACATTCAGTGCCTGCAGCGTCACCACAGTTGTTGAAAAAACCGCATGTTTCCAACGATGACAATGAGCAACCACCAGCTCTATCAACGGGTGAGACTGGTATTCCTCGAAAGGTGCCATGATCTCAAATGAGATTGGCATCTCGCGCCCTCGTAACAAGGCATCTCGTACATACCCAAGGTAACTTGGCGCTTGTGCCTTCGTTCCCATGAGAGGACGCAACGGAATCTGCGCCCATAACCGGGCACTGGACAACGCTACTATTCTCCAAAGACGACAGACGGATGAGAGAAGGATGATTGGCGCGATATCTTTGTGACTGGGCGCGCTGTTGTTCAAAAGGCACTCTTCGAATATGAGGGACCATATTTCAATGGGGACACGCCGTCTGGCCGATAGCAAGGATTCTTGGGTTTCGATGAATTGCCGTACAGCTTCCAGCGTGGGCTGTGACCGCGTGGCTGAGTCGTTGGACTGCTCACRAATCTGATCATAGTGACTAGCAAGTGCAATGGATATAGCATCGCGTATCAATTGAGCTTCCTGTACGGAAGGAGGTTCGTTGTTGGAGAAAAGGTGTGGGACAGGCGATGCGAGGAGATCACTCGGAACTCGTTGTTCCATGTCGTCGCTGTTCTCTGCGTGTCGTATCACGGCTCTGGGGTTCTGTCTCTCGTGTTACGGGCAGATTGGAAGGCGGGTGGGTCAGAAACGTACCATGTTTTTCTGGTGGTTGGCTTGGGACTATGGAAGGTTGGGGTGACCTGTTATTCGGCATACCTTAGGATTTTGGCTCTTAGTTCTTATATGCACAAAGCAGCTGATGGCAAACAACCACCTTGCGTGCCTGTGGTCCAATTTTGATGCTGTGCGCTACGGCATACCCCRCCCCCACAGTCGCCTCAAACCACATATAGTACTATCAAATACAAGCACCGAGAATAGTCGAGGACAACTGGAATGCAAAAGTATGGACATCGTTGGACATAGCGTAGCCTGAGGGTTCCTTAAGTTTTCGAGAACCCGATGCTCATATTGAAACGTGACTATGAAACCCACGAGTAAGGAAGTATAAAATACACAGAATGTGGCACTTCCTCCGCAAGCGATTTCACTTGCAACTAGAATGGGGCCACCAGGAATTTGGTGCCCCTTCCCAGCGCATTAATGTGATCACTCAATTCCACGCTAAGCCGGGGCGCCCAATGTGCTGATAACAATATACTGAAATCGTGGGGTCCCGTTTGGACAAGAGCAAATGTGTYGCCTTCTTGCGCTTGTAGGGGAACAAATCATGAATGAGGTTTACTTAAACACTATCTAGCAGCATCTATATATGCCTTTTAGACTGAACGGATAGGCTTACAGAGAGAAGTGAGACGAGTGTCGCACGCGCAAACACTCCTGGAGGGGTATGGACCGCCTGCTCTCACATTAAATCGCCCACTCACATCATAGTAAAAATTTGTTAAACATGCCACGGATTCCCTCTTTTCCACTCTCGCCGCTGTGCGCCAAGTCCTTGATGGGTAAAGCGAAACCACCTGCAGTCTTGAGCTTCGGACCAAACTCTTACCTGGCTACTATCGTGCTGTGTCCAATCGCTTGATATTCAGTCTCAGGGCTTTACAACGTATTGTCCTTCGACACGGAGACTATGATTCCTATCAGTGACCCCTGCAGGACTGAAAATGCACGCGACCTCTCAAATGTTAATCTGCCCGAAGAAGGCAGCACGGCTGCAAGTTTCCAGCCCCACGGGGGCTACTAAGTTTTGCCGCATTCTATCCTTGTCTTGTTCTGAGTTTAAATTGACTAGGGTCTATTACGCGACTGTGCTTCTCGTACTTGAAGTTGAGGAACTATTCTCCCGTTGCCAGTCGTATCATAAATGTCCCGATGTCCATTTCCCAAGTTCTTGCAGTGTATGTATAGCTAGAAAACATCACGGGTAATTTGAATGACCTACACACAAGTGAGCATTTCTCTTCAGGTGCAGGTGGGGGGTGACTGAAGAGATCCGAATTACATGTCAGCTGACGCCAGGACTAACGAATCCGATCAACCGTAACTTGGACTAGTCTCGTCAAATAATCATTTTAGCGCCAATTACGCACTAAGACGAGCGTGTGTCAGACTATGAATACATGTGGCTGACCTCTGGGCGAGGGGCTGTCTGAAATCGTATGCTTTTCTTGGGATTTTCTACTCAACTCAAAGGTATAAAAGGTCGACCCTCTGGGCGCCATGTTCCTCACCTCTCTTGACTTCGGACTCATTACCACTATGCGCACTCGGTGATCAGATTGACACCATTCACTTGCAACGACCTCGAGTGCTGCCCATGAAGTCACCTCGGTGGTAGGGCATGGACTTGTCCTCTATAAGGTGGGTCGTCGTTGTCGCTGCCCTCTCCCACTGAAGCCTTCTGACCATGTTATAAATGTAGATCGACATCGGGGTGATCGACTGATGCCCTCATGATGGTGTCGAGCAAGTCCTTGTCGGTGGAACTATACATGCCGCCTGCCAAAAGTAAGTCGACTTCAATTGTTAGGAGTATGGATTTTATCTTACATTTCGGAGTAGGTTGTGGGATATCAGACATTGGGTCACACGATCCTCCCCGCAGGCAGCGGCTCCTTTCTGCCACCACCGACACCGCCGAGTATCAACCAAACACCCCCAGCGGCCCGATGGGATGGCCTCAGGTCGCTGAAGCAGGGCTGGGGCACAATGACCGTAAGTTCATCGTCTTTGGTACCCGTGATCTCATGCTGAGCTCCAGTTGCAGGCAAACATCACCCATCATAATGGTYGCCCAGCCCTCCACTTTGCTGACGTCGGGCCCTGTTCACAGGCAGCAGCTCGGTGGGATKGCCTCGAGCTGCTGACTCTCAACTAATGTTGACTGACCGTAAGTCACATTTCGCTCCGCGATTCGCTTTTTACTAACGGTCAGTCATAGGACTTTGATTATTAGCAACATTATACACGGTGGGTGCTTTGATCACTGACCGGTTAATGCGCTTGTTTGTACAGTATACCATCGTCATCCTACCATACGCCTTACTTGTCTTTTATTCTCCCTCCCTTTATATTTTTATCCCCTCATCATTCCCCCTCTCGCTCCAATCGTCCTGCCCGTCCAAGGTCGATATCTCGTACACCGCAGACTGCTCCCACACCATGACCGGGTGTGGTCGAGTTTAAAGTCAGCCTGCAGGTGAGACGTGAATTGTTGACCTGGGCGTTTTRCGCTCTGCACGAAGGACCCAGCTGTTGCATTCATCCTCTCCCTCTGTCACTCACTGGGTGTCATGGCTGTAGGAGACTGACAGAGTCCTGTCGCGCRTTGCTGGCAGGCAGTTTGTTCTTCTCCAAAAAAAAACAAAAACAGACTTAGATACAAATAGTCTCTTTCAACCCTTTCTTTTTTTCCTGGGGAAGGGTCTCTTTGATCCGCGTGCTCCCTTGTCGCCGGGCCCCGGGCTTAAGACTTGTATCATTAGATGCAAGTCGAACCAAAGCACGTCAATTTTCTTAGTTAGGCCTATTATATACATCTATCTACCTTTTAGACTGTTGATATATTAATGAATTCTTACAWGAATAAAACAAAGGCTCGCGCCCTAAGTTCCGCAAAGAGCTGTAAGTACATGAATTGTGATTAAGTAGGTGAATATAGTGGTTAATAAATATGGGTGATTTTGGACTACTACCACCGGTGAGCATAGGAGGGGCGGCCACCCGGCTGCATTCCCGTTTTTCCAGTGACCTTGCGACTTGCGCAGTAAATGAGATACAGATTCGTACGGTRCATAAACTACGCAGAGCCTCAGGATTTGAAGTATAATACCGTCATCTGAGCCACTTAACACCTACTACCTATGCGGAAATACATTTAACGAAGATTATGTCAAACGATATGCCTGCATTCATACAGGCGGTGAACGGTGAAATCGCCCAGTTCATGTCCTAGTTATGTGTGTATACTACTTGCCATTCGTGGCGGCAATCCAACCATCCTTTCGTAAGACGTTGAAAAGGAAGCCTCGACAAGTAATCTAGGGTCCAGCTCCATCCTCACCCAAATTGAAACTGRGCCGWTGGCCACAACCGGTCTTCATCCCCGAGAGGCTCTGGGATGCCGCGTAAGAAACCGAAACTTTCGGTATCGAATGAAGCTGTAGTCATCGGGAAAAATTCATTAGCGTACAAGTCCCATCGACCCATGTACGTGCTCACCTTCAACGGGATCAGCGTAGTAGACAAGGGATGCATCTCCTCTTCTCATCCAGTGTATCACTAGCCGATCCTTCTGAGCAAAAGCAACCCATGTTTTGATTATTCCTGAAATTTTGGTGGATAATAATTCATAGTCCTCCCGGGAGACCCAGTCGCGACAACGTTTCCTAAACCACTGCAAGTGATAAACGATAGTCGAGTTCTGTTATCAAATCTCAAATCAAGTTCCAAGACCGCGATTGACCATCAAAGATAACGCACCATTAGAAGTCTGGGATCGATGTCTGGCAATTCCTCCGCCAAAGAAACAAATCKATTTAGGTAATGGGAGTCGGACTTCAATATCTTCGAGCGAAGATGTCTAGCAGGCAGTGGGTGGTCGGGAAAAAATAACTTGAAACCGTCTGTACACTCGAACAAAGTCTTGCGGTGTCCGTGCGGATCCGGAATCTGATCCCACCGCTCCAAAGTCGCTTGCGAAACTAAACATTCCTCTCTCCTTTGGAACACGAATCTAAACTCTTCCAGTCGCACACAATCACCGTCTGTCGGCAAAGTTGGCCGTTCTGCTGAACAACGGTATTGGCCCAGAGCATTGATGCCAATCTCGTTGAGAGTGGGCCTTTCCCCTGGTTCACTCAAAGAGTTGCAGTGAACGACCAGAGACCGGAGACATGGAACCAAGGAGGGTTGTGCTAGTTGCTCGAGATCTTGCGCTGGGAGGTCATTGGTATCAAGCTCCTCGAGCGAGGGCGTCAATAGGAGTAGCTCCGTAAGCTCCCCGGGCCTGAGGGGAGTAGTAAAGAAGGCCAGCCTGCGCAGGTTGCACTTCGACCTGCGCACAAGATTAATTATTTGCCGGACTAGCTCCCCAGTGCAATCGGAGATCTGTAGTTCTCGAGCTGCAGGAAGTGTCAAGTTATCCAAGAGAGGGCCGAAACTCGGCTCGGTATGAGTAAAGTGTAGTCGCAATGACGTGAGATGCGTGAACGTTGCGTGAGGGAAACCATCATGCGTGGCTGAGAATTGATAGGTGGAGTAGGATAATTGTCGTAGGTTCTTTGCAAACTCCATGATTTGAGCTATTCCAACAGGGTTGGCGCTATTTTCCGAATAGTCCTCGATCTGACTCCAGGGCAGTTCGATCTTGACTGGCCATAAGCCGTTTATCTTCACAATCCGAAGAGAAGGAAGGTCTTGAAAGACTGCAAGTACGTCCGGCGACTTTCGCAAGTTGTTCACGTTGAGATGCAACGTACGCAACAAAGGCATCCTCCCAGACACATTCAGTGCCTGCAGCGTCACCGCAGTTGTCGAAAAAACCGCATGTTTCCAACGATGGCAATGAGCAACCATCAGCTCTATCAACGGGTGAGACTGGTATTCCTCGAAAGGTGCCATGATCTCGAACGAGATTGGCATCTCGCGCCCTCGTAACAAGGCATCTCGCACATACCCAAGGTAACTTGGCGTTTGTGCCTTCCTTCCCATTAGAGGACGCAACGGAACCTGTGTCCATAACCGCGCATTGGACAACGCTACTATTCTCCAAAGACGACAGACGGATGARAGAAGGATGATTGGCGCGATATCTTTGTGACCGGGCGCGCTGTTATTCGAAAAGCACTCTT
Organism: Lepiota subincarnata; assembly: GCA_023014305.1. NCBI lineage: Eukaryota > Fungi > Basidiomycota > Agaricomycetes > Agaricales > Agaricaceae > Lepiota > Lepiota subincarnata. The sequence goes on from JAECYV010000005.1 coordinate 1,095,305, forward strand.
CGAATATGAGGGACCATATTTCAAGGGGGATACGTCGTCTGGCCGATAGCAAGGATTCTTGGGTTTCGATGAATCGCCGGACAGCTTCTGGCGGGGGCTGCGAATGCGTGGCTGTGTCGTTGGACGGCTCACAAATCTGATCATAGTGACTAGCAAGCGCAATGGATATAGCATCGCGTATCAATTGARCTTCCTTTTCGGAAGGAGGTTCGTTGTTGGAGAAAAGGTGTGGGACAGGCGATGCGARRAGATCACTCGGAACTCGTTGTTCCATGTCGTCGCTGTTCTCTGCGTGTCCTATCACAACTCCGGGGTCCTGTCTCTCGTATTACGGGCAGATTGGAAGGCGAGTGGGTCAGAAACGTACTACGTGTTTCTGGTGGTTGGCTCGGGGACTGTGGAAGGTTGGAGTGACCTGTTATTCGGCATAGCTTGGGTTTTCGCTCTAACTCTTATATGCACAAAGCGGCTGATGGCAAACAACCACCTTGAGTAAGGCGTGCCTATTGTCCAATTTTGATGCTGTGCGCTACGGCATACCCCACCCCCACAGTCACCTCAAACCACATATAATACTATCAAATACAAGCACCGAGAATAGTCGAGGACGACTGGAATGCAACAGTATGGACATCTTGGACATAGTTTTACGCCTTGTACAAAGAATCTAAAAAGGCTGTTGCCAGCTCTCCAACCATCTCAGGTCCCACTGCGCTAGACTTTCCGAGACCTGTGCGAACGATAAGCAAACAATGTCCGGAGTAACAGAAAGGGGTTCGGAGTAACAGAAAGGGGGTAGCTATGCAAAGTACCCGCTCGAAAGCGTTGATGCGGTGACCGGCTCGGAAGTACCCGTGCGATGACGGGTATCTCGGCGAATCCGGTGCGCCGTGCACGGAGAGAACGGAGGCGCGCTACTCACCATACAACGATACCATAGTACCTTTACCGGTGGGTGAGAGTTTGGCCTCTCTGACTGCATCCTTGAGGTCAGCGAGGAATTGATCCACGGCCTTGAGCGTAAGTTTCTGTTATTCCCGAAAATGATTTCGTCAGTGGAACTATCCGCAGACAACTTCAAGRATCGAAGCAGGGAAGAAGATATAGGCACCGGAAGTATCATACTTCCTCACGCCTTCTTCTGACATGCTAAAACAGACAGATCACTCACCGTGCAAGCAATATGAACAGCCTTAGGGTCCAACAGAGCATTCAAGTGCCAACCACGTTTGCTCRTAATATCTCCAACTTCCATCACATCAACKTTAGGATGCTTGGAAGCAAACGCCACCACCGAGGCAGGTGGATCACCAACGACGTATAGCTCGGGAATCGAAGTGCGAATTCCCTCTGCGATACGTCGGGCAGCGGCTACGATATCCCGACATGACTGGAGATAGCCTCTGGTGTGCGATATCAATGATTGATCTGCAACAAATTTGAAACAAACCGACTTGGAACCCATGTACTGCATAACTGCCCATGTACCGGCTAAGAGGGCTCCTGGACTTTTTATTTATTTATATATAATCAATGCTTGCCACCAGTATAGAAGGCCACCTGCACGTACCGAGAACCTGAGATGGAGGGGCTTCCATAGACACCACCTACGGAAAAAATGAGTGCCCAGGCTGTTTCGAAAATAGCTGTTTCGCCTACCACTCCAAGAGGGGTGAACATAATACTGATACTTGCGCAGCTCTGCATCGCGATACATTATAACCGAGGTACCCTGGAATACTCTCAGCATTTCACTCAAGACATGCTGGAACCATAACAAACCTTGGGTGCAAAGCCATACTACAACAGCCGTTCAGAACTTGTCTCGAAGAGGATCAATAGAAATATACCTTATGGGTATCACAACTGATACTTGTAACGCCTTTGACTCTAAAATCAAATGGGAGCAACTTGTACCGACCATCCTGGCCTGCAGCGAGACCTGCAGGTTCCAAGAACGGTACAATAAAGCTACCCAAACAGCAATCGACGTGCAAACCAATATTATACTTCGAAGCGAGTTCACCAAGAGCCGGAATATCATCCTGATTCCCATCAGGAAAGTTGATGGCTGAACCAACGAGCTAGCACAAAAAAAAAGTCAGACTCGCTTTTGAGAAGAACTCATATTGTTGCGGCTCGCCATGATCGTATTTGCATTACTACCATCTGTCAATCTTTCTCGTGATGGATAAAACAAGTCAGATCACTCACATAGCACGTCTAACACGACGGATATCCGCCCTTCGTGTGTAGGAATCAACGGGTATAGTGTGAACCTTCACTCCAAGATACGAAGCACCTTTATCAAATGCAGCATGGGCAGTTGACGGGATAACCCTACGGTCCATCAACGTCAAATTCAACACAATCGCCACTCTCTCACCAACTGGAAAAAAACCTACATCTCGGGCTCCTTGATCCCTTTGATTGCGCGTGCCCAATCCCTATAAGTCTTCACAGCCATAATGATAGACTCAGTGCCTCCCGAGGTCATAGCCCCAGCACCATTAGGATGGTTATACATCCTCAATGTCATCGCAACAATCTCGGCCTCCATCTTCCTGATAGCAGGGAACACATCGGGGTGGAGCGGATTAGAACAGCAATAACGTTGATAAGCAGCAACAATGATCTTCTCAAGATCATCACCACCATCTTTTTCAAACCCAAACAACTTTTTTCAGGCAAGAAAAAAAAAATCAACCAAAAGACTCACGATAAACAGCGCCAGACACCTTCCCAGCACGCCAATCACTCGTATGCTCATGCTCCCCATCCATCTTCTCCATCTCCGCCAATATCCACTCCAGTGACTGCCCCTCATCAGGGAGCGCAAGATGCCTCACAACTCCGGGCCCTTTGGGCACCAGCTTGTTCTCGATATCCAGTTTGGCCTTGTCCATCTGCTCCTCGACCTTCCTCCTGGTCGCGGGAACTCTCAAAGCTAAATGCACCACATGCTTTGGCGAGGGGGGGAAAAAAAGCTCCAGCGTCAAAATTGTTGAACGCGAGCGACAGATACCTAGACTCACGCGGGCAACCCAAGTATATAGCTCCTTTGCGGTAGTCCCAACACCACGGGCACTCACATGGCGTTTAGCYTTGAGGGCATAGGTAGCGAGAATGTAATAAAAGAGAATTGTCTTTGCGAGGTTGAGATTCAGGCGGGGGACTCGGGTAGTGAGATGGCCCCATTTTGCGACAGCGGTCGACGACATCGTTCGTCGGTGAGGCCCTCTGCCRGGCTAGCGAGCGGTTGTGTGTGATCCATAAACACATGCACTCTATTTGATCACATGCTCATAACATTTATAGTTGAGCGTCTACAAGTCATCATCTCTGCAGTCATTCCGCGTYACAAAGTCCAGCAGACTCCCCGATGGCTCCTTCTCACCCTCACTCACAAACTCCAACARGCTCTCAAACACCTCCGTCCTCTGTGCATACCGATCGGCAGACATAGCAGCCTCCTTCCCATCCCCCCGTCGCCTCCTCTCTACCGGATCCTCGACCGATCTCAGCACCTCTGCGCTTAGCTTCGGATGAGATCCCTTATTGACCTGGTCAGCATCCTCTTCGTCATCATCCTCCACAAGCTCATTCATCCACGTCCCGTCCACATCATCTGGTGTAGCCTCTCTCGACTTCATCCGTCTTGTCCATCCATCCGTRTCTCCAGAAGTAGTTGTATCCCCCGAGGAGTCGTCGGACGACATTGAACAGCTTTTTGTGATCGAAGCCGGTGTAGGAATGAGTGGCGCTATAAGTGGCGGCGCAGCTGGTTTCGGTGCTAGGAGGAACGTCATAAGCGAGCGGTAGTCTTCGGTTTCTTTCTGGTCATCGTGGTTGACGACAGGCGAGACCTGAGTTTGCAGGAACATGAGGGCCTTTGTCGGTGTACTGTCTTCACACATCTCGCGGAACCTGGTTCATTCGTTAGCGTGTAAGCCGCTCCGAAATCCTCGCAAAAACCCTCACTGTTGCCGCCGAATTCGATATGTCGCCTTGCGAATTATCTCCTCAGAACCAGGTCTACCCAAGTCTATAAACTCGTTTCTTTGGGGGCCCCTATGGTCGCACTCACCTGCATACCTCCATCCGCCAAAAATCGCCCATCTTCTTAATTCCGTCRAATGAGCTATCAGGCCGCTCCTCTTCCTCGTCTTCCTCATAACTAGCGTTTCCGCCAAACAGGTACATCTGCTTYGACTTTGGGTTGTACACTACATCGTGCGCATACCTCGGGCATGGCTCCTCGAATGTTTTAGGCTCCGTGGTAGGATTCGGATTGGGTCGCCTGGCTTGATCCCCTTCTGGCAGGATTCGTGTCCATGTGCCTGGCCGGGTATTATACCTGTAGACCCAGTTGTACAAATCTCCTGGTAGATATGCCGTCATCCCCAATGAATCCGTAATTAGACCACAAAAACTGCAAATATATCGTCTGTGAAAACACCACGCGAGAGAGTTGAAGCTCTTACACATAGATTTCCTTCAGATCCGTATCGATGACTGCCCTTTGCGTGAAGGACGCGGCTGGGCCCCCCGCAGCCGTGAAATTGGAGAACAACTCTGTCACAGTATTTGTGCTGATATCATACGCATACATATCCGCAAGGTATTTCTCCTCCTTCTGTCCTGCGAATATATACAATATGTTCGCGTTCGGTTCGAGGACCATAGAATGGCCGTAGCGCGGGGGTATCGTAGCGGATGARCTATCTGCGGGCCTACCACGCGTCAACTGTGGCATATCCACTGCGACCTTGTATCCACTCACTGAAGTATTTTCCACTTGCTCGTCCGAATGTGGTATGCATAAAGGCCAGCGTACTTGTGTGAATCCCAATCACCATCAAGCACCCGTCCACCGTATACATAAAGAATCTGCGCCTCGCTATCGACGGCCATCTGGTGATCAAAGACCAATGGCGGTCCTCCGCTGATCTACGCACTCACAGTAAGCATCCATTCTGACGAGTGAATCACCAAGGATAAACTCACGGCAGTGTCAAATGAGAGATACTCCCACATGCCCTTGTCTATCCCCCTCGTTCGGTACCTATAAAACTCTGAGCAGTAGGTATTAGCCAGTGGAGGGTCGACCCCAGCGATGTTTGATGGGGGCGCGGGTGGGGGAGGTAGTGTTTGGGGTGCCTGACTTGGTCGTTGTGGGCCCAGTGCTGCAGGAATAGCACCTGGACCCCTTCGATTGCTGGGCGCTCTAACCACATCGGCGTCTGTCAAACGACCCAGCAAGTAGATGTTACCAGTTTTTGGGTCGAACGTCATTTTGTGACAACTCCTGGCGCTCGGCCCGTTAGATTCACTATGAGTTGAGTCACTGAGCTTTTGCCATTTGTTCTCCTTGATGCTGTATGCCCAGAAATCGTCTAAACACTTCTCGCCATTATAACCGCCATGCACATACACCACTTCGTTGATGTGATCCATGCATATGGCTTGCCCACTCCTGGGTGGTGGTCTATCGCCATCTCGATCCGTACCCGTTAGTCTGGTCCAGATGGCATAGGGGTGAGACGATTGGAGATATGAGGAGAAGAGGCCAGAAGTGGAGAGCGTTCGTAGATGCTTCTCTGTGTCCTTAAAAGCGCCTTGAAGAACTAGTATTGTGTGCAGTTGAGTTAAAAAGGGGTGTTCGACGGTGGTGAAAGCTCGTGAGAGAATGTCCTGGTACGGAGTAAGGAGTCGCCGTTGTCGGAGGTGTTTGAGGATATGATGAAGGACAGTGCTTTCCCGGTGCTGAAGATCACCAGGTAGTGAGGGGCCATTCCTTTAATATCTAAAGGTCACGCACCTCTTCATGTGTCTTATATATTCGCTCCACGTACTTTCTATCCGCAATTCCAGCCAAGGCTATATGCCATATTGAGGTGTGGAAGTTCTGGCCGTGAGCTCTGTGAATGAGGCCAGGGGTAATCCATGGAGGATAAAGATGAATAGAGGGGATTTTAGCCTGGTATAACGAATAGCCCTGGAACGCAGACGTACGACAAGGGAACGACTTTGACATAACGTGTGGGGAAACAGACTTGGGCGTTGTTGATGTGACGAATGGGAAAGGTCTCTGAGGTGGTGTCATTTTTCAGCCAGCCATGTAGCACCTCCACTAGGTTCTCCTCTGTGATACCGACATACACCTTGAAGTCTTTCATGTTACATGGGTGTGCTGGCCGAGTCGTCAGGGAGCGTGGAGATGGATTGGTTCGGGAGAGACTTACGCTTAGAGAACTGAGGGGATTAGTCAGTGTTGCGGACCTCTGGGTGATAAGGGTACCTACCTTTCCGAAGGTAATAGTTTCTGTAAATTAGTCCATTCAGCAGGCCCGGCGGCGCCACCATTGAGTCAACGCACTTAGAATTGCCATTTGATCCAACTTGAGCAAGATCCATTGCTTCGCATTGCTCCCTTGGTAGGCACCGCTCCATCTGCTTGACTGGTCTAAGGGTTTGTCCAGCAGTATATGTTCTGGGCCGTATCTCCCGCTGTGGGGCGTCGACTGAGCAACGGTATAGCTCAGGGGGACGGATGGCGGCGGCGGGATCATCTTTGGACGAAACGCCGGGCAGATGTGGGCGGCGAGGTGGGTGTATGGGGCAGTTGGTGGTTGTCCTTTGACTCTGTGGTCCCCGCGCGGGTTTGCGGTGTTGCTGGCGTCAATCTACTGCCGGGCGCGTCCATCTGCAGGCGCACGTGATGTCCTCCTCACATCGTTGGCGCTCCCCAAAACCGGCTTCCAGACTTGGCAGAAGACTGGTTCTGACGAGAGTAACAGCTTAACGCACTGGAGCTGCAAGCGGTGCCATTTCAAACGCGGGTAACGTGGGCATATGCATAATGTATGCTCCATACAACGAGGAGACCAGCGTCTTGGGCCATCCGCTCGATGGTTCGCATCCGCATCTTGTGATTCCAACCAGCTGCATGACCTGCGAAAATCTCTCAGCTCTACACTCCACCTTCACACGACCGGACAGCAACACAGGATCTGTATCCCAAAATAATGCCTGGGGTTTTAGTCTTTTTTTCTCTATTCTCAGGTACCAGACACAGCGGAGTCCCATGAGAAATGGTGCCGGCCATCTGCTATCTGTCTATCCCACCGTATCTGGCCCACTTTCCCACCACATACACCTATCGAACTACCACAACACCAGCGATTCTGATCGCGTCTGCAGGTCCACGCGGTTGATGATAGAGACCTTGTGAATGATGTGCGGCTATTGCCTAAGGCTGCCAAAGCACGAAATCACCCCTGTCCCGCACATACACCTTTACTTTCTCATCGAGAAGATTCCCGGGGCAATGTGTATATTTACGGCAAACACTTCGACCGCGTCAGGCAATCTGAGACGCACGCTATCAATGATTCTTCTTGCGCACTCGCATGCCACTATCCTAATATTGCCTAAATGCTGTCAAGTATAAAGGCTCTACTTGACAGCGCAATGTATGTACTGTGAGAATCCCCTCCCATTTCACAGGCATGAAGAGATTGGTGTCTTTGGCCCTCCTATTAGGCGCAGGCTCTGCTTTCGCCGCTGTACCTATCTCGAGTGTGCAGCGCAAATCGAACCTTCCGATTATCCCAAACAAATTCATAGTCGAGGTCGATCAGGTCGGGGACATACCCAATAAACGCTCTGTCGCATCAGTATGCCGACCCCTCTTTACCTATGTTCCCTTGCTGATGAGTTCATTAGCTTCATGAACGGCTCTATGCTCACCTCAAAGCTCGGGACGTCAGATTTGACGTAAACAGGGAATTCAAGGCTGAAGGTCTCTTTGTCGGTGCGGCAATTACCCTGGAGAACGCTCAAGTAGGTCTTCCCATGAGGCATATTTTGGTTTTGATCTAAACGTAGACGTCCTAAAAGGATGTCGCCGCTTTACAAGATGCACCAGGCATCAAGGATATTCGTCCACTGCAAAAATTCGAAATCCCAAAGTATGTTATCGACATACAGGCCATTCGTTGAGGTTGACATTTGATTTCCTTTTAGACCTGTACTCAAGCATGTTGTCACCGGACCCAATGACCCCGCAATTCCGCCCGACGCAGAGTCCACACACATTCTCACTGTAAGTGATATACCTAAGACTATTTACTCCTCACTAGCTAAATGGTGTTCATGTAGGGTGTCGACAAGCTTCATGCTGAAGGACGCACTGGCAAGGGTATTAAGATCGGCATGTAAGTCACTACTACATACACTCATACCCAGAACTTATGCTCTATTCTCAGCCTCGACACTGGTACGCACCCGTAGCTAAGGCATAAAACAAATATTGACGCCAGACACCCCAGGCATTGATTACACTCACCCACTTCTCGGTGGTGCCTTTGGGCCAGGAAATAAAGTGATTGGTGGATTCGACCTTGTAGGAGACGCCTACGACGGTCAGTTGATGCGACTCAAGTATAAATCCAATTCTCTAACACCTTGCAACAGGGTCAAACGCCCCCGTTCCTGATAAAGACCCTCTTGACCAGTGCAATGGACACGGTACGCATGTGGCTGTGAGTCTACACCTAATCTGCTGGRTCTTCGTGTGCACCCCGGGGGCCCAGTCCAAATCACATCCAGAATTCTGAACCATGGTATCTGGTTATTTGTAACAGGGGATCATTGGAGCGAATCCAGGAAACGAATTTGGCATCAGTGGTGTTGCATATGAAGCGTCAATCTCAAGCTATAGGGTGTTTGGATGTGCTGGTTTCGTCACTGATGATGGTAAGTCTATCCGGATATCTGCGACATCAGAAGGAGAGTATTGATGATGGACAACTGCCAGTTCTCGTTGACGCCTTGATAATGGGTTTCAATGATGGGCAAGACATCATGACCTTGTCATTGGGAGGTGCTGATGGCTGGACCGAATCGATCTCAGCCGTCGTCGCGAGCAGGATTGTTGCTCGTGGTAAAGTCATCACTATTGCAGCTGGCAACGATGTAAGCTACAGCTTGCTACCTCCATAGTCGGGGATGCATGACAATTTCTTCGGAATTAGGGTGCCTCTGGCTCTTGGTACACTTCCAGTCCTGGAAACGGTATCAAYGTTATTTCTGTTGCCAGTCTCGACAAGTAAGTCTCCGATTTTCCACATTTTCTCTTACAAATGGCGAACTTATGCCCCACAAGTACGGTCATTCCTCTACAGAACGCTACAGTAAACGGAGTACAGCACGACCCCATCACCTACTTCAACCCCTTACCCCTTCCAGTTCAAGGTGCCCTGCCGATTTTCGCCACGTCTAACGACACCACCGTTGTCGACGACGCTTGCAACCCATTGCCCGATACCACACCCGATTTATCGGATAAACTGGTCGTCATTCGCCGGGGTACATGTACCTTTGTGCAGAAAGTGACAAATGCGGCTGCGAAGGGTGCCAAAGTCGTTTTTATTTACGAGTAAGACGCTTGATATTTAGACGGGGATTCAACTGCTGAGGCATTTGATACAGTAATGGCTCTGGGTTTGCGGGCATCGATGTCGGAGATTTCCTYGCCACTCTTATTCAGGCAGATGATGGTGCATTCGTAAGTGTCTTTTTGTTAGTCTATCTCTAGGCTAATGGATTCATTAGCTCGTCCAACAATTCGCCGCTGGTGTTCCTGTCACAATATCCTTCCCTCAAACTGGTGCATCGACCAACTTCCCYGACCCTAACGGSGGYCTTATTTCTGGCTTCAGCAGGTGAGCCGATGTTTCTTATGATTTCYYACATSTGCTGATACACGCATTGYATAGCTATGGCCCTTCYAATGACTTCTTCTTCAAACCYGCMGTCGCCGCCCCAGGAGGGAACGTCTTGTCTACCTTCCCCGTTCCCCTTGGCTCCTTCGCCGTTGAGTCAGGAACCTCCATGGCCACTCCTTTCGTTGCCGGAAGTGCTGCTCTCCTTCTTGAAGCCAAGGGCAAGAGTGCGAATGTCGCAATAAATGCTCGCACGCTCTTTGAGTCGACTGCACAGAGGGTTCCCTCGAGTAAGACCGATGGTGACCCACTGCAGACAGTTACTCAGCAGGGTAGCGGCTTGATCAATGTCTTTAATGCTATCCATGCTGAGACAGTGGTTTCCCCGACGGAGCTGATTGTCAATGACACGGCGAATGCTAAGCCTGTGTGAGTCATTCCCAGAAAGATGAACAAGCACGACAGGCTGATTGGTTGTGGATCACAGACAAMGATTCACTATYCAAAATACTGGCAAGGCATCTAAGAAATATASATTGAGCCACGTCCCCGCTGGAACTGCTTTGACTGTCCAAGCAGGGACYATCTTCCCTGCGGACGGACCAGTGCCACTCGCTAATGCRCCTGCTAGAGTCACTATTGCCCCTTCGACATTTACTCTTAGACCTGGCGCATCTCAAGCTGTAGTTGCTACGATCTCACCTCCTCGTGGACTGGACGCATCGACGTTCCCTGTATATTCCGGGTATATCCAGATCACGGATGGCAGCCAGAACTTCCACGTGACATATCTCGGGCTTGTTGGTTCGTTGAAAGACAAACAGGTTGTGGACAACACGGATTTCTTCTTCGGTGTCCCAATACCTGCCGTACTGGATAGTGCCGGTGATGTCCAGGAAGGACCAGTYAACTATACCTTCGTCAACGAGGATGTTCCGACGTTATTATGGCGGTAAGTACTGCGCCCCCCTTTGAATGGCGAAGAAATTCTCAAACTGTTGTCTTGTGTATAGTCAAGCCTTTGGGACTCCCCGCCTTGTTGTTGACCTTGTTGATTCCAACATCCAGGTTAAGACCACTTTGAATACTAGAGATCTCGGCGACAGGCCTGTCATCACATTCCCACAGCTTGGCAGGACGGGAACCTTCTCTCAAGTGCACACGATTGGCTCCATYCTCGAGATTGACTTCCTTACCCGAAATAATGAGGTACGGCCACCTATTCATTGTATAAGAAATGAGTTTCTGATTTTTTTCTTCTTTTCCTTTTTAACCCTTCTRCAGGATCCAGCAGACAACGGGTTCAACACATTTTCTCTGGAGACGCCGACTTTTGCGAACGGGACAGTGATCCCTAACGGTGCTTATAGGCTGTTGTTGCGTGCATTGAAGGTCACCGGGAATCCTGCGAGGGAGGAGGACTATGAGGTATACCTGAGCCCGATTATCGGAGTTACTGCGTAAGCAGAGGATCTGGGGGTCATGAGTTGTGTATGTATATATTACAAAATAAAATCCGGTCCAAGTGATCAGGAAAACCCAACATGGATTCAAGTTATATTGACGTCGCCCTGCCGTTCACCGATTGTCTGACCCACCGCAGCCTGGTGAATGATTAACATCGAGGAAAACGACTGTTGATCGAGCGACTCAGAATTCTTCCTATAGCACATTCACGAAAGGCTTGAATGGCTGGGCATGCGACAACGACAAACGCAACGAATGTCCCAAGGATCTGACGTCTTGTTGCTCAGATAGCTACTGCCAACGTAACGGAGATGGTTCACAGCAACAGATTGCAGAAGGCTCCCCAGTGCTCACAACACGGAGATGCTATTGAATCCCAGCATCGTTTCCAAGGCATACTTTCACCATAAGCCCGTGTAAGAGCGGGCGCTAGAAAACCTACCATCGTTGTCTTGCGCCAATTTGTCGGCGATGTCTATCACCACTGYGTGTATGCGAAACCACCACAGTTGATGAACCATTTCACGGTATTGATATTGTGTGTTCTGATTCTTAGCTTAGTTGATGCTGTTTATGACATATTCACATCTACGTGATCGAAAATTGAATCACAAATCAGATTGCTCGCCTAATTTGGGAGGAAGGGTGTAGTCTCACAGAAAGCTTGCTGTCCAGACAGACACATCCAATCCAATCCAATCATTCCGGACCACCCAATGGGGAGGAAATCACCAGTTTCGGAGATCTCGGTGATATACATCACCAAATTCTCATTTTCGTTACGATATCTTACACATTATTGAGTTGCATTGTAATCCCTTCAAATTCTTAAAAAATACATCGCAACCTGCTAAATGTAGAGGAATGTCCAAAATGAATTTCTATAGGAACATATATTAGCGGCATTGTGCGGTATTTTGGTCAATTGTGGAGCATTACATAAGATTATCAAAACTTCTTATTTTGATCAAAAGTTGTGATGAAAATGAGGTTTTGTAGATGTACACGAAGAGCATAGGTCGAGTGGGAGAGTCTGAAAATATGTTGGACTTGCAACCGTATTCCTATTATTTATCTATTCTGGTRGTGTATCGATTTATCCTTAATTTTGAAGAACCATCATTCCCGCTGCTATCTCCAAGTTGCAGGCACGGTTGTCTAAAGATAGGACAACTTGCCAGCAGACATCGAGCCGGTTTTCAAATTAGTATCGGCTAAATGAATTGCGGGGTCCACCCAGCTAGGAACGCCCAGTTTCTAACGAGAGGGTAAGGATCGTGACTGTCATGTAGGAGTTCACCCTTTCTGAAAAGTAGGCCAGTCATAAAGCATAACACATTAAGAGAGTCGCATATCGTCAGGCTGACACCAAGTGATCGCGTCTCCAAGGCTCATAGCCTCGTATTGCTGGTGATAGACAGCTGATGGGAGCTATCGCTTAAGTGCCCAACTGCGAAATCACCTCTGCATTGCGCTGGCAGCAATCGCTTTCTCACCGAGCCCAGTCAACATATGTATTTACGGCAGAGCAATGTACGCCGCGTCGCGTCGCGTCAKGCGTCGTGGAAAAACGGTGATTACCCCCACATGCCCGAGCATCACAGCCCTCTTGCTGTTTRCCGTCGCTTATAAAGGCSCCATTCAAATACGCGTTGAGAGCCACTGTTCCCCAACCGACTAATCCCGCCATGAAGAAGCTGTTATCTTTGRCCCTCCTGTTGGGCGCAAACKCGGCGTTTGCGGCYGTACCCATCTCCAGTGTGCAGCGCACGTCGAATTTCCCAACCGTCGCCAACAAGTTTATAGTCGAGGTTGACGAGGTTGCTAACATACCCAATAAACGCTCATCYGTATCAGTACGTGGCCCMCCTTTTGTRGTTAATAGGGTCTTCTTACTGAAGRCGACCCGAKCAGCCTCATGAWCTCCTCTATTCTCATCTSARGGCTCGGGATGTGGYYTTTGACGTAAACAARGAATTTAAAGCTGATGGACTCTTTGTCGGGGCAACGATTACCCTGAATAATCCCCAGGTGAATCCTCCTGTCCACCTATTTCAATAATGGTTTAAATATAGACGTCCCGAAAGGATGTTGCCACCTTGCAAAGTGCGCCGGGTGTCAGGGCAATTCGTCCTGTCCGTATATTCGACCGCCCAAGGTAAGTTCTGCACTGCTTTTGAACCAAAAAACCTTGAGCGGGACTTGTTAGGCCTGTCCTCAAACATGTGGTGACTGGGCCCAATGACCCTGCGATCCCTCCCGATTCAGAATCTGTCCATATTCTTACTGTAGGTAACGAAATTCAGGAGCGTGTACCCCTGACTGCTAAATGAGCCCATATACAGGGTGTCAATAAGCTTCATGCTGAAGGACGCACTGGCAAGGGTATTAAGATCGGCATGTAAGTCTATCACAGGAGAGCTCTCATCTGAAAAAAAACAAATTCATGCCCTATTTTTAGTATTGACTCCGGTATGCGTCCTTGCCTCGATCATTAGTCAAAATTGACACCAGGTACACTAGGTATTGATTACACTCACCCACTTCTTGGGGGCGCCTTTGGGCCGGGAAACAAGGTCGTAGGTGGATTTGATCTTGTAGGAGACGCCTACAACGGTAAGTAACTTGCGAAATCAAACAAAAAACTAATTTTCGAAAATTTTCACGGCAGGCACTAACACCCCCCTTCCCGATAATGACCCCCTTGACCAATGTGATGGACACGGCACTCATATAGCCGTAAGTTGTTTTCTGTCTCCTCAAATCGATTCCGTATATTCGCTTCGAAACCCCCATAACAAGTATTCTGATTGCACATTACCAAMTTGGTTCTTCTAACAGGGTGTTATTGGGGCAAACCCAGAAAATGAATTCGGCATTAGTGGCGTTGCGTACGGCGCTTCGCTCTCGAGCTATAGAGTGTTTGGGTGTTCGGGTTCCGTTACTGACGATGGTAGGACCTATCTACTTTGGGACCCGATGAAGGATATTGACGGTCACTAGTGCTAGTAGATGCGCTGCTGATGGGCTTCAGAGATGGTCAAGATGTCTTGACGATGTCCTTGGGAAACGCCGATGGCTGGACGGAGTCATCCACCTCCGTTGTCGCAAGTAGAATTGTCACTCGGGGTAGAGTCGTCACAATCGCGGCCGGCAACGACGTAAAGTTACAGCCCCGCCCACCTTTTTAATTGGGATGACTGACGTTCTGAAATCTAGGGTACCTCAGGCTCCTGGTACTCTTCCGGCCCTGGAGGAGGCATCAACGTTATCTCTGTGGCCAGTGTCGACAAGTATGTACTTTCCATTCCTTTGACCTCACGCAGTCATAAAYTCATTCCGTGCAAAACAAAGTACGGTCATCCCTCTGCAAAATGCTACTGTGCATGGAGTACAACACGACCCTATCGCCTACTTTGCCCATGTCTCTTTCCCAATTGAGGGCGAGCTCCCAATTTTCGCTCTATCGAACGACACCACCGTTACCGACGACGCTTGCAACCCGTTGCCTGATATCACACCTGATTTATCGAATAAATTGGTTATCATCCGCCAGGGCGCGTGTACCTTGAAGCAGAAGGTGGCAAATGTTGCTGCGAGGGGCGCTAAAGCCGCTTGGGTCTACGAGTAAGAGGGTTCATATTTGGGACAGGGATTTAGTTGCTGAGACAGGTTTTGCAGCGATGGCTCTGTGTTCCCGGGCATCGACGTCACAAATTTCCTTGTCGGTCTCATCCAGGCAGCTGATGGTCAATTCGTGAGTTGTTCTTATTTCGTAAGTCTACCTCTGGACTGAAGTTTGTTATTAGCTCGTCCAGCAATTTACTGCCGGTGTTTCTGTCACCATTTCTTTCCCTCAAACTGGCCCGTCGACCGATATCCCGGACCCTCATGGCGGCCTTATCTCTAGCTTTAGCAGGTGGGGTTGCAACCTATTAATTTTCACATATGTTAATACATGTACCGCACAGCTATGGTCCTTCCAATGACTTTTTCTTCAAACCTGCGGTCGCCGCTCCTGGGGGRAACATACTGTCCACCTTCCCCGTTCCCCTTGGCTCCTTTGCTGTTGAGTCTGGAACCTCTGTGGCGACTCCGTTCGTTGCTGGAAGTGCTGCTCTTCTTCTCGAAGCCAAAGGCAAGGGTGCAGACGTCGCAAGAGGCGCTCGWTCGATGTTCGAATCAACTGCAAAGAGGGTTCCCTCGAGCAAGACCAATGGTGATCCACTGCAGACAGTCACCCAGCAAGGCAGTGGTTTAATCAATGTCTTTGATGCTATCCATGCCGAGACGGTGGTTTCCCCGACGGAGCTGATCGTCAATGACACGGCGAATGCTAGGCCTGTGTGAGTGGTTCCTGGCGAAATCGGCGAGAGATAATTAAATCGTGGATTGTAGGCAAAGATTTACTGTCCGTAACACTGGCAAGGCATCCAAGAGATACAAGTTGACCCACATCCCCGCTGGGACGGCTTTGAGCATCCAGGCAGGGACCATCTTCCCTGCGACGGGGCCAGTACCGCTCGTTAATGCGCCTGCCAGAGTCGTTGTTACTCCTTCGACGTTCACTCTGAGGCCTGGTGCATCTCAAGTCGTAGTCGCCACAATCTCGCCTCCTCGCGGACTGGATGCGTCSACGTTCCCTGTGTATTCTGGGTAYGTTGAGATCACGGATGGCAGCCAGAACTTTCACGTTACATACCTCGGGCTTGTTGGTTCATTGAAAGACAAGCAGGTTGTGGACAACACGGATGTGTTCTTCGGTGTCCACATACCTGTCCTACTGGATAGTCAGGGTGGTATCCAGACGGGGCCCGTGAACTATACCTTCGCCAACGGGGACGGTCCGACGTTGCTATGGCGGTAAGCTCCGTAGCTCTTTGTGTGACAAAGAAACTGTTTAATCGTATTCATTTGTATAGTCTGGCATTCGGGACGCCTCGCTTGGTTGCTGATCTTGTTGATTCAAACACCCAGGTTAAAACCACTTTGAACACTAGGGACCTCGGTGACAGGCCTATCATTACATTCCCGCAGCACAAGAGACCGGGAAGCTTCTCGCAAGTGCAGACGGTTGGCTCCATCTTTGAAATGGATTTCCTTACCCGGAATAATGAGGTAACGTAGTGTCATTCATGCGCTTCAGGACGGGGCATCTGATTTTCTTTCTTGCACCGCCCCAGGACCCGGCAGACAATGGGTTCAGCACAGTCGCSCTGAAGACGCCGACGTTTGCGAATGGGACAATGATCCCCAACGGGATGTACAGACTGCTTTTGCGTGCATTACGGGTGACAGGAGATGCAGCTCGAGAGGAGGACTACGAGGTTTACCTGAGCCCGATTATTGGGGTTGCGGCTAGAAATACGTAGATAGATGGAGCACTTGAGCAGTGTGAGGACGGCTTAGTCAGGATTCCCACACGCAATACCCGCTTGTTGCGCGGGCTTGCGCTCGTCCAAATCGTCCCTCGTCGTCGTCGTCCACAACGCTGACGCTCTCTGCACACACCGCCCACACTGTCCGCCCCGTCGTTTATATCATCATACTGCAGCAGCCCTGTCCCCACACCCCGATCGTGAACAGCAGTTCGGCCCCATACGACCAAGAGCCCGTTCTACTGGGGAAGAGCTAGTGCCGTGCTCATTTCTTGGATATTTTCCTCAGCGGCGCTCTCGTCGCAAATGAGATGTACTATCCCCAGCAGTCGCCCGGAATCAACCACAAGCTCGCTTCCCACCACGACCAATCCCCCTGGGCCCGCCCTCATCATCCTATCCTTGTCGCCCCGGGCACTGCTGTAGGCCCTCCCCCACCGTCCCCGGGATACGCGCTCTATGCCAATGGGAGCGTTAACCCCTTACAGCATCATCCTGGACACCATCCCCTCTCACACCCTCCCCTCCAACACCACCACCACAATTCGCTGTCACATTACCCCTCACCCCCCAATGGCACATCGCATCAACAGCACCCGTATACGCAGGGATCCCCCGCGAGCGTGAACGGTCAGATCATATCACAGCATTGGCAGCAACAGTTGCTGAAATGTGAGGTATGTCAGCGCTTGACACTTTTTTTTGCTTCACCATCTTATGATTCATCTGCTTGCTTTGTCTCGTCGGCYTGGGCTCGTCCCCAGATGGTTCGGTCGTCGCGTTCCCCTCATCACCGTGCTCGCGCAAGTGCCATGGCCGCTCGATCTGTGGCCAAGTCTGCGATTCCCATCACAAATCCCAACAAACCTCCGCCCGATGTCAATGGTGCATCCAAAGACTCTGACCTTGYCTCCAATTCCCCACCCGACTCACAGCAGGCTGACGGTTCGCCGTTGGTGACCAATCATCCCTCGTCAACCGTCGCACCCATTTCTGTGGCTCCCCGCCCTCATTCTATTCGGCCGCCCCAGAACACTTGGAGCTCACTGGATATGGGGGGCGTCAATATYAAGAATCTGCCTCCCAGCTCTGGCCTCTTCTCCTTCACATTCCTTGTCACCCTTTACCTCAACCACAACGCTCTGACATCAGTCCCTCCRGAGATTTCCAAATTGCGGCACCTGGAGCTTCTAGACTTGTCGGGAAACAGTCTCACTTCCCTCCCCCCGGAACTAGGGATGCTCACGCAGCTGAAGGAGCTGTACGTCTTTGACAAYCATTTAACRACACTTCCGCCAGAGCTGGGTACTCTGCATCAGTTGCAGACCCTGGGYATCGAAGGGAATCCGCTGGATACTCAGTTGAAGGCCCTAATACAGAAGGACGGCACACCTACTCTCATATCTTACCTACGAGACACCTGYCCCGTCCCTTCGCCTCCTCCTGAGCGAGTGTGGAAGTCACTTCTGACCCCACCTGAGCAGGACGCTCTAGCGAATGACGCGAATGCCGAAACCTTTAGCGTGCTATGTTACAATATTCTATGCGAAAAGTACGCAACGGAGAAGTTGTACGGGTACACACCCGCTTGGGCACTGTCGTGGGATTATAGGAAGGAATTAATTCTGAACGAGATCGTAGGCTCAAACGCCGACTTCCTGTGCCTACAGGAGGTCGATGTTGCACAGTTCGAGGATTACTTCACCAAGAACCTCGGGTTACGCGATTATGAAGGTGTCTACTGGCCGAAGTCAAGGGCAAAGACGATGAGCAATGAGCAGGACAGGAGGTTGGTTGACGGATGTGCGACGTTCTACAAGGCATCCAAGTGCGTGACTGTTGCCTCGTGTTCACCGCAGTATACTTACTTTATATCATAGATACCAGCTGGTAGAGAAGCACCTGATCGAGTTCAGCACAGTCGCCATGCAACGACAAGACTTCAAAAAGACGGATGACATGTTCAATCGGGTTCTGGGCAAGGATCACATTGCCGTCGTTTGTCTTATGGAGGACAAGCTCACAGGGACCCGGTTCATTATCGCTAACGCCCATATCCACTGGGACCCCGCGTACCGTGATGTCAAGCTTGTCCAAGTAGCCTTGCTTGTGGAGGAAATCGAGAAGATCGCCAACAACTTTTCCAAGTTGCCCCCCCGGCCGCCACAAAAACCCAAGGAAGGCGAAGAAAATCTTCCGCCTCCACGGCCACCACCCACRTACTCTGATGGAACGAAGATACCGTTGGTCATTTGCGGCGACTTCAATTCYGTGCCACAGTCAGGCGTGTATGAGTTCTTGTCGAATGGGACATTGGCGGCGGACCAYCCGGACTTYATGTCTCATATGTATGGAAGATATACATCGGAGGGACTAAAGCACCGACTTGGGCTGAAGAGCTCGTATGCTGCCCCAGGAATCGGTGAACAGGTGACGAATTATACGCCGAGCTACCAGGGCATGCTCGATTATTTGTGGTATTCGGCGGGAAATCTTGGCGTAAACGGAGTGCTTGGAGAGGTGGACAAAGGGTATTTGGAGAAAGTGGTTGGCTTCCCAAATGCGCACTTCCCTTCAGAGTATGTCCCCCCCCCTACCCGGTTCTCTGTTCTGCTGGCTAACCTCTGATGCAGCCATATTTGTCTCATCTCCGAGTTCCGGGTGAAGCATCTCAAGGATCAGCCTTCGCGAGCCCCTGTGTCAAGTTCTTGATTGCGCTAAGGTCGCAATGAATGTGGGGGGCGCCTTCTTCCCAATGTTTCCCTTTGTCGTGTTTGTTGTATAGTTGCTCTACCTCTACTCTGTCCACTTCCTTTRTTCTCTACTACGCCCACTATTCCCCATTACATCATCTCTTGTTTCCATCCTTGAGCACCAACCACATCCACCCCACCTCTCCCCCTACCGCAAGTATATATTCTATACGCTCTACGCCAACGAACAGTGGGTCACGCACGTATTCGTACATACATACATATATCTGCTTGTTTTGACTGTCGTATCGTTCTTTTTCTCTGTCTTTTGTTTTTTGTTTTTGTTTTTCTTCTTTCTTTCTCTTTTTTGTGAAGACTGGCTGGTTCTTTTCATGTCCATCTCTTCTCTGTTKCCTGTTTCTGAGTGTGTATTAGTCGGCTGTCGGTACTATCTTTTTTTGTGAAAAATGTTAAATTCTGTCTATCAATGTCTGATGAGGCCGAAAATGTCAGGTTTCAAGCGAGATCATCGGACGGATGTGTTTAGACGCCGTATCTCCATGAATCTTTAAGTAGGGCCCCTTCCTCCTCCGACTTGGACCATCCCCATCTCCCCTCAAACCTTGCAAATCATGACCGTCTACCAAGCCACTGCCTCTGCTCCTGTCAACATTGCTTGTATCAAGTGCGATCCCTCTCCCCGTGGAAGTTAATATATATATATATACATATACTGAATCTCGTTTGTTTTCCAGATACTGGGGCAAGCGAGACACCAAGTTGATCTTACCCACCAACTCATCGCTCTCCGTCACACTTGATCAAGACCACCTCCGATCTACGACGACTTCCCGCGCAGATCCATCATTCACYCATGACCGTCTCTGGCTTAATGGGAAGGAAGAAGAGATCAAGGAAGGYGGTAGAACGGCAACCTGCATCCGTGAGATGAAGCGGTTGCGAAAGGAGCAAGTCGAAGATAAAAACCYTCACGAGCCCAAGGTCAGCAGTTAACGAACTCTTTTTCCAATCAATCATTATTAAACTATTCTCCCCTATGTTTTTAGTTATCAACGTACAACGTCCATATTTGCTCCTACAACAACTTCCCCACCGCCGCCGGCCTCGCCTCCTCCGCATCCGGCTTCGCAGCCCTCGTCTCCTCCCTCGCCTTCCTCTACACCCTCCCCACCTCCCCCTCCACCCTCTCCCTCATCGCCCGCCAAGGCTCCG
Source organism: Lepiota subincarnata (assembly GCA_023014305.1). Classification (NCBI taxonomy): domain Eukaryota; kingdom Fungi; phylum Basidiomycota; class Agaricomycetes; order Agaricales; family Agaricaceae; genus Lepiota; species Lepiota subincarnata. Next base: position 1,115,804 of record JAECYV010000005.1, read on the forward strand.
GATCCGCCTGYCGATCCCTCTTCGGTGGCTTCGTCGCATGGGAAATGGGCTCCGACCCCTCCGGCTCCGACTCCCTCGCAGTGCAAATCGCACCAGAAGCCCACTGGCCCGACATCCACGCACTCATCTGCGTCGTCTCCGATGACAAAAAAGGAACATCAAGCACTAGCGGGATGCAGCGCACGGTCGAAACCTCGCCCCTTTTACAACACCGGATCCACTCTGTCGTCCCGAAACGGATGAAGGAGATCGAGCTAGCTATCCGGGATAAGGATTTCGACGCGTTTGCGAGAATCACCATGGCGGATTCGAATCAGTTTCATGCCGTTGCGTTGGATACCGAGCCCCCGATTTTCTATATGAATGATGTGAGCAAGGCGATCGTCGCGGTGATTGTGGAGTATAATCGACTTTCGGTTGCCGCGGGTAAAGGCTACAAAGYTGCATATACTTATGACGCTGGACCGAATGCCGTTATCTATGCGCCCAAGGAGAATATGAAGGAGATTGTCGGGYTTATCGCGACATACTTTCCGCAGAGGGAGGGGTCGTTCAAGGACGTGTTTACGCTGTTTGGAGGTGGCCAATTGACTGGGAGTGTCCCAGAGGGGTTTAACGAGAACGTGGCMAAGAGGTTTGAGATTGGCGCTGTCAAGGGGTTGATCCATACCCGGGTTGGCGACGGACCGAGGAAGTTGGGAGACGAGGAGGGGTTGCTGAATGCCRATGGCCTTCCCAAGACCYTGGTTTAATAGATTTGCAATGCCCAGTTTTATTCCTGTACCATAAAACGATCTTATATCTTGCCATGCCAGGCAAARAAATAGTCAATTAGAAAAAATACTTTGCACATCCAGAGATCGGGTCAACCATAAAAAAATCATGGACGAGTACATCCACAATGCCTTTCCCCCTCCTCATTAAGCCTCAAATCCAGCCCGTTCGCCCTCAACGCATCCACCACATTCTGAAGCGAGACAGACAACCGCAAACAGGTGGGCATATGAATATGTACTCCYCTCAGCGGCTGCAYCATTATTACCCCATCTGAACCCGCRCTCAACCCTGAACGCCTCCGCAACATTAACAACAGGTTCTTCACCGCAAAAGTCATTCCAAAACAGATTAGGATCCGTAARTTAGGTAAAAAAGCCGGTCTGGCTGTGGTATCAGATAGGTTTGCTAATAGATTCTTCGTCGAGACTGAGCCAGAGTCAGTTGGGTGCACCTGAATATGCAGTGCGACAAGRGAGGTCGTCAGTTGTAAGAGATTGACAAGTTCCTGTTCGACCATATTGACGTTGGTRAGGTCGAGGCACTGAAGTTTGTCRCGCGCATGYGAACGTCCAAGAAGTCTTTGAAGGTGCCACAATGGTCGGGCTGGRGAGTCGAGAAGGTTAAAGTTGGCGAGCTTGATATCGAGGATAGAGGGGACGGTGACGCTGTCGAGGATATGCAGAGGTCCTTGACCGGCTGAACTATCCAACACGCTTAGTGAGAACTTTCGTAGGTGATGGAGAGCCACTGGATGTGTGATTGGAAAATCCGGATCAGTCCAAGGGTCATCGAGGAAGAGTTTGTCGAGATACGGGCATTGAGCAAGTATTCTGAGAATTTCGGTATCCTGCGTCTTTGTCACGTACAGTTGCTGAAGRAGGCTCCATGCRAATATAAATCCTTCAAAGAGAGTCTCACTGATCTTGAGATTGCGCAGTGCGTAGGCGTACTCGAAAAGGAATATTTCTGTGTCGAATGTGATATCGAGCCCATGGCGGATTTCTAAACCGACAAGCTTGGGGAGGTTCAAAGGTCGAGGGACGTGAACGAGGAACTTGTCATAGTTAATAATGTTCCCTGCAAAGTGGGCGCGTTCCCACTTGTCAGAATGTCTGACAGCCGCGAGGATAGCTTTCATTGAGTGCTCGTTGAATGCGGTGTGGCGATCCCGATCAGGCCAGCATTGTTTCTTGTCCCTGTCCCAAGGAAAGCCAACACCCTCTCTGAACGGATGTGGACAACACTCGTGGCCCTGGAGCGGGCCTCTCTCTGCATCAGCGGCAGAGTATTTCACGAGCTCGTTGGTGACAAAGAAACAGATGTTGATGGTAAAGGGGCCCGATTTTCTGCAAAACTCGTCGACGAGTTCACCGGCATAAGGAARTGTTTCTGGAGTGAGACAAACGGCGAGGTTGCGCCATAGTCTTGGGGTTGTGTTGGCTATATTTCTCCAACGGATGCAGACCTGGGTGAGGAATAAAGGAGCCATCATGACGGATCTGGCTCTGTGGGCCCACATGCTAGGCATTTGGCTCTCCACGATATATGAGTCGCATGCATATAGGAAGATCTGTTCGAGGGTGCGGGGCGGCAGGCGGGTGGCAGGCGAGAGCTGGTAGTTGTGTCGCATATGGGGATTGGTGAGCCAGCAGGGCCAKAGGGCTGGGTCAAAGTAGCTGGAAACGTCGCCATAGTCTGGGGCTGTCAACATGGACGACACTGGCAAAGAGCACAGAAAGTCCTTTGCAGCTCTGCACAGGGCAACATGCCAGACGCTGCTGCCCTGGATGACAGAGGGCAATAGGGCACTTGCCTCTTTTGGACACACCTTTATCCTCATGTCACGCAGAAAAACATACAGAATGTCCTCCAGCTCCAGGCAAAGCTGGTAGACGACGGCAGCCATGCAGAACACCTTCCACACTAACACCGCGAYAGAGCGACACCGGTTGACACAGTAGCATCGCGGCTTGCATACTAACCGCGTCGCCCCAACCCAACCCTGGGAAGAGCGGGCTAGCTTCTAGTGGCTCCACCCTTAACAATAATAATAATATCTGCGCCAAGGCCCGGCCCTCCGCGCTCCAGCTTCCCAACCAGCCATCAACACTCGCTTCTCTTCACCATCTTATTTAACTCCGCAGTGGTTCGCTGCCCTGCCTCTTTTCTGATCCCAGCCACAACTTCATGGCATAAGGTTCTCATCCCTCTCTGAGATCCCCGTCTTTTGCTGCCCCTCAACGTGAAGAATGCTGCCAACACTTCCCTCGGAACGCGTCGTGCTCCTGGTGTTCCTACAACTCCAGGCATGGAACTGTGCTGCTCGTGTCCTTCGGTATGCCAYGTGCCCCTGTCCAACCCCAAACGCTCACCCTTTCCCTCCAGTGCTCGCCAAGACAGTGATAGCGACTCCGATAGCGACACAGACTCTGAAAGTTGCAAGGGAAACGTGTGTACCATATGCAAGAAAAAAGTGTGCACTACAACCACCAAAGTCCGCGGTGCAGCTCGCACCACYGCTGCTCTCACCACCGAACCCAGTGCAACAACAGTGCTGGGGTTAACGCAAACACCCGCTCCCACTCAGGCCGCTTCCGCCACCAGAGGCGAAAATCGTCATCCCAATAGCAGAAGCTCAACCCTGACCGGCCTATCAGCGGACCCTTCCTTAAGCTCCTCGAGATCCAATTCAAACGCATCAAGCGGGCTCAGTAAAGGTGGTGCTGCAGGTCTCGCCATCGGTCTCCGTGAGCTCTTCTTCACCTCCCTTCTTTCAACCCCAAACTCACAGATCTCTCTCTCTAAAGTGATCATCGCAGGTCTTATTGCCATGTGCGTCRCGCAATATCGCAGGCGCATCCGCAAGGCCAAACAAAGGCCCCAAGGCTTTGTCCCAGCAGCATTCCTCAACGCCTCTACCCCATCTCGCGATCACCCTAGCAGCAATGAGATATCTGAGGCCAACCCCAGTGGTCYCCCAGTCACCGCAGCCGCCGTCATGAACCGTTCAGGCTCAGGGAATGCCAGGGACTCTTCGATCACACCTCTGCTACCAGCAGCTGCAAATGGCTATAACGACCGGTATAGCCGTAACCTTGCGCCCCCACGGGACGAATACRGCAGCCAACGCAACCTTGTGCGTTCAGGCTCCCTGAACAGGAGCGATGACGCTCATTCCATGCTCACCTCTCCTTACTCCGACAACGGAGAAGGAATAAACTGGGCTTCAGCCCCACTACCTCCTCTACCTCCTGACGCGTTCGCCGGTGCTGCCACCTCCGCCGCCGCCGCCACTAGCACTGCGGGTGTGGGTTCAATGACCCGCACTCACAATAGCAGTCCACACCCTGGGACACTCCACGCTGAGATGCGCACGTTCCAGAAAGCACTCGAAGCTGACAACGAGAAGCAATGTTTACCGGGCAACTCTTTGCAGGACGTTAGCAGTGACCCACCGCCATCTTACTCTAGAGGATGAGGCTTTGTGGTGCATGGGGCCGCGTTAGAGCTAGCTTTTTTTGGGAGTTGTTGAGTTTTCAATTCTTCCTTCTCCCTTGGCGCCGGGGCTTCCCCCCAGGTCCTTTGTGCCCCTTCCGTGGTACCCTTTCTTGCATTGTTTCCCACCTGGCTCTGGTCCTTGACCAAATATCCACTCCACTATCAGGATCCCCCCGATTTTAGATTATCTTGCCCCC
>JAECYV010000005.1:1121385-1132951 GCA_023014305.1 Lepiota subincarnata
GCATTCCGGTTCTGAATAGTCAGGCAAGGTGCGATCGGCGCATCTATCATCGGAACATCCAACGTTTGACGTTCCATAAAAGTTGAAGTCGAGGTAGAACTTGCCGAGTCTCCAGCTTTGACAGTCTCTCCAACTTCCATTGCTAGTCCCATCACAAGCAGCACAGGATTCCGTATCCGCAGACATCAGAAGGGGTAGGAGGACGGGAAAGTTGGATAAATGATTTGTCAGTTGGAGTAGGTTAAAGATAGAGCYCAGGMAAAGCAGACGGCGTACACGAGCCTTCGTGCGATTCTCGAAGTTCTTGGCACWGCTCCTCGTYGTCGACGTCGACGTGCATGACCGTCTCCGCAGCCAGARTTGCGGAAGGCCGTTGGTCCGGATGCAATAGGAACAGCTTATTATGATCATCACGGTTGACCAGGTCCAGCGTCGATAGAATTTCAATTTCAGCCTTCCGACGGCTGTGCACCATGTGTACAAGTTCTTTCCTTTTAGGTCGCCTAGGTAAGGAAAGAGGTTACGAGTGCTGAAGGGACGTACTTCCATTCGGCCGGCAAGACATTCGCTGGCTTTTGAAGCATCGCATACGCCTGTGAGCAAACACGATGTTAGATCAACAGCCAACAAGCGGCGTGATAAAAATTCGTCTCTCACCTTCTTTTCATCTGCTCGGGAAATCGGGAGTAGGCTATCCTTCTCAAGACCGAGCCTAAACCTTCTCATTYAGTTATTTAATTCTCAGGCTAAACGAATATAGGCACCTTGAAAACTCGCTTGCCAGAATGCCAAGCCATWTTACTCTCCCTCCAGCAGCCAATCGATCATTTTCGTGCTGCATCGCCCTGCTACCATAATTATACACGGAAAGGATGTCAAGGCCATATGGATCAGCGTCGACAAGAGCCATGATAGGTATCCTGGRAGRACGGGTGTATCAAATATCAACAASATGGCGTCACAGAGCTTCCCTATCACAACACAGCACCTCAGTGGCAAAGAAACTGCGAGAGTTTTGACCAAATGCCGAGTTGCGATATCCGGATACCCCTTCCCCTGACAAACAAATGATGAAATATTGGGATTGATTCACAACAGCAGTCACTGACAGTGATGATTAGCCCCCTTCCTGGYATTTCCTGGTGGTTGACGATCCTAAATCGACAAAGCGTCTGGAATACWGCCTATCGTGCTTTATGGTCAGCTAACGACCACCCAGRCAGGACTTTACCGGTCCAACCTCTTTCTCGACAATCAGCACCCAGCGTACATGCTCGTCTAATGCAAATGATTGGATGTCTTCACCGACAGGGATCAAGGTACCCTGTGATTAAATTAAACCTGCAGCTCRGGAGGGGGTAGGGGCGAGCGTGCACCTCCGTATCTGTTGCTCGAATGCTTTCACCCGAAACAAGGTGAATTGTTAAACCAGAGCCGCATATAAGACCCTTGCTGGAGGCTCGCTTATAGAATCCTATGAGCACTTTTCGAATGGGAGCTGATAGGGACATACAATGTTGAGATCAGACCGGTCCAGGTCGAGGGTAGCGGCCACATCGTCTATGAGCTGTGAAAACGGTTTTAGAAAAATCTCTAGCGTCGCTGATAATAAAGGCCCCATACCGAGTCGACGGTTTTCTGAGATTTGAATAACTGCACGTCGTTATAAAACACATCTCTACCAAAACAAAAAAAATTCAGCGCGAGGAAATGAACAGACCAAGACTCCATAGCACCGTTTTGTCATAGGCACGCCCTCAATAATCGCTTCATGTGCCAGATCCAGAACCCTAAGCAACTGCGCTAAGATATCCCCCCTCATTAAAAAAAAAACACACCGCATATATCCACTCATTTATTACTCACCTAGAGGCCGCACACTACCGGCGGGACATTTCCTCGGGTAGGTCAGCGACCTCATTCTAGTATCTTCACGTTGGTTGTTCCGGTTAACAAGTTGGATCTGGACCCTCGCCTTGGCGCGGCGCTGTTGGGCTGTTGGTTTGGGGCCGGCAGTGCTGATATGTTGGTTGGGATTGCTGGCGTCTGCGAGTTGGGTTAGAAATGAGAGGATGATGTTTTCGATTCCCTGCAGAGCGCGAGATTTGCTGGAGGTGATTTCATGAGGAGGTCCGTCAAGCGTGGAGGGGGACTACAGACCTCAAGTCTTCGTCTTCATCGACGATATCCTGGAGGACGTCCATTTCCTCGTCTGAACTCATTGTCGAGGACTGAGTTGGAGCGTTGCGCACGTGTGACAGAGACAAGAATGGAAATATTCATTTACAAGTACTCATACGACAAACCGAGCGAATAAGAATAAAAGGCGTGTCTAGTCAGAGAGACCAGTTGGGGACATCGAGACAGAACCAGAATGGTAGCTTGTTCCAGAACTCTTCGCGGACAGCGTCAACAACAGCAGCAAATTCAGTGCGACAATGTTCGCAGGCCCGGAGAGAAACACCAGTCCTAGCAGAGGCGTCGTCCCTGGTTTGCATGAGTTCTGCATCAACGATYGCAAAGAGCGGGTCAGAGGTACGGTGGCAGACGACGCCGTTCACATCTCTGAGGATCTCAAAAGTGATAGCTTCAAATGCGGCCTGGCAAGTTCGTTTCCTGATGGGGTCCTTTTCCTCAGCATAGACGCAAGTGGCAGAGGGCTGGCGGCCTTCAAGCTCGTTGACGACAAAGGTAGAGAGATAGCGAGAGGCATGTTCTTTACCCTTGAGGATGTTCATAAGGTCAGCAGGAGGGAGCAGATGCAGCGTTGAGGAGCGGGGGCAAGTGTATCCGGCGGCAATATCGCTTGGGGCGCAACGGCAGAGATCATAGAAAGCAGAAGGGAGAAGGTCCGGGGCTCCCGTCGCCCGCGCGAGGTTGATAACCATGCTGGTCGTCGATGGACTGTCACGTACAGAGAAGGGTTGAAGGCGGTCTCAACTCACATGGGGTGGGGATAGCAGAGGCGAGGCTTGTAGAGGCCGTTGGGATTTGTTGCGGCGGCCTCGCGGATCTCCCACTGAGTAAGTGTCTTGGGCCAGCTGGGAGTCATGCCGCGGAGGACATCCTCGCGGATTCTCTGTGCCTGGTACTTGGTAGCGAGACGAAGGACGGCGGATGTGATGTCAAAGTCGGATGGGTCGTAGCGGAGCCGTGAGCTGGAGCAGGTCAGGGGGGAGAACGCGGCAACAAGGAACGGGGCACCCACACGCCGTCGTAGAGGGCGAGAAGAAAGTGGGCAAGGTCGTCTGGGCTATCGTCGAGTTCGAGGACTGGGCAGCCGTTGATGAGCGTCTGGGGGTGGTTGGGGATCTTACCGACTGCGTCGCCAAGGGCGGGCGAGTGGCGGGCAAGGACACCGCGGTGGACGAGAAAGTAGACGCCAGCGGCGAGGACGGCGGTGTTGCCGTCGGGAAAGCTGGGGAGGTGTCTCTTCTGGTGGCGATTGGTGGCGAACTCGAGGGCCATGGCGGGGGTTGGGCGTGAGAACAGACAGCCCCGGCCTTTTTTTTCTTTCCTTGCTCGCCTCCCCCTTGCACAAACATCCAAACCATGCCAGARTCTCTCGTCCAGCAACGCTTCGTCCCCGGCGCACCGCCCCCAGCCCCGCCCTCAAAGGCTCAGAGGAAAAAACGCAAGGCAAAGACAAAGTCTGACTCCCCAGACGACGTCCCGGATGCCACCGTCACTGTCTCCGAAAAGGCCCCAGAGTCTATCGACGTCCAGCAGGCCACCTCCGCCGCAGAACCCGCCGATGTCGACGGGTCAAAGGCTACTACCGCTCCCGAGGACGATGCTGCCCTCAAGCTCAGCCCCATCGTTGAACTCGTCAGCAAGCGTCTCAAGGCTACGACCAAGAAAATCGTGCGCTAGCCACTCATGCCATCGCCTGCTACTCCCATAGCTCACTCCTTTTGCTCTCAGGGCCGCATAACCGTCTACTCCGCGACTGACCCCGACAAACTCAACGATGACCAAAAACGCACCCTCAAGACTCTCCCCACCCTCGAGGCCATCCAAAAGGAACTCAGCGAGGTCAAGAAAGTCATCGAGGTTAATCTTTTGGCCCTGTTTGCGGTGCTGTTACTGAGAACCCCGCTAGGTACACGAGTCCGAGTTGGCTCACGACCTGGCTGCCAAACGCGTCGAAGCAGAAAAGGCAGAAAAGGCGCGTATTGCGAGCGCTGTCTCTACTGCCCAGGTTTGTATTGTCTCTTGCTTAGCTTGGCTTATCATCCTTACGCCCTCCTTTTGCTAGTCCACTCTCCTCACAAAAACCGACCATCTCCTCAGTCTCCTCCAATTGCGCACGCTACTCGCCAATGGCGAGATTGATCCTTCCGCCCTCTCGATAGAGGGTGCTGAAGCTACTGCAATCTATTCTGCCGCCGATGCTCTCCTCGGCGGGGATAGTAATCGCAAACAAGCTGTTATTGCTGGTTTCCTCCTTGATGAAGGCGATCTCGATGGCGTTTCTTGTACGTGTATACTTTCAAAYACGAAACAGTCCTCCTCTCATTTCAAGTCTAGATTCTCGTCTGATTGAAATCGCAAACGCTGGGTTTAACCCTCCCCGTGAACCAACGCCCGAGCCTGAAGCTGAAGTTGAAGTTGAAGCCGAAGCCGAAGAACCCCCTGCTCCGACAAGCGAACCCGCTTCCTCCCAAACAGGTCCTTCAGAGCCTGATGCTGCAGYTACCGGTYTGCCTGGCCCCATCGCACCTTCGAGCAGCTTCCACTTCATGCAAGAAAGTGAGCTAGAGGGGCCTTTTGATGACACCCCTGCACAGATTCCCCAGGAGTCTGACCCTAGCCAAGACGGCGTGGCTGTTAAYGGCCATGCCGAGGAAGCTGCTCCTCCCCCAGGTCCCACGACCGACGTGAGTTTTACAATGATATTTCAGTAAACCAGCTCGTATTGATGCGCCCTGACTGTAGCCACACGCACCTATTGACTGGGCCGCCGATGAGACCGCCGAGGAACTCCCTTCTATTGCTGGCCTTCACGCTGAATTTGGTACCTCTGGCTCTGCCACGCCCGCTGAACAAGCCGCTCCTTCCCCTGCACCCGCGAATGGTCACCCCCCCGGTGCTGTACCCGCCGAGGACGAGGATGGCTTCACACAAGCTGGTCGTAATAGCCGTGGTCGTGGACGGGGATTTAGGGGTGATCGCGGCGGATTCCGTGGATTCAGAGGCGGAGAGCGAGGTGGACGCGGAGGTTACCGTGGAGATAGGGGTCGTGGAGGTATGTTACATCATTCTCATTTATCAAGGGTGTGTTTAATCTGGAGGATTCAGGGTATCGTGGCGGGCGCGGCGATTATCGCAACGATAATCGTGAGGGTGGGCGTGAAGGCGGGTATCGTGAAGGCGGGCATCGTGNTCTGGAGGATTCAGGGTATCGTGGCGGGCGCGGCGATTATCGTAACGATAATCGTGAAGGCGGCTATCGTGAGGGCGGGCATCGTGAGGGTGGGCGTGAAGGCGGCTATCGTGAAGGCGGGCATCGTGAGGGTGGGCGTGAAGGCGGGTACCGTGAGGGTGGGCATCGTGAAGGCGGGCATCGTGAAGGCGGGTATCGCGGTCGTGGTCGCGGAAGGGGTGACCGAGGTGGCGCACCTCCCGCCTCTCCTGCCCCACCAACAACCTCCTAATACCCATATTGGCATCCTAGTCGTTTCGGGATGACTCCGGCGAGAGGATTCTTGGTCCCGATGGCATTGTCAACCATCCTGTTTGTTTGTTGCTCGTTTCCGTCCATTTCCATTCAGTTTCCCTCCGCTTCGCTGTTCCCCTCTCTCCCTGATTCACCACTCTTGCACTCCTTGCAACTCTGTTTGCTGTCCGATCCCTACCGTTACTTAGTACTTACCATGCATACATCTCACATCTCGCAACTCTGCTCGTCTTTCCTGCTCTTTGCTCCTCACTTATGGGCCAGTATATGCTTACATATGAATATCTCCTTCCCTCGGTGTCTGTTTGAACTTTGTATGTAGCAGTACTTGCATTAATCAGAGGTCGTTYGAGCGACGTTAAGTGCCAAACACCTGATATCAATTTAGCACCAACAAAATGTTCATGATAGGTGGATACAAATCACCCCTGTTTGAAAGGCTTGATGATGTTCACAGGCCAAAAGATTGGTTCTAAGCCCCCGTAGCATCAGCCTCATTTCTCACTATCAAGACAAATCAGCTTGATGCATTCCCACTCATCAGGTACTCTGCCCAAGTCTACTTCTATGATGACCGCTGGCATGACACAGCCGCTAGTGTGACGGCGCCATTTTAAGCTTCGACTACTGGTAAAGAGTGAGGCCACSTTAACATTCTTGACCCAGGTGCGCCGACAGCCGCTCTCTGTAAGGTTTTTTAAAACTCCTGCTGCATCCATACTGACTTCTCACAACCAGGGATCCAATATAAACGAAGGAGAGATGTCTGTCCTTTCGTCTGAGGTGGATAGCGCCAATGCTGCGCGTACACTGSAGACCCTGCAGGCGTCTTTGTCCCAGCTTCGAACCAACRTTGAGGAGCTTTCACGATACGGTCGCATCCTTCAAGATGATCGGACACTCGGTCGCAAACCCAAACAGGACCGAYTTACTGTTCATGGGRTGTTACKATCTTTTCTCCGTTCCAARCCCCGAWYGAAAGRGTCAAAGCCGAACRTTACCCGYAAGGGAATTGACAAGGAACTTAAAGCCGTGAACTCCAGAATGCGGGATCTGCAACAGCAGTATAARCAAACGACRCTAGCCATCAAACAATGCAAAGCAATCCTCGCCCCTATCTCYCGCGTTCCCTACGATSTTCTCGAGCTGATTTTCTTRTATTCYCTTCCTTCYGAATTTGTCAAGCCCAGTACACGCCAGTCCCCACTTCTCCTTACAATGGTTTGTCGAAAGTGGCGCTCGATAGCACTTTCAATACCATTGCTTTGGTCATCCCTTTCCACGTCCAGCGACTGGCCTCGCGGGGTTTTCTCTCCAGAAGCGCCGAATCCGAGCAGCAAGAAACGGGTCCAACTATTCAAACGAAATTCATCCGTGAAATCAATCATTCAACCTAGTTTATGGGTTACCCGAGCTGGACATAAGCYCCTCCGCATGGAAATTAACATCCCCAAGCGTATTGGGTGGTTCACCCGGAGTGATCCATATTTTCTATGGGTTACACAGACATCAGAGCGCTGGATCCACCTCCGTCTCCACACCCACCCAGACTACCTCTCTCTCCTTCTTTCRAAACCGATGCCGAACCTCGAGGTGCTCGAGATTGTGGCAGCACATAATCATGACCCCACAACACCCGTTAGGTACAACGACATGTTTTATCTCAATCCGGATATGCTTGCGTTTCCTTGGACCTCGTTGACCACTCTGCTAACATTGCAGATATGGCTCACTTCCGAGCAACTGATCATTATTCTGAATGGATCGCCTAGCCTCCGATCTTGTAAAGCCAAGATATACGATAAACAGGAGATGTCGATTATGAGCAGTACGTTACCCATGGTCGGGCGTTGGATGGTCCACACATCCCTCGTGGAACTCTGCCTKCTCATGAATGATTACGATGCCAAAGCCTTGCAACATCTACTGAACTCTGTCGTCCTGACTCACCTGGAAAACCTACGTATCATCAATCTGGATGAATGCCGCTCGGATTGGCCCCATGATACGTTTGTAAAGTTTGCGAAGCAATCGCAGTGTCCGCTACAGACGTTGGATGTGATAGGGTTTTCGATGAGGATGATCATGAGGTCATCGGAGCGCTGCTATGGTCGTTTGGTGGATCTTGGTTGTATTGGGTGGGCGGATCCTGTTCCCATTCGTGAGATATGGCAGAGTTTCCCGACGCTGAGACGATTTGGGTTTATTTGATAGGTAGTATATATGTGTGGCCGGATTTGAGGTTCGTTTAATGTTTCAGTAGAGCTTGCTCGCACGTAGTACAATAGGACACTATGTAGAAATAATGGAGCTTCTGTCCCGGTCTTTCGGTTCTGACTTGACCTTGGGTGATTGAGAAGCCTACGCTATCGAACGCCGAATCAAGTACTGATCCTAGCACGAGTCAAGCATGCGGCTTCTTGGCGCCCATCTTTGCTCTCCACCCACCATGTCGTATTTCCGTCAAGCACACAATTTCTCTGTATCTAACTCAAAGTTTGTGGATAAATCTACCAACAACATCACCCAGGGTGGAACAATTCGCAAGTCTTTCTCGRCTTGCATTAGCACCGTCGCTAAACTCAAACAACAGGCCTAAAACCGCTTCTCGATGCTTCCATGCCAGACGCATTCCATGATTCATCTGCCCGCGACCCTCCTCCAAAATGCCACCCAGGAACTCGCCTCGAGTACATCAACACAATCACCGAATGGGGCCTTCAGAGCGACAAGCGCGCCGGTCGCATCCTCTGGATGAGAGGGCCTGCTGGCGTCGGGAAATCCGCAGTAGCCCAAACCTGTGCTGAGGCCTTTGRYAGYAAACTRGGTGCTGCATTCTTTTTCTCCGAATTCAACAACAGGCGAGACCCCAACTGCTTGTTCCCTTCCATATCGTACCAGCTTGCTGTCAGACTGGATGCGTTTGGTGACATTGTCGACCACAAAACACAACGCGATCCAACTCTTGTCAAAAAAGCACCAAAGCACCAATTCCAAGAGCTCATCGTTGCCCCACTTCGGGAACTAGCCGGTCGAGGAGAAGATGTCGGCTCCCTGGTCATCATTGTTGACGGCTTAGACGAGTGTAATGGGCATGATGCACAGTGTAACATTATCAATATCATCGCGGAATCCGTGCGGGACCAAACTACACCACTCATCTGGGCATTCTTTAGCCGTCCAGAGGCTCACATCATGGCTACATTTACTTCCCCACAAGTCTCTCCGCTATCATTTCGTATGGAGCTCCCTATATCGGACCGGACTGATGCCGAAATCGCGATGTAYTTGACAGATGAGCTGGGGAAGATACGACAGGAATATGGTCTGCCAGCTTCCTGGCCCTCTGAGCAAGACATAAAGATACTTGTTCAGCGCTCGGCTGGACTGTTCATCTACGCAGCTGCGGTTGCCCGTTTCGTCGGTGATCGTAACTCATATAGTCCTGAAGATCAGCTACAATTTGTCCTTACTTTGCGTCGCCCCGTTTTGGGCAAATGGAAATATCCATTGTCGGAGCTGGACAGCTTCTACACATTGATCATGCGGCGCATCCCACCAGACATACTCCCAACTACTCAGAAGATTCTGCTTGCCACAACTTTCGCCACGGTCGCCACTAGTATAGTTAGGAACGCCAATCTACTAGGTTTAACCGAGTCACAGTTCCGGACTGCCTGCCGCGGTCTCCACTCCGTCCTGGAACTTAATGAATCTGACAACATCAACTTCTACCATGCATCGTTCATGGAATTCATGCGGGACCCAGAAAGATCGGGTGACCTGTATATTGGGTCAGACTGTGCGGTGGCCTTACGCAGTGAACTGCTCGACAAATTGAACAGGGTACTCGCCGCCAGCAGTTCTAGTAAGCAGATTATTCTCAGATTCTGTTATCATGAAATAAATAAAGCTTGTCCATCAACTAGTGGATGATGTTGATATACCGATAACTTGGCCTGAATATGACGGGTGGAGTGCATATTGTGACCTAGTCCCATCGCTTTTTAGACTCTGTCAAACAGTTCCCCTGGATACCCGGACACTCGTTGGCTTGAGCAAACTTGACTATGCAAAAATTGACCGACTATATCCTGGCTTTTACATAGATGCGCAAGATTTGACGGCTGATATATTAATGAAGAAGGTATATTGTTCTTGGCATGGTTTTATTGGCCCCATGTTGATATATCACAAAGGTACCTGAAGGGTTTCAAAGAAAAATCATCTACCCATATCCCCACTCCTATCTTTTTCGCTCCGGTGGACTTAATCCACCAGTGGACACAGTGGGCCAACCATATGTCCTAGGGCAAGGAAAAAACAAGGCTCTGTGCTGGCGGAACCTCGCCGGCGATTCGGTCATTGGACGATATCCCCACCTCCGTAGGGTAACAATATTCATACTGTTTTTGAAGCATAAGATCGTGGTATGTTCAAAAAAGATTTTTTATTTGCCGACTCTGATGTATTTGGTGACTGTTCCTCGTTTGTTTCCCAGGGGCGACGTATGAACGAATCGAATGCTGAGAAGGCTTGACCTTGGGCTGACATCCGCAACCTCCTGGTGAGCCTCCACTGCTGTCAAGCTAATCACCGAGTGGGCATGGTAGTGAAAAGTCTGAAGTTGAGAGGGGTTATGATCCAGACGTCTAGGTGTCGTGCTTTTATACTTTTGTGCCGAGTAGGAAATCCAGGGTATCGTGGCGGGCGCGGCGATTGTCGTTATGATAATCGTGAGGGCGGGTATCGTAGGGGCGGGTACCGTGAGGGTGGGCATCGTGAAGGCGGGCATCGTGAAGGAGGATATCGCGGTCATGGTCGTGGAAGGAGTGGCCGAGGTGGCGCACCTCCCACCTCTCCTGCCCCGCCAGCAACCTCCTAATACCCATATTGGCATCCTAGTCGTTTTGGGATGATTCCGGGGGGAGGATTCTTGGTCCCAATGGCATTGTCGACCATCCTGTTGGTTTGTTGCTCGTTTCCGTCTATTTCCATGCTGTTTCTCCGCTTCGCTGTTTCCCTCTCCCCCCGATTCACCACTTTTACACTCCTTGCAACTCTGTTTGCTGTCCGATCCCTACCGTTACTTAGTACTTACCATGCATACATCTCACATCTCGCAACTCTGTTCGTCTTTCCTGCTCTTTGCTCCCCACTTATGGGCCACTATATGCTTACATATGAATATCCCCCTCCCTCGGTGTCTGTTTGCACTTTGTATGTAGCAGTACTTGCATTAATCAGAGGCCGTTTGAGTGATGTTTAACGAGAGTAGAATGGTGCGCAGCAATGTATCACGAGGCAACAATGTATATAACTAGGATCACTAAGGATCCAGTAAAGGAAACTATTGGCTAGAGGATTAGGATACAACGAGAAAGTCTGTGCACCTAGGGTCCAGTAAAAGAAACTGGGATCCTAGGGTGGGTACTAGGACCGCTACCTAAGTACTACGAAGGTACGTACAACTATTTACCGTGTGATGTAAATCGATCGTCGTAGCTACAAGTAGATAATAATGTTCTTATCGTGTACCTACAATGTCCATGGAAGATATGTAGAATGTGAAATGAGCTAGACAAAAGAACGTCAAGCTGTACAACGGCTCGGTATTTCGACAACTTTAAGTGCCAAATCCCTGATATCAATTTAACGCCCACAATATGTTCATGGTAGGTGGATACAAATCACCCCTGTTTGAAGGCTTGATGATGTTCAGAGGCCAAAAGATTGGTTCTAAGCCCCCCGGAGCATCAGCCTCATTTCTCGCCTATTAAGACATATCAGTTTGATGCATTCCCACTCATCAGGTACTCTGCCCAAGTCTACTTCTATGATGACCGCTGGCATGACACAGCCGCTAGTGTGACGGCGCCATTTTAA
>JAECYV010000005.1:1133271-1164025 GCA_023014305.1 Lepiota subincarnata
AAGATACTTGTTCAGCGCTCGGCTGGACTGTTCATCTATGCAGCTGCGGTTGCCCGTTTTGTCGGTGATCGTAACTCACCTAGTCCTGAAGATCAACTACAATCTGTCCTTACTCTGCRTCGCCCCGCTTTGGGCAAATGGAAATATCCATTGTCGGAGCTGGACAGTTTCTACACATTGATCATGCGGCGCATTCCACCAGACATACTCCCAACCACTCGGAAGATTCTGCTTGCCACAACTTTCTCTATGGTCACCACTGATATACTTAGTAACGCCAATCTACTAGGTTTAACCGAGTCACAGTTCCGGACCGCTTGCCGCGGTCTCCACTCCGTCCTGGAACTTAATGAATCTGACAACATCAACTTCTACCATGCATCGTTCATGGAATTCATGYGGGACCCAGAAAGATCGGGTGACCTGTATATTGGGTCAGACTGTGCGGTGGCCCTACGCAGCGAACTGCTCGACAAATTGAGCAGGGTACTCACTGCCAGCAGTTCTAGTAAGCATATTATTCTCAAATTCTGTTATCATGAAACAGCTGAAGCTTGCTCATCAACTAGGGGATGATCTTGATATACCGATAACTTGGCCTAAATATGACGGGTGGAGTGCATACTGTGACCTAGTCCCATCACTTTTTAGACTCTGCCAAACAGTTCCCCTGGATACCCGGACACTCGTTGGCTTGAGCAAACTTGACTATGCAAAAATTCACCACTTATGTACTAGCTTTTTCATATTCGCGGAAGATTTGGCGGCTGATATATTAATGAAGAAGGTATATTTTTCTTGGCATGGTCCCACCGGCCCTATGCTAATATATCCCTAAGGTACCTGAAACGTTTCAAAGAAAAATCGTCTACCCATATCCCTATTCCCATCTTCTTCACTCCGGTCAACTGAATCCACCAGTGAACACAGTGGGCCAACCATATGTCCTAGGGCAAGGAAAAAACAAGGCTCTGTGCTGGCGGAATTCCAACGGCAATTCGGTCATTGGCCTATATCCCCACCTCCGTAGGGTAACAATATCCATGCTGTTTTTGGAGTATAAGATCGTGGTATGTTCAAAAAGGTCTTTTTTTTTCGACTCTGATGTATTTGATGACTGTTCCTTGCTTATTTCCCAGGGGCGACATGGAGGTGGTATGAATACATCAGATCCCGAGAAGGCTTGACCTTGGACTGACATCCGCAACCTCCTGTTGAGCCTCCACTGTTGTCAAGCTAATCACCGAGTGGGCATAGTAGTGAAAAGTCTGAAGTTGAGGGGGTTGATGATCCAGACGCCTACGGTGTCATGCCTTTATGCCTTTATGTTGGGCAGGAAACCCCACGAGGAGCATATGATCCCAGGCAATTCGTCACCCAAGTGGTCAGCCACGCATGTTGTTCTTACCGCATGCAGTAAATTGGTAGTTGCGGCACCAGCTATGGTAAAATCTGTGAACGCTGAAATTAATGGCCTAAATGCAACGCTATGTTCATCTCAATCTGGTATCTTTTCGTTTTCTTGGACCTCATCAAATACTCCACCAACGAAGCAGATATGGATTACCTGATCGCCACCCTGTGAAACACAAAGCGTACGATAAGCATCAGAGATCAGTTGCGAATGATACTCCGCTCATTGTCGGTGGGGGTTAGGCGGTCCAACTGCCTTTGACGGTGCCCCTGTCCGCTCGTCCAAAGTTCCGGTGTTGGGGACATGGTATATCCACCGGACTCTGTGATTTTGATTTGCCTGGAAGATCTACGCATCGTTGATCTCGGCGAATGCCGTCTGAGTAGGTCCTACTAGTAGGACGCGTTGTGAGGTTTTGCAAGATGATTGCAATGCTCATTGCAAATACTCTTAGAACAAAGCGCGGCTATTATTGCTCGACGTATTCTTGTACGCTGGCCCGTTCCCTTCTGCGGGTTTGACGGTTTCCTAGAGTCTGGGTAGAAACAATTTTTGGACAGCATGCATGGTCGAGTCCGAGATTCGTTTATTTTTGGTGGACTTCGCTCTGCATGCATGTGATGATGTGGGAACTCACAATACATGTGCTAGAAATAACTTTCAGGCCGACTTCTGTTCGGATTTGTCGGTCTTCTCTCGGGGGATTGAAAGTTCACAGCTTGACAATGGCGGACGTCGACGCTGAGCGCCCAAGCGATGAGGTTGGTGGCGTTGTGCTGAAATGATCACATATCCGGCCCTGTTCCTGCTTCAGTTAGCAGCAGCTCCTTAGGGGATCACTAATATTGTATTGTATCTTGTCGAGGTTGCCTGAAACGTTGGGTTTTCAATGAGAGTGGACATTAGCATCCAGAATTCCATCAGCGAAATCGATTCCAGAACAGCCTCTCTCTTACAAAGGGGGCTGCTACTGAAATGGATTGTTGGCGAAGTGACGACAACTTGATCGAGTACTGTGCGTGCATCGGTCGAACTTGAGCTTCCCAAAGTGACTCGAGTTTGTGATGGAAGCGTACTGCGATATAAAAACGAAAAGAATTAGATGGATCTCGACTAGCTCCTGCATTCTGGGGTCAAATTCTTTCTGGGACGAAATGCCAACAGCCTCCATTCTATGTTCGAGATGGCGGGTCAAAAATAAAATATCGGATTTTTTCGGGAGCCCCGTCGGAGCTGCCTGATGAAGAGACAGCCAACAGTACATGAAGCTGGTACACGTTCGGCGGTGATGCAGCTGGGAGAGTGAGCTGGCACAGAGAGCGTGCCCTCGGTCTTCGGAGCCTGTTACCACGGCATTGATATTGGGATGTGATATTAGCAAGCGAGTGAATCTGTCACCGGGTCACCGATCACCCGCACCGGGCCTCTTTTCACAACTTGCTTCCACTTTTAAGCCACATTCGCTCTGGCCTACATATGTCAGCCAACAGCCCTCCTCGCCCACATCAGCCTTCCATCTCCAAGAATTTTGCTCCACACCTATCCTGAAACCATCTTGTGTGTGTTACCCATCATTCGATAATCTTCCCTGTTCAGGCTTCCTTACCATCTCTTCTTTGTTCTGCTAGGTATGCAGGGATGAGCCGTTCTTCAACTAGGCCATCGTCTCCGGTTGCACATGACGGCCATCCTCATATAACTCAGGATGATGGGCTTATATCAAGTCTGCCGCCTGCCGGYCCTTCCTCACAGTTGGCTGACTTATCCATGGGTCTTCCGAAAGAACGCCCCCACCTGGAAATCGTGCTCGATGCGCAGCATTTAGCTCTCAAAGGCACCGGTGTCGATGTCGAGCCTGCTTGGCTCTCTGGCCACGTCGTTCTCTGCTTGCCGGAGGATACCGCTATTAAGGAACTCACTCTGCAGTTTCGGGGGACGGCGCGTATACCCACCCCGCCATCAGAGTCGTGAGTGTTTCTCGATTCAGCTTAAAGATTGCGCTAGTGACCTGGCTATGTCAGGATCGTGAATCCGAACAACTCCTCGACATCTTCTGTTTTCTGCAAACATGACTGGTCTTTTCTCGAGGGCAACAGGAAACACGCCCACACCGTCAAGGCGGGCCGTCACACCTTTCCTTTCCGGGCGCAGATTGCAAGCTCCCTTCCATCAGCCATCGCAACACCCGTATTCGGTGGCGCGTCGATAACATACAAGCTTCGCGCGCTTGCTATTCGCCCAGGCCTTAGCCATAACCTTCAGGCGACTATACCCGTATATGTAATTAGGAGCCTCGGTCACGAAGCCCTCGAGTATCAGCAGACGCTCGAAATAGAAGACACGTGGCCGGATAAGCTGATGTATTCGATTGTGGTTCCCCATAAAGCTTGGGCTGCGGGTGACAATCTGAATGCAATTCTCAAGTTTTTCCCAATTGTCAAAGGTGTTCGCGTTTCCCGTATCACGACCTCGATTATCGAGGTTGCGAAGATATATGGTCGCAGTGGAAACCGGGAAAACACCCGGGTTATTACTTCCCACGAACACGATATCACAAGTAGAAGCGGGGCTCTTGCCGATCCTAGTCACCCTCAACATCGTGTACCTTCTTCCGTTGTGTCACCCTGTGATCCATGTCAGTCCCACATCTCTGGGGGCAACACGGACGTTGTGTCCACACCTGGTAGCGAAGCTCACCGGACCACCCTGTCATCCGCTAGCGGACACTCCCCTAGTGAACCTTCAACCTCGTCCCACTTTATTGTCTCCACACAATCCCCGTCCTTGTCGTTTGCAGAAGATAATTTGGAAACTCACGATGCAGAGATCATCCTCAGTATCCCTATCCCTTCCCACACCATTACACCATCGCATTCCATCGAACCTATCGTCGTTAGTCACCGCGTACGCTGGAATATGGCGATCCTCAACCCAGACGGCCACGTTTCTGAGCTGCGATGCACTTTGCCTATTCATGTTCTAGACCATCGACTTCTCGACGAGGCTCGGGCGCTTTCGTGCACTACGCGTAGACTTGTTCTTGGTTGTTCAGAAGCCCCGTTCGAGGGTGAAGAGGGAAGTCGCGAGCTACCGAGCTATGACGCTCACGTTCGAGATAGAGTGGCAAACATGTTTCTTCCTGAAGCTGCTATCGTGCGGGTTAATAATCCATGGATTGGTCGTGTGCCTAGCCGTGCCAACTCAGATTCACATATTTTGACTTCTCAATCGCAAGCGCGACACCCGTCGCCATTAGAAGCACCCTCCCTCTCTCACCTTCCCCCCACACCGGGATCACACGAGCTTACCTTCCTCAACTCTGAACTTCTTCTTTCCCTGTCGGATGGTCCCCTTCGAGATGGATTCTTTAGTCCCGACTCTCGTACACCATCCGAACGTGAGCCATCGCAGCCACAAAGCCAGGATCGTAGTCAATCGCAGAGCCGACACAATAGTCAACCGCAGAGCCCACGCAGAAGTCGATCGCCAAGCCCTGACGGAGCTCAACACCATGATGATGCTGCCGCCACACATCAAGGGCGGAACTTGCAGAACATATTTCGTGCGACGATGAAGCCTTTCACTGCGCTCACACACCACCATGGACTATTTTCTCGTCATACTCGTCGCCACTCACACCACGATGGCCATACCCAATATGCRCAACATCGTGCTGGTGTACATACTGAGCCCGTTACCCGACATCCATCGCGCCCTGGGTCTGCTGTACCCGTACCGGATCAACAAGTAGTTGGATTGGAGGTTATTCGGCGACTGTTTACAGAGGTGCCGGATTATTCGATTGCATCGAGGGGGTTTATAGGAGGCGTCCCGCCGCTGGAGAGTATGCGTGGTTTGCCATCGTATGAGGAAGCTGCCAGGGTGAGTGCGCAGAGATTGGCGGCAAGTGATACGGCGGGTTTGGGTGGAGATGTGGGTGATAGAGATGTTCAGGAAGGTCTGGGACTGGGAGGGCAGGTGGGGACATCTTCGACATCGCTGTCGCTTGGTGCGGTTCCTGTCCATTCGTGATACGGAGCGTATGTAAGGGGTCTCATCATTGCRGCCTCGTTACCCTCACTAGTTTTGGTGCATGTTCCCTTCATCTCCACAGACTTTTTCACGTCGCATTCAATACAGCCTATCTACCGCTCATCTCATTTGAAACACTATTTKGTACTAGTATACTGCTCTTTTTGTCATACCCATCAAATCATAGATGAAAAGAAATACCTACGGAGGCTTCGAGGTCCAGCCCCATGTGTTTCAGCTTCGATTAGTTAATAGGGGACRCCTTATCAATGGCCCGAGGGGATAGTTCCAACTGCGACCCCGCTTATCATTCGGCTCCGAGGTTGGTTGAGCCTGTGSATATGTCGGTATGTATGTAGACGCATCGGGCCGCTTTTCACATGGTGGATGATCCGGACTATCCGCTGTGAATGTGACTCATGGAATGGGCCGAGACTGTATCAGATCCGTTTGTCAACCCTATAAATACTCGGCTCGGACATGAGGGATTGTTTTGAGTATGAGGCGCGTCCAGAGCCATACTTTACCCAGCGCAGGTATCATCGGTTGACGCAAGCAACGCGATGACGGCATGATCTCATTATTATCAATTAATTTGAACGGGGTTCATTCTTCATTCCCCGAGGCGGTTGTTTGGCGTATTTATTGCCGGACGTTGATCTCCAATTTTTTACTTTTTCTTTCCTACCTCTTACAACCCACCCACCCAMCCACCCATGTCTTTCTCTTCCCTCTTCTGTCGTGCCCAGCCCATACGCAGAGCTGCCTTTACCACCCTTCCCAAGGCCAACAGAGCCAACCCCAACTTCCGCCGCTTTTCGACTGCCCCTCCGCCCAACCCTAAGCCSAACACCGCCCTCTATGCAGGCATAGGCGCCATCGCCGTCGGTGGACTTGCCGTCTATTACTTCACTGACTTTGGAAAAGAGGCTGGAACAGCCGTCAAGTCCGGCGCCCAGGTGGCCAAGGTCAAGGCCAACTTYGTCCCTACCAAGGAGGACTATCAAAAGGTTCATAGAGCAATTATATTGTCTTTATGTTTTGGGTACTTACCTTTTTGCTATCAGGTTTATAACAGGATTGCCACGTTGGTTCAGGATGCTGGCGATTATGACGGTGTGTAGGATGTTGTGGGCATGATTTTCGTGCATTCGCACTGACAAAAAAAAAACATTCGTAAGATGGCTCTTACGGCCCTGTCCTTCTCCGACTCGCCTGGCACTCATCGGGTACTTATGATAAGGACACCAAGACTGGTGGCAGGTACGTTGCTTCYTTTAACCCTGAGTTTCCCCTYCATGAAATCATATACTATTTGYTTCCAGCAACTACGCCACTATGCGTTTTGAACCCGAGTCCGTGCATGGTGCTAATGCTGGCTTGCACGTTGCCCGTGGTCTAATGGAGAAGGTTAAGGAGGAGTTCCCTTGGATCAGCTACGGAGATTTGTGGACCCTTGGCGGTGTCGCTGCCATCCAGGTTCGTCTCTTCCCTTGTTTCTCYGTGCTCAAAYCATCACACAAGTTGTGTAGGAGATGGACGGTCCCAAGATACCCTGGCGCCCGGGCCGCATCGACGGTTTCGCAGCGCAGGCAACGCCTGACGGCCGTCTTCCCGATGCCAGTCAAGGCGGTGATCATTTGAGGCACATCTTCTACCGCATGGGGTTCGTTATCTTCCGACGAGCACGCCTTTGATCTCATTCTTATCGGACAAACTCCTTCCCAGCTTTAATGACCAAGAGATCGTTGCACTTTCTGGCGCCCACGCTCTCGGACGCTGCCATCGTGATCGGTACGTCAAATTACGCCTTTTTCTCCGAAGSGTCACATAATTGATCCGATTTGAACCAAAAAGCTCTGGCTTTGAGGGCCCGTGGACATTCTCTCCTACCACTCTAACCAACGACTTCTTCAAGCTCCTGTTCGAYGAAAAATGGGTCTGGAAGAAGTGGGARGGTCCAAAGCAGCTCGAAGATAAGAAGACCAAGTCCCTTATGATGTTGCCGTACGTGCTCYGAGTCAGATTACGCCATTTCTAAAATTCCRCCTAACTATTTTTAAAGCACCGATTACGCTCTGGTTCAGGACAAGARYTTMAAAAAATGGGCAAAGGCCTATGCYGAGGAYCAGGATCTGTGGTTCAAAGAGTGAGYTGTCTATTGGCTAGTTTTCTTTGGCATTCCCCCTCTTTCTCATACTACTTCCCCTCTCAAGCTTTTCGAATGTGGTGTCTCGCCTCTTCGAGCTTGGCGTTCCCACACAGCAATTTGTCACCCCCGAGCCCTGGATTATGAAGACAACTGACGAGCAGCAGAAATGACCTCATCTCAAAGCATCCCGCTTGAACTTTCTAGATTATTCTATTAATAGATTTTGTGTTTGCCGAAGCGCTCCATTGCGGCCCCTGTTGGATGTCGAGGGTCTCCGAATAGAGATGACTACAATACTTATGGKTTGACGATCGATACTGTACTGTACACCAAGTGCGAAAGTCACGCTGGTGCCTGCTTAGAATACAGTTATGGATCGATTATATCTTTTCAACCAAGTCGAACGTACCTGACCGGACGCACAGATACTTATCTATATCCCCGACCCTAGAGAAGTGCCACGCCCTTGCCGATAGCTCGTTCCGTATGATTGCRAATTTGATCCTTCAGAGCCGAGCTGTGATTTCTGCCAGAAAATAAAAATGAATTATTTCTACTRTCCGGTCTACATCTGTTCTAGAGACGAGCTAGCTACAGCATATAATAAAGTATAGCGATGGCTATGACTCCGAGTTTGAATTGAGTAGGGACCACTGCAAGGAAGGCTTCATTGCTGACGATGATTTGGGTTCCGTTACCTCCTGTACGAGTACCAAGAGTATGAATGAGAGGAGCGGGTGAACACACCGACAAATTAGTGAATGCGAAAGACCCCACCGATATATTGCATCCCTAGTGCATTTATTCTTCCATCGGAATCCATCAACGCRTTTGCCTGAGCAGGTTTTAGTTACCAGTTTCCCACTAAAGCCGTGTACTTATGCGGTAGAGTTTGAACATACAGGATTGACGCCATGCATATCCTCCATCGCGCCGAACCAGGAGTATCTCTCCACATAATCTTGTCCATCGAGGAATTGTTGTGTGGTGTTCATAAATTCAGCAACCTGGTCTTGAGTGCATTGAGAAGAGAAGTCGACAAAATTCTGGCAAGCCCATTCGGTTATCCACAGTGTGTGGTTCGGGAAAGTGGTATGGAAATCTTGGATATAGGCTTGGAACTGGGTTGCATTTATACCGTACCAGTCTATCCATTAAATCATAAGCTGGGCCGTGACCCCACAAAGACGTAGAAACCTAAGTAAGTGACTTACGAAGCGCAATAAAATCAACTGAACAGTTTCCACCGCAAGCTGTCAAGAAGTCTTGTAGCCAAGTTTTACCAGACGGCGCACTCGAAGGAGCGGGGCTGCCGAGTCGGATGCCAGTATCGGGAAACATGGCTTTAAGAGGCTGAAGGTAAGTTTGCCACATTGTTGCTCCTTCGGTGGCAGTCAGGTTGGACTGGCCCGGTTGTTCCGGCCTTTTTGAGTGGTATGAATAAGTCAAGGTCATACGGGAGTATTGATGAATTAGAAAGTATTACTCGTTCATGCCTAGGATAGCTTGTACGCGATTTTCWCTGATCGTCTGGTTGATTGTCCGTGTGAAATCGTCGATGGAGCGAGAACCCCAAAGCATGGGTACGAATTCTAGCGTTGTGTTGGTCGGGAAAGCAGACCATGAATAATACCTTATGCTCTGTTTCAGTTTTACGTTCAGAGTGTTTGTAGGTAACGCACCAAGACACTTTCCCCGTTGCTAAATACTGTTTAATATCTACGGAATTACCATTTGCCCAACCCAGTCCCGCTTTCATCATAACATCTGAGGAATTATCCATGGGTGTACCGATAGGCGGCGAACCGGATTGTCGCGTGTCATGCTGAAGGTACCATGGCGCTGGGTTGCCACTAGCGTACCGGAGACTCCAGCTGAATAGAAGGGATATGAAGAAGTGTACTTTGTATGATCTCATTTCGGTTGCAGGTTTAAGGTATTGACAGGCATGTTTTATGGCTGCCGGTTGCTCCAAAAGCTATGCGGTGGCTATGGAGTGGTATCCTGAAGAGCCGCGAGTGTTCAGCTGCCTGGAGTGTGAAAGTGTCAGTAAGTGGAGACGACTATGAGTGATAAGTGAGTGTGAGTGTGTGACGTCATGAACCAACATAMAAAAATACGCCCGCTCTCAGGACAACTCAAGTCGACGTATCCATATTATGTTATGAACACCAGCCTCTGCTAGGTTTACTGAAGAAAGGTGGAGAATGATGCAGACGGCCCGCTGTCGCTGTCTAGTCTCTTTTCTCTCGTATATTGAAGTTCACGAATTTTCTAGTAGGCGAGAATAAATTGTTCCTCCACAATGGCTCACTGATGTACTTGTCTCCTGGGAAAATCAAAGCCCCTTTGATCTGTACATTTTCACTTGCTTTTCCTTCCATGTCGCAAACCTAGGTTTCTTATAATGATCACGTCCCTGGATTACGCAGTGGCGCATTCGGGCAATTTGATGCCAAGTCGGCCAGGTGTGTTATAATAGCCCTTCAAAATCCATGATTAGAGTGAGACGACATATCGGGACCAGCTAGTCGACGATTTGGATTATCTTACCCCCAAAATCAAACACTGGTCGGTGTTAATCACCCGACACGCGCGAATTGAATCTCGAGATAAGCATGAAACCCTCCCACCCATAAGTAACTTTGGGTAACACGACCTCAAATGATTCGCGAATTCCCTTAGATGTGGTATTGGATGGAGCTTGGCAGAAATAAGCGTTGGCAGCATTGTAGGATGAACCATTAATGGGACGATGAAGTGCTAGTAAATTACACAATTACTACAATGCTAATAGTACGGGATAAGAGCAAGGCAGTGGCTAGAACAATATCAGTTCGCCTTCGACTTGAATTAGCGCTAGCCGCATCTGTGAATTTTGGCCGGGTTTCATCTGGCACCACTTTGAACAGGAATTAGCATGAATGCTTCAGGCAATGCGATCCCCATCAGCACTTTGTAAACTTTCGGGCTTTCCCTAGTACATCTTTTTCACAAAAGGGAAATGCTCCTGGTCTGGATAACACCTGCTGTGCATATCTTAGTGGAGCCTTTGATTATCCCTCCCGTTTGTGCCGGTCTATCCTATTGTTGCCCCAAGTATTCTGATATATCAGGATTACACAATATGTACTTCAGATAGCCGGTGGGCGGCGTATCTGCATAGTTTGGGGTGGTGGGTATTGGGCGGCCCAAGGTCAGGTTCAGGGACTAAACCCGCTCTTGGAGATGTCATGTATTACACATAGCGATGCTGCAAAGATTGATGGTCGCTATTTATAAATATGCTACCAGGCCAGCGCCAGTGCCAAGAGGCAGCTGATTGCTAACACTAAGTCCAATGGGAATTATCGAGTCGTGCCAAGCCCTTTTGGCATTGTGTAGGAGTAGCAGAAGAATGAATGACCGTGTCGATCCCCAGTGCCCGCACTGATTCCAGCAGCTGAAGATTCATTTTTCAATGGTCATTTTCTGATTTAACGAATATCCTGACGCATTGAGTGTTTACTGAGCATAGCTTACGTATACCATTATCTGACAACCGCTGACAACCGCTTTCAAAATTATATTTGCACAGCCATCCCCTCCCCCGCTAATAGCGACATTGCTTTGGAATGAGAAGCTTGCCTTTCATGAAATTGTGAGTGTCGTATGGAATTTCAGAGGCTTCTCAAGCACTAGCGTACCGTGCTAGYWAACCAGAAGCTGTATCCTGTGTGTCGAGCAACAGCAGTGGTAGAATTCGTGCCTGATAACATAAGAACCTATAGCTCCATAACGTATCATGTGGTGATGGAAGGCTGTTGAACGAGCTATGTACGAGCGTTCATGCCCTTGGCCAGCTTTGAGTTAAAAGGGTACGTA
This sequence comes from Lepiota subincarnata, assembly GCA_023014305.1. Classification (NCBI taxonomy): domain Eukaryota; kingdom Fungi; phylum Basidiomycota; class Agaricomycetes; order Agaricales; family Agaricaceae; genus Lepiota; species Lepiota subincarnata. The sequence continues at coordinate 1,144,734 of JAECYV010000005.1, forward strand.
CCGAGAGTCACTTCCCCCCCCCCACCTAGAATGTCACCACGCTGTTCACCTAGCGACCCTAATTGTAGGCTCGATTTTGGTGAGCGTTTAGGTATATTTATTACCATCCTTGCATCAAGGTGTGTCTTAAGTTCTCAGCCTTTCGTGAGTATCCAGTCTTGACGTGGCTAATACAGCCTCTCTGCGATCGCTGGGATTGGGCTTCTGTCCTATGCTGTGGTACGCTAAACATTTATCCCAACCGAATACATATAAAATCAGCAGGGCAGGTACGAGCGATCAGAAGATGGCCATCATCAAGACGCGCCGCGACATATTCAAGCGGTAGTTCTGACGCCAGCGCATCTATCTTGTTCTTGTCTCTTGTAGTCGCAGATCTAATACAAGCCATTGGTGGAATGCCGAACTGGAAATGGATGTTGGATGCAGTACGTGGCTTCATTTTCCACAAAATGTCCTGCTTCTTTGATTGATATGATATTAATTAGACTCTTACCGAGGACCCTTTATGCACCTTCCAAGGTCTATTCTTGAACCTAGGCAATGTCGCCATCGCTCTTTCGTGCGTTTCCACTGCCCCGATTTCTGGAAGAACTGATGATCAATCTCRCTTGTGTATAGAGACCTGGTATGTCCTATCGCTTTCATTAGTTGCTTGAATCCGGGGTCTCATCCGAATATCCCAGAGTATCGCCTTTCATACCTTCGTTGTCTTGATATTGCGATGGAGAGTCACCCGCACGGCGCTCCGAATCGTCGTTGCAGCAATCTGGTGTCTATCTGGTTTGATCGTAGGCGCTTCTAATCGGGGCCAGGAGAAGTACTACGGCCCAACAGGATATTGTAAGTTAAGCAGTCGTGTTACTTTTCTCCTTGATCCCCTAATGGCTCCCTGCTCCAGGGTGCTGGATAACTGATGAATACCCCACGGAACGCGTGGTGGCAGAATATTTATGGCTGTGGATAGGATTTTTCACCATGATCGTACTATATGGTTACATGTTCCTTTCAATGAGGAACATAATCAAGTCGAACAGGAACCTCAGGGGAYCTCCCAGGACCGCGACGGAMATAATGGAAGAACAGGAATCCGAAAGAATAGCCTATCTCATGTTATTGTGAGCATCCGACATGTTTTTGTTTTTGTGATTAAGGTTGGACTAATCCGCTGATGCCCTGGGGACAGTTACCCAGCTATATACATCTTCTGCATCGCCCCTGTCTCCATCAGCCGATGGCTTGGGTGGAGTAGACCAGACTACAACGAATCTGCGGCCGCTATCTTCTTCAGCAACGTTGTATTCAGTCTCTCCGGCTTCCTCAACCTTATCCTCTTCTACATCACCCGTCCAAGTTTGGTGACAGGTAGCACAGATAGCTTGTCCGACGCCGAGATGCAGGTACCCGATCAAGCCATCRGCAGGGATGGGCAGAAAATTGCGATGAACGACATGCAGCCTGCCGGCCACGGACATAGTATCAAGTCCGAACGGACGAGGACAGGGAAGGTGCTAGATACGGGCGCCTCGGTTATGACTGAGCCCCTATCAGGTGGCAACAGCCAGCAGCAGCAGCAGCAGCAAAGCYCTATTTTTGCATCAACGACTCATCATGTGCATGTGAAGCCTTCTACAGGACGACAAGATCACGGCCGTTTGCCTGATTGATTTGATGTAGTTTAGGCCGCCACATCCCATACTTACTTATATCATCGTCATCTAGATCATTGGTGTTTTAAATCATTCGCTGTTTTCTTGTTGTAGCTTAAATATACAGTACCTCGAACCTATTAAGCTTGTTTGTTCCGTGTGTCCTCGGGCTTTCATGAGCACGTTTCCCAGAGATGGAATCAAGCTAACAATTTATCACAGGGCTGTTTCAACTACTTATGTACCCTGCTTAACCATGTAACCATGGGGAATGGATGCCTGGAAGAGGCGCGAGCGTGCACGGACTCCCGACCTAGCCTTTGTTAGCGCGCTCCGCTTTGCATGTGGTACGCAGCAGAGAAGTGAGCAAAAGGCCCTGCATCGGAGGGTTCTAGGGTGAACTATGCTCCCAACAGCCCAATGTTCTCTTGTCTTTCAAGATCTGACAGTCGTGAGTGAATCAGCGGGACTCATCGCTCGCTCGTACTAAAAATAGCCCTCGGAAGCTTGAATTGATGACAAAATAGCCCACTGGCGCGGGTTTGGCGTTCGTACTGTGGGATTCACCATAGGGTAGGATGGAAAAATCTATTGTGCTGCAATGTGGTCTTCGACCAGTCAGCGAGGAAGAACCCAACCGAATGTGCGATTCCATCGCAATTGGGTTGGGAAGAGAGGAACAAAATCAAGGAAGGCACCAAGATCCGTGGTCTGCGTTGCAGAGTGTTGGATCCTGGATGGGTCGAGTAGAGGGCTTTGATTTGGTCAATTACACACAAGACAAGTGAGGGCTTGACAGACAGTGACGGGTGAGTCGGGGGTCTCTGGACACCGGTGGTATATGTAGGTAGCTTGGAGTGCTCGCGTCGCGGGCGGCCGGTTCGGTGATGGACCCTCCATGACAAGTGTGGGAGGAAGGTGAAGAAAATTTTTGTTTGTTAAATGGTTTAATAGGAAGGAGCTTCGGAAGGTATTACAAAGTTTCGGATTGTCTCGGAGGCTAGATCAAACGGACGGGGAGAAATCTCGATATAATAGTCGAGAGCAGCCCGGTATTGTTGCCCGGATGACAATGGTGCGCAAGGCACAGGTTTTCTGGCGAACCAAAATGATTGACAAAACAACACAACAAGGAAATAGCTCTGCACTCCGGATCTGGAGCTTTAATCCATTTTAATGTCTTCATCTTCGCCTTCACCTTCTTCATCGTCGTCAGTATTTGTTAAACCTGCTTTTTCCAGTGCCTCCTTGGAGGTATAGTCGACCCGGACCCCGCGGGTTCGGCGGCCGCCTGAGACAATGGAGGAAGGATCGATTGCTTCCAAAGAATCCTGTGGATTGGTGATTAGATCAGTTGTYTATTGTAAATGTCCARCCCCGTGCGCGATGATGACACGAGCAGGCTAGATGATKGAGGACAAACGCGTCGACCAACCTCTTCTTCCTCTTCGTCGTCATCCTCTTCCTCCTCTTCTCCTTCATCATCATCATCTTCGTCATCCTCGTCATCATCCACGTGCTCTTCGTGCATGGGCTCGTCAGCTGGTGCCCTGTTCTTTCCCTTTGTGCTTTTAGGAGAGGTGACAGCTGTGTCAGCGGGCCTATTGATGGACGCGTCAATCGGGGCAGTTGTTGTCCAGAACACAAAAGAGACTCACGACTGATCTGCAGGAGCGGTGATGCTGGAAGACATGGCGGTGGTGGAGAGTTGGACGCGTTTGTTTGGATGAGTGGTGTGGCGTCTTGCAACAACAAAGCAGCAGGTCACGTTACTCCTCAGCACATTGATCTCTACCCAAGGCACTGGCAGACATGCATTAGCGTCTGCGTTGCCTAGCAGCTAAAATTGCAATCTCAGCATGGTAGCATCTGCAGGTCCGGCCCAGCGGACGGAGGCAGGCAGGCCTGTGGGATGATATGTGGAGATAGGAACGACTTTGCGGCCGGGCGTGTCTGATGGAGGTTATGTCCACCATCATCCACCGCCAATTACCTCAGCACTTCTGGCCCATTGGGGTATTCACTTTCTCGGCAGCCAAGTACTAGCTGGGTCCTCTTCTACCCTCATGCTCCCTCGCGTCTCATAATAATGCACAAGGCCCAATTCTCCCCCCAACTCGATGCTGCTAGCCAGACTGCCTCGGTGCTTTCTGCCGGAGAGCGTCCACACCCCTCCTTCGCCATGTCGGTTCTTGCATCTGTGAAGATTCCCTATCTGCGTCGCCAGGAAGTGGGGGACGCCGCCCATGCCTACAAGGCGCCGCTCCTCACTCTCAAGCTTTCCTCGCACTCTTTCCTAGACTCTTCTCTCAAGGATGAACTCTCCTCCTCCCCTCTTTATACTATTCGCACCGTTGGGATGACCACAACTGTGCTCCGAACCGATCCTTGGGAAGCGTCGACTAGGACCGCCAATATCAAGTGGCCCAAAATTGTCCCTATCAAGGGCAAAGGCAAAAATGTAACCGACGGCATTCTCGTCCAACTGAGAGGATCTCGTTGGAGGGGAGGGACCTCTGTCTTGAAGCCCAGTACCTCCAAAGAGTAAGTGAAGCAATCCTCCGTGTGCCCACTTAACTAACAATTACCCGTAGTGGACCGCGCAAGTTTAACATTCCCCACTATTCTCACAGCATGAAGTGGCAGAAACATGGGTCTGCGTATTGGGTGGGTATTTTTTTTTGCTCATAACAAAGGTTGAATTGGCTCATCATTCCCAGTGTACTACATCTCCTGTTAAAGGACCTATAGCTATCCTCGACCCTCCCGTTGACAGCCTGCCAGGTCGACTAACAGTGCATGAAACCCTGCATGACAAGTATGACACCAGACCCATGCTCGTGCACCAAGGTGTATCGCTTCTGCTCCTTGACTACCTTGTAGTGACTGCCATCCTCCTGGTCACCGACATCCAGGAATGGATGGTTGTTCAGACTTCGAGCAACCAGAGTCCTACTTCTTCCAATGACCCCAGTCCTAATTCCGCTCTTCAATGGAGGAAGATTGTGTATGGGGAGCCTCTTTTTCCAAAGCTGTCCCCGGCCGCCACACAATATGCCACTCCTGGCGGTTTTGATTATAGTCCCCCCACACCGACTTCTCAGGACCAAATGGCAAAAATCGTGCATGGGGAGCCGCTATATCCCCGCCGTCAACGCCCCCCCAGCCCCCAGCTTTCATTTTCGTCCGATTCTGACGATGAGGGTGACGACACCCGGTCTCTTTCACGTATCCCGCGAACTAGATCGCCCAGTCTTTCCGCGGAATCTGRCCTTTACCCACCCAGCAGCACATCGGCACCTTCCCACCCATACAATGTTCCATCACTTTACCCAAATCGGGAAGTTCCGCCTGTGCCTTCAATCCCTTCTGATTACATGAATCAAACGAGGTCAATATCACCGTCGCCAACAACACAGTCATCGGGCACACGAGTTCTTCCAGCACCGCCTTCCCCTGTCGAACTACCATACACGCGACCAACACCCCCAAAACCCCTGAACTTGGCCGGGAGTTTGCGGAGACCACATACCTCGGGAGCCGAAGTTGGTCCGGCAGATGCGTCTCTCTGGGAGAGACGCCCATCAGAGCCGACAGTTACACGTGCACGTTCCATGTCGCGCCCTCTTCCCCGGACACCCGGCACTCCGAGCGCCGGTGCAAGGGATCCTGCCATCCGACGAGCCCAGAGCCATGCGCGTATCAATCAAATCCACATAGAAAAGCCGTGGCTATCAACACCACCACCACCGCTGCCACCACTGTCCATCTCCCCTTCCACGCCTAGAACCCCAAGAGCAGGACGCTCGCTGCCGCCGACACCTCTGGACATTGCAATGGGTAGGGCAGTTGGCGGGGTAAGGGCTGACATCAGTCAGCGCCCACGGAAATCATTTGAAAGCGTGGAAGACCCTACGAGCTGGGTGCAAGCTCACCCAAATCCGGCTCTCTCCAGTTCATCATATGATCATCCACCTCCTGCGTATACCTCGATAGATTTCTATGCGACGGCACCGCAGCGATCGTTGACATGATGCCGGAGTGTGCCTCGTTGTAGCCGATTTCCTCGCGAGGTATAGTCTTTCTCTTAATGCTACTAAACTCCACCTTCAGTTAGCAACACCCCACTTGTGTACACCTAATTGTCACTCCCTAATCTCTTCCACATCCCCATTCATTCTTTTGCCGCACTTGTACTTCTATTCTTACACATCCTTCGATTTCGATATAGCTGTTCTTCATCCATCCCTTGCTTCACCTTTCCTTTTTTTTTTTTGGAATACCAAGCACTCCTGTTGAATCTTGATTGATTCGGACATTACTTCTTCCACTTCTTGATCCCCCTTTCTCGAATAACTTGATGTATTCATCCTGTCTTTTTTCGCCTTCATCTGAGAATAAAAAAGCTCATAATAACACTCACTTTTGATTTATTGATATCGGTCCGCTAATGCCGGCGCGAGACCCGAGGAAAATCCAATGGCGGGATCTTAAAAGTCTCCAAGTAAATGTGTGAGGGTGTGATCGTTTCATTACCGCCAGCTCCTACTCTCTCTCAAGTTGGAKCCATCCATTCCCTAATCTATGGCCATGACGTCGATCAACCCACCGCTACACTCGGGGTCGGATGTAAGCAAGGTTCCACCACGAAGCATGTTCATCATAGTAATGGTGAGTTGTTTTGTGCCAACCTTTCATTTGCTTTCGTACCYGGGAAAAAAAGTTTGTAATTTCCGCGCGTGTGTGTGTGCAACACCCATCAGACATGCGCGATTGTGATCACAATTGTATTGATCAGTCCCGTATATATGTCCAACAAAAGGGTTCTCCCCCCTCCTAGGATGGATGATGGGCACGCAGTGATGTGCAAGAGACCCCTGGCTCGCTGGGTCTCAGCGCCCATCACAACATATCCAAGTGGAAAACCTTTTGCTATTTCACAGTCCGCTGACATGACCGTTGATTGATCCATTACCCCTTCTTTTCTCCTACTCTCCCCATTGTCCCAATATCCGGTGCTCGCGCGCGTACATAACAACCCATGGCACCCGTGGTGTTAATGCGATATACGTAACTTTAGGGCGTTAGTGGAACCGGCAAGTCGACGTTGGGYAACGCGCTGGCCAAGGAACTCGGCTTGTCATATGTGGAAGGAGATGATCTACATCCAAAGGCGAATATTGAMAAGATGACGAGCGGTGTACCTTTGACTGATGAAGATAGAGTGCCCTGGCTGGCGATCATCAGAGCCACAGCGGAAAAGACGGCTGCTGAGAGCTGTCGGGCTTCGATGTCCTCCGGGATAGTGTCGGATTTGGGACGGAGCGGTGTTGTGATCACCTGTTCTGCGCTGAAGAAGTGTTATCGGGATATATTACGGRGGAAGGTGCGGCTTGCTGCTGCTGCTTCTTCTACTCCGGAGCAGTCCCCACCGGAGAATTTAGCTGCGCCGGACAAAGGAGGAGYGCTTTCGACCTGTTTCGTATGGATCGACGGTCCGAGGGAGGTGTTACAGGAGAGGATGGAGAAGAGAAGCGGACATTATATGAAGGCTTCGATGTTGGAGAGTCAGCTGAACACGTTGGAAAGTCCGGAGGGCGAGGARGGCACGGTGACTGTACCGTTGGAAGCGACTACTCAGGAACAGGTCCRGATTGYCATCGAGAAGCTGGCTGCCTTYTTGCCCGAACTGACGACGACTGCGACGTCGAAAGGGGATTTGGCTTGACTCCGATTTAGATGTCCCTCATCCCAACGTATCGAGTAACYTTATGTATAAGTTAAAAACTCGGAKCTCCTTCAACCATTGATGCACTCGAGCACGAGATCGATCTATAGGTCTGAAGCTGCGGAGATTGCCAATGAAACGGCCAGCAGGGGGATACGTGCCATCGGCTTCCCCTCGGCCGTCCGCAAGTAAGTGATGTGACAGCAAATACCCGGTTCAAATCACCTTTATCGTTCACTTCGAAGATAATATATCAAGGATTGAAGCGCGGGTTCAAATTTGTATCCATCACCTCCATCAACGGCCGGAGGCCGTCGGATGGGGCCACTGGGAATAGAATGGGCCTGAGCATAAATAATGCGCTCAACTGTTAGTATGTTCAATTCTCTAAGTGCCCCTGGCTCCGGGGGTATCGTATCCGAGCGCAAATTTAATTATTGTACATCCATCATACCGAGTGCACTGTCCGCAATTATACGCGGGGTTGCCATTGTGAAATGCTCGAAAAACGATTGCAGCCACCTAAAACTAGACTTACATCGTGACCACAGTAATAGTTAGTTCTAGTTAGAGGTCAAGTGGCGGATGAGTGGCCAACTACTGAAGACCAACAAGTTCAAATGAAGCCAGAGGCGATGCAATGTTATTGTCAGGGTCCATATATTTTGTGTAATTACTTGGCCTAGTAGTTTGCAACTCACTTGTTTGACAAGCGAAATATCAGACATTGGGCATTTGCAGCTGATCAGCGCATGAGCGCAGAAGGGTAACACACAAAAACATATATTCTAAAAATAGTAGTCACTACTTAAGCAAAGATTGACGTGCTTTGGTTCGACTGCGTCTAACGACACAATCTTAAGCCCAGGGCCCAGCGACAAGGGAGCACGAGGATCAAATGACCCTTCCCCAGGAAAAAGGGGGGTGGACAAAAGGAAGGAAAACATATGCCTACTTTTAGAAAAAAGTGCTGGCACTGCGCGATAGGATACTGTCCGTCACCTAAAGCCATGACACCCAGTGGGTGACAGAGGGGAGGATAACGGCGACAGCCGGTCCTTCGTGCAGTGCGCAGCACCCACGCCGACAGGCTAGCGCATTCCGCTCGGCTGACTTTCTACTCGACCACGCTGGGATGTGGGAGCARCCGGCTGAGTGCGAGATGTCGACCCTGGGCAGGAATAAATYGCCGGAGCGAAGGGGTGTGATGGGGGAGACAAAATATAAAGGGATAACAATGGAGGCAAGTAGGCATAGTGAAATGGTGGACAGGGGACATAAAAAGTAGTACAATTACTCACCGAAATCGTAATGATCACATTACTCTGCCTGATCGTCAACTCAAAATTCGTCTGGGATGGGCGGGCCATTTGGCGGAATCCAATTTCGATCGTCGTGGAGGGCCGGGTGACCGTTATTTCAGGTGTAATGTTGTCTGCCAATCGAATTCAATGACTTTGTGGTGAGGATCAAGTGTCTACTTACGGTCGTTGCATCCCAGTCCCAGTCCCAGCGCCCACGTCAACAGGCTAACGCACTTTGCCTGACTGACTTTCAACTCAAACCATGCCGGTGCATGGGAGCAGCCGGCTGGGTGCGAGATATCGACCTTGGGCGAGCGAGATGGGATGACTAGAGCGGAAGGACATGAGTGGGGAGCTAAACGATAGGTACAACCTAGAATAAAGGCGACTTACTCTTTGACAAACGGCAGCTGCATAACCACCGACAGTGGACTTGCGCAAGCGTACCAGAGGGGCATCAGGTGTCAGCCTACATTAACAGCGAAGTCAGAAAATAAGAGCAGGAGAGTCGCGCCGACAAAGACCTACACTTTGGGGGGGCGAGCCCAGGCCAGACCACCGAGGCGGACCTCGTGGTCAGCACTCTAGCTCATTGCCAGTAGGCGATGTTAAGTTGATGACCGAGTGCGCGTAATAGTAAAAGAAGTCCGGAGCCAAGAGAAGTGAGGAACCAGCCACCCCAGTGTTGTGGTCTTATACATTTTCCACCGAGCATAAAATCCCACGACAACGCGTAGAATCGCAAACAACTCCCCTTCGCCCAGTAGGTCAGCTGGTTTCCACAGACTTTTTCGTGGCCTGACACGCGCCAGTTTTAGTGCATGATTGACGCTCCATAAATGAATTATTTGGTAAGAGCGCCGGGTCTAGCTCGAATCGCAATTGATAGGATAAGGTAATATGGATGAGCCACTGTTAGCCGCCTTCCCAGAACTGCAGAACGAGAACTGGCCTGTGAGCAGGCCACCCGAAAAGATGTGCTTGCCGAACATAAGGTGTTCACCCGAGCTCAGGGTCGTTTCGGCGGTTTCCTATCGACGTGATCAAGTTCTGCCACCATGGCTTATTTGGCAATGAACATACACGATATACCACCTGAATAATTCTGCTCAACAAACATCTGTGGAAGGAGAGGATTTGAGCCCGACTACAATGGATCCGAAGATTCTGCCGTGTTCGGTCGCACACCACTTTGAGAAGCCTTCACTCTTTGGCAAAATTTGTCAGGAGCACCACGTGAAAGCCACAGAATTGGTTCGCCCATTTAAAGTGGAGAATTCAAGTGCTGTTGGGGCCTGGTGTGGTCTTGGCTTGACGTGCTTGTAGCGGCTAGCTCATCCCGATGCCCGACTTTGCCGGGCGAGAGTATTCAATTGAATTAGGGTTGATTTCCATTCTACTTCTATTCGTTAATGAAATTCACAGCCTGGGCCACAGCACAGATTGCTGCCATGGTACGACCAAGTGCCGATTTCCGAGAGTGTTCGTTTTACCCCAATGGCACTGTAGCCCATGAGCAGTCTAGGCACTGTTGGTGATGGTCCTATAAACAACCCAAATTCGGAAAGCATCTGACTTTTTGATGGATATGACCTGATTTTCTAGACCGCGTCGGGTGGCGGCGACGTGCATCAGTGAAATTTGAATATTCACCGGGATGTAGAGATGGAGAGCTAACGTGCTGAGGTGATTGAATAACGGCAAGGGCCTCCAGTTTGAGTACATCCGAGGGCCAGTAAATGTCGGCAAGGAGCTCGAGGATGGATTACATGGTAGCAGGAAAAACGCAGGGTAAGGCCCGTAATGACAAAGGCAATCATCGTCGGAATATTATTTACAGCACGGAAAACTGGTTTTATGGATGAAAAGCTTGACAACTCCCGCCAGAGTTGATCGGCATTAAGTCATCGGCCGACGGAGGGCCAGAGCTCAATCGCGCTTCCCCCCGGCATGCGAAAGATATCCAATCGGTGCGTTAAACCACTTGTTTTCTCCACGCAATAACAACGGTGGAGAGGTTGGTTTCAAGTCCTTGGCAGACAGCCATAACGGGACGTTACAAAAACGTAATATCCCTCCCATATGATAACATGTAGCTAAATCTTTACATGCTGTTATATTTGTATCCATATCAGATCGCCACGACTAAATGTTCAGATGAAGATTGGCATGAGTGAATGCTTGCCATGAATAAAGAGGTACCTTTCTCCTGTGATCCCAGAAACCTTTTCGAGGGGGTGCTGGTGATTGAATGACCGTTTAACCGTGCCAGTACTTCCCTATAGCTTCAAATACCTTAGATCCTCCGCTCGTGCATGTGTCTGCAATGTGAGGGACATCTATGTGATATATTCATGCGTCATTGAGGTCTTACCTTGGATAGTTTATGCATATCGTGAGAAGGCGATAAAGTACGGACAGAATGATAGGGAAAGATGCGGAGTGGCATATATGCCGCCCCAAGTGCCTCTCATGAGATGATACGATTACCGAGTAGATCGTTTGTAATATTGTCCATCATTGCCAACKTCTTCGCATTCTAGTAGATGTGCTCGTACATAATGAGGCAGGGCCAAGGATGGCAGCAGATCGGCAAATGCCGATGGGCGACGCGTTGATGAAGGTGACGCGTCAGGCTCATTCCTCCTCATCTCTTCATCTAATACTCCATGGTGCGTCCACCCGCCTTCCGCTAGTACGATCTAACCAGCAGAGCGCCTTTAGGCTCGACGATACGACAGTAATGACCACACATATCTTTCAACACAACTTGAATCAGCTAATATGATATCATTATCCAGGCCGCACAACCATCTTCTCGCCTGAGGGTATGTTTATCTACTCTTCATGCTGTGTTACCTGAACAATGCTGACGCTATTCAAGGGCGTCTATATCAAAGTAATGCACTCTCGCAACCATTGCGAAAACCATCTAATCTGCTCTCCTTCCCAGTCGAATATGCAATGGAGGCCATCTCACACGCTGGTACCGTTCTCGGCGTCCTAGCAAAGGACGGTGTCGTCCTCGCAGCAGAAAAGAAGGTCACAGGAAAGCTTCTTGATCTGTCTGGCTCCAAGGATGGAGGGTATGGTGGTAGTGGGGAGAAGATTTTCCTTCTTAACTCGTGCGCTCTTCTCCTTTCTTCCCTTGCGGTTCATAGGTCTAAGGATTCATGTCTGGATAGGAACGTAATCGGTGGTGTGGCAGGTCTCACGGCCGACGCAAACTCATTGGTAAACTACGCACGATCGGCGGCTCAGCGGCATCTATTGGCTTATAATGAAGACATACCTGCCGAGCTGTTGGCACAAAAGTTGTGTGATTTGAAGCAAGGCTATACTCAGTTCGGAGGTGTGTTTCTTTCTCTGAAGAAAGCAATCCTCAGCTGATGTTCATGATGAATGGTGTGTGACGATGACTAGGTCTTCGGCCATTTGGGGTGTCGATACTATATGCTGGCTATGACCCGCATTATCAATTCCAGCTCTACCACTCTGATCCATCYGGGAACTATTCTGGCTGGAAGGCGACATGTATTGGTGCTAATAACGGCACAGCGCAGAGCTTATTAAAGCAGGAGTACAAGGATGAGATCACCGTGAAGGAGGCGATCGGATTGGTTCTTAGGACGATGAGCAAAACGATGGATAGTACGACTCTCAGTAGCGAGAAACGTATGTCTTTACTCAACGATGCTTGTGAACATCACTAACGGTGGTTGTCTCCAGTCGAGTTTGCTGTGTTGACGCTCGACCAGGAAAGCAAAACACCGAAAGCCAAGATATATCGACCTTCAGAAATCGATGCATTGCTTCAAACTGAGGGCCTGATAAAGAAGGAAGAGGACTCGGAGATGAAGACAGCATAACATCCGAATCGCTTTTTTTTGTATTTCTAAAATGCACCTACTTTTCGAAGCTAGCCGTGGATCAGGGAAATATATAAAAGATAGGGGAAACTAGAAAGCAGAAGGGCAGAGGTAAATACTAGTGGCAGGCCATGCCTTTGCCGTTAGTCGAGTCCCCGAGGACGGCGTCCGTATCCATTGCTGAGCCGAAGATGAAATGACCAAGTGCAGCTCCAAGGACAACAGCAAGGATAAGGTATGCCTGGAGAAGCCGTCAACACAAGGAGAGATCGATTCAGGGGTGCTCACATTRTAGGTCATGAACACCAGCATAAGGAAGAACGAAAGGAATACAGTTGCGCCGTAAAGTCCCGCTCTGAGCAATCTTGGGATGAGGGGAACTCGTGTCCTGATTATGTGTTTTAAAAAAATTCAACAGTGCACATTGGTGAAGAACTCACCCAACCAAATGTGACTTGATCATGCGACGCCGATTCAATAATCCCGCGTCTTCATGATCGCGTTCTGGTGAGGCACGACTGCTTGGCAACCGGATTCTGTTCGTGCCTTTAGATCTCAGTGAAAGCGCAAGTTCGTGGTCAAAGCGGCGAGAAAAGAGACGGAGGTACTCGTAGAAGACACCAAGAGCGATAATGACAAAGAAGGAGAAGACAAAAGCCGTAGTGGAGGTTATGTGCCAGCTGCGAAAGACGATGCAAGTGTCGATCACGTTGGTATTCCTACATAGTATTTGGGTTTATGTGAGCCCGAGCCAGCTTTGGAAGGGTGAACGCGTACCAGAGCATGTCCATTGTGCATTGGTTAGGCATAGGCATGTGGCCGCCGTGGTCACCGTGGTCGTGGACATGCATACTGTGATCGTGGTGGTTCATGCTCTCGGTCTGTGAGGAAGATTGGCGCCGTCAGCGTGTCACCAGGCAGAGTTTGATCCGGAGCCCATTGACAAACAACGCGTTCAGTTCACAGACGCCGCGAGTCCAGAACTCCAACGAACACATCGCGCGCATATGGCTGGATGCCGACTTGCAAGGAAGGGCAGTGTCACATTCCAAGTAGGGAACAGCAAGTTTGCAATGCAGGATGTTCACGAGAACATATACAATCTGACGAGATAGTCCCCCTGGATCATTGATGCGCCTTCCAGGGTCTTCATCTCGAATCGCTTTCGTGATTCTCGGGTTGCGACTCCAGCTGTTCCCATTGGCCATGCTCCTCCCCCAGCTCGATGGGAGCGATTTTGCACATTCCAATACTTTCTGACGCCGGCCTGCGCCCCTCCCCCTCCCCCTCCCCCTTCCCCGATGCTTTGCCCCTAATACTGAAGGCACCGCGACCTGAGCGGAGGATACTTGGGGGGAAGCCTCGAGGCCTACGATGCGCCTGCAGCACCCTACGGACATCCGACCTGTTCAAGGATTTTTTCACTTTGCCCATGGTGATCTCAGTGCTTAATGTCCACAGTATCCCGATTGCCCTCGATGCTGGCGTGGTTACTGGTAGAAATCATTGGCGGGGATGGGACTAGCTCCCGCCCGGTGTGTGCCGCACAGCCGCTCACTGGCTCCGACTGTTCTTTGATGGCCGGTGGTCAAAACGCGTTCAAGGAATGCCTCCTTATGGTACGCTACGCTCAGGCGAGACCCTCAGCCGCGTAGAAATCCATCAGTAAGGTGTTCTTTTCATCGCAGACACAACCGTGGAAGCAGTCACTGGGCAGCTCTGACCAGGGCCCGGGACACCCGAAACGGTAGGTCAAAGGGCCGATGTCCCCTCCTGAAGGTTTAGAAAAAGGCGATTTTGGCCGCTTCCCTCGCAGATGTATGCTCGCCTCGTTGCCGACTGAGAATTCATTGGTGGTGCTTCGTTCCGGATATTTGGTTTGGATTCTCTACCTTAGTGGGCAAAGGGGTTTCCCTTGAATTTGCTTGGCAGAGTCACCGCTAGAGGCTGTATCAGAGACATATAGGAGTGCCTGTGCAGCATGCGTTCCTTTCTCGGATCCTTCGTAATCGGAACCAAATATATCCTTTCCAGTTGAGTCCCACCTTGTTCAGATGACGCATCATCGATCATCAGCATGGCGACTTGAACAACGGAGGTGATGGCAATGCTTCGTAATGACCCTCGGGTCGGGCGAGCACCCTACCGTCTAGTCAATGGTTTCTGCTGCTGCTAGAGCGACTGATGAGAATTTTGTTTCAGGTGGTCGGTTCATAGGTGAAATCCTATGCTTCAATTCCGGGAAGGCGGCTGCAATTACTCATTAAATTACCTATCCTGTCAGTCGCCATCTGAACTAGACCCGACACACTCTTACCAAACAATTCATCCATCGAGCGTCAATCACACACTAAACTGGCGCGTGTCGGGCCACGAAAAAATCTGTGGAAACCAGCTGACCTACTGGGCGAAGGGGTTGTCTGTTGTGCACGTTTTCGTGGGATTTTATGCTCAGTGAAAATGTACAAAATCATGATACTGGGGTTCCTCGCTCCTCTTGGCTCTGGACTTCTTTCACTATTACGCGCACTCGGTCATCAAACTTGACACCGCCTACTGGCAACGAACTAGAGTACTGCCCACGAAGTTCACCCCGGTGACTGCGCTTGGATTAGCCCTCCAAAGTGTAGGTCATTGTAGTCACGACTCTCCTGCTCTTATATGCTTACTTTGCTGTTAACGCAGGCTGACATCTGATGCTCCTATGGTACGTTTGCACGAGTCCACCGTCGGTGGATATGTAGCTACCGTTTGACAAAAAGTAAGTCGACTTCATTGTAGGTTGTATCCATCATTTAACATGTAAGAATAATTGATAATTTCAGGGCGCTAAATCCAGGCCATACGATCCTCCTCCTACGCAAAGGCCCCTCCACCGACGCCACCGAGTACAATCAAGCACATCCAGTGACCCGAGGCTAGCCGCAATCGGCCCACCTAAAGGGCTGGGACGTTACGACCGTGAGTTGTGTGCTTGGGTACTCGCGACCCCATCGAACTTGATCTCTAGGCAATGTTACCCACAATAACGGTCGGCCAGCCCCCGCGATTACTGACATTGAACTCTTCCCCCAGGCAGCAGCTCGGTGGCTTTGCCTCTGCTGACAGTGGCTGAGAGTTGACTGATTGTAAGCTTTCTCGTCTCTTTATTTTTACTGCGCATTGACGAACACGATAGGAGTGTGATCACAATGCCTACAGGAAGGTGAGTACTAGCGTTATTATCAAACCTGTCCTGCTCGTGCCACGACCATCGTCTCGCTATATACCCTACCCGCTTCCACGCTTTACCTCCCTCCCTTTTTCTGTTAGCTCCCCACTCATGTTCCKCCGCTCCAGTCGTCTTGCCTGCCCAAGGTCGACATCTCGCACGCAGTCGGCTGCTCCCATGCACCGGCATGGTTGAGTTGAAAGTCAGCTGGGCAACGCGCGTCAGTCTGTTGACGTGGGCGCTGGGGCTGGGACTGGGATGCAACGACCGTAAGTAGACACTCGATCCTCACCACAAAGTCATTGAATTCGATTGGCAGGCAACATTATCCGACATGGTCACCCGGCCCTCCACGACGATCGACATTGGATTCCAACGAATGGCTCGCTTACTCTGGATGTCCGAAGTCGGTGAGTAATTGCACTATTATTTTGCCCCCTGTCCACCATTTCCCTATGCCTACTTGCCTCCATCGTTATCCCTTTTATATTTTGTCTCCCCCATCACACCCCTTCGCTCCGGCGATTTATTCCTGCCCAGGGTCGACATCTCGCACTCAGCCGGCTGCTCCCACATCCCAGCGTGGTCGAGTAGAAAGTCAGCTGAGCGGAGTGCGCTAGCCTGTCGGCGTGGGCGCTGCATACTGCACGAAGGACAGGCTGTCGCCGTTATCCTCCCCTCTGTCACCCACTGGGGGTCATGGCTTTAGGTGACGGGCAGTATCCTATCGCGCAGTGCCAGCATTTTTTTTCTCAAAGTAGGCATATGTTTTCATTCCTTTTTTCCACCCCCCTTTTTCCTGGGGAAGGGTCATTTGATCCTCGTGCTCCCTTGTCGCTGGGCCCTGGGCTTAAGATTGCATCGTTAGACGCAGTCGAACCAAAGCACGTCAATCTTTATGTTAGGTATACTGCATTTGTTGTGTATTATTCTTGTGTTTGATTCAGGGTATAAGAGGCACTTCCTTGGCTGTTATTTAGGCTATGCTGAGGTACATGACAAATCCCATGCCCTGTTTGATTAGATGGCTATCCTACTTGTCAGCGTTGGGTGCGCACTCGAGTCGCAACGCTCCATCATACGTGCTATTGAACTCATTCTTCTCGCTTAAAAAGAAAAAGGCCGGGCAGGTTCTTACAATCAAGCTCACGATCAACATCGGTCGGCAGGGGACCGGCGTTCACACTCAATAGTGGCTCGTTCATCCTCTGATTCGTGACCAGATGCGACGCCATTCAGGGCAAACAACCTTGTAATGTATTAGCCGACCTTTGTAGACAGCGCCACGATTATTCAAAACATTGATCAAGGGGAACAAGATAAATAACTATCGAGCCGCGTCCTGCTAATCGCAAACGATTACATTGATATTACTTGAGATTCTGATTGGTGAAGCGATTTTGGGTGCAGGAATGGACTCTTCTGCCCGTTATCCTTCACCTCTGCGTTATCTCGGAATATGTGTCGGACTCGCGTGCGGTATCGAGGCCGGGGTGGAAGGGAAGGTCTTCGAGTGATCCTGGAACATGCTTTGGCGCTACGATGCAGGCGGTGTCGGGAAGTCAATGAAGATCATTGGCGAGCATGTGCTGACCGTCGGCTTATAAAATAAAAATACAATTAATCTACTCGTCTTTTTTTTTGAGAAGAGAAAATTGCCGGCGATGCGCGAGAGGAACACCGTCAATCCCCTACCACCACGACACGCAGTATGTGACAGAGAGGGCCGGAAGGATGGATGCAACAGCCAGTCCTTCGTGCAGAACGCAAACGTCCACGTCGACAAATTCACACCCCGCCTGTAGACTGACTTTTATACTCGACCACACCCGGCCACGATGTGGGAACAGTCTATGGTGTGCGAAATGTCGACTGCGGGATGGGCAGGGCGATTAGAGCGGGAGAGAAATGATGAGGGGGTAAAAATATAAAAGGGAGAGGGAATAAGGGAAAGCGAGGTATATGACAGGATGATGGGATACTATACANCTGGGGAAGGGTCATTTGATCCTCGTGCTCCCTTGTCGCTGGGCCCTGGGCTTAAGATTGCATCGTTAGACGCAGTCGAACCAAAGCACGTCAATTTTTCATGATAGGTATACTACATTTGTTGTGTATTATTCTTGTATTTGATTCAGGGTATAAGAGGCACTTCCTTGGCTGTTATTTAGACTACGCTGAGGTACATGACAAATCCCATGCCCTGTTTGATTAGATGGCTATCTTACTTGTCAGTGTTGGGTGCGCAACAATTCTCTGCTTCCACTCGAGTCGCAACGCTCCTCCATACATGCTATTGAACTTGTTGGCGAGGCGCGACAACATAAGAGATGTATCACCAAAAGTGGTCAGCGACCACATCCACCGGCATGTATTTCAAATCCTACATGCCGGTGTTCCCCTTTCTACTAAAACTATACAGAACCTATATTTCCCACCTATATACGGACCCTTTCATGTATAGACACACCTCAGTCGTTCRCGAAGTACCGTGACGCTGAGGTGAGTACTTTTTCCTTTATTAGAGACACATTGATATCTAACTACCCTACCGTAGATTTTATATCAATAGGTACGAAAATACAGATTAGTCGTTCACGAAGTACCGTGACGCTGAGATTTTATATCAATAGAACTCGTTCTTCTCGCTTAAAAAGAAAAAGGCCAGGTAGGTTCTTACAACCAAACTCATGATCAACATCGGTCGTCAGGGGATGAGCATTGACACTCAACAGTGGCCCGTTTATCCTCTGATTCGTGACCAGTTACGACGCAATTCAGGGCAAACAACCTCATAATGCACCGGCCGACTATTGTGTACAGCGCCACGGACATTCAAAACATTGATCAAGGGGGACAAGGTAAATAATTATCGAGCCGCGTCCGACATATCGCAACCGATTACACTTATATTACTTGAGACTATGATTGGTGAAGCAATTTTGGGTGCAGGAATGGACTCTTCTGCCCGTTATCCTTCACCTCTGCATTATCTCAGGATATGTGTCTGACTCGTGTACAGTATCGAGGCCTGGGTGGAAGGGAAGGTTTTCGAGTGATCCTGGAACATGCTTTGGCGCTACGATCCAGCCGGTGTCGGGAAGTCAATGAAGATCATTGCCGAGCATGTGCTGACCGTCGGCTTATAAAATAAAAATACAAGTAATCTACTCGTCCTTTCTTTTTGAGAAGAGAAAATTGCCGGCGATGCGCGAGAGGAACACTGTCAATCTCCTGCCACCATGACACCCAGTAAGTGACAGAGAGGGTCGGAAGGATGAATGCAACAGCTAGCCCTTCGTGCAGAACGCAAGCGTCCACGTCGACAAATTCACACCCCGCCTGTAGGCTGACTTTTACACTCGACCACACCCGGCCACGATGTGGGAGCAGTCTATGGTGTGCGAAATATCGACTGCGGGATGGGCAGGGCGACTAGAGCGGGAGAGAAATGATGAGGGGGTAAAAATATAAAAGGGAGAGGGAATAAGGGAAAGCGAGGTATATGACAGGATGATGGGATACTATACA
>JAECYV010000005.1:1164550-1184694 GCA_023014305.1 Lepiota subincarnata
TGTTTGGAATGGCGAGCAACTCGACCCCAGCCCAGAAAACCAAAGGCCGATCATCAAGTCGAAAGCGGCCGCCTGGGGGAAAGTTCCGGTCGGCGCGAGTGGGCRAGGTGGGAAGGTTGAGGTGACGGTGGCTGACTTTCCGGCTTGGTTGAGGAACACAGTGTCTAACTCGGGAGGGTCGAGGGGAAAAGAAGGAAGAAAGGATGGCTTAAATTCGGCGTCCAAGTCGAAGGGTGAGACAAAGGAACGAGAGTCGCGACCAGATTCACTCATGTTCATGCCTGCTGAGGGGTAACTCTAATGACGAGGAATACAGGTCAGACCACGCCTCGCGGATTTGAGAGAGCTGACTCGCCTATGCCAATGCTGGAGAGTTGCAAGCCCTCCCTGTCATCGTATGGGTCGAATTCGAGCCTCAAGACTAGCATTAGGAGCAAGGAATCTCCTAGCTCCTTCAAGCCGCCTCCTGTGCAGTCGCAATTCTCGGTGGATGCCGAGGTTCTGAGCGGGCTGGGCAGCATGTCCAAAAGGCRRCTACCACCGCGCCCATCCATGGGTTCTGCGGATGAATCGGGCTCGGTTGTTTAGCYTCATGAGTCCGAGGAAACGCCCGGTATCGCGAGAAGAGACTTTGGAGTCTTTCGAAGGCACGAAGGAAGGCAGGCTCGCCTATCTTTTTCAGATCTTCTCCTGTGCGCAGGAAAGGGTCTCCTATTCCTATTCCCTTTAGGTCATCTCCGAAGAGTGGCAGAGAGAGACGAGCAAGCGGAGACCTCACTGGGAGTCCATCGTCGGTCATAAATGAGGCAGCTAAAGAGTTTCAAAGAAAAATCATCTACCCATATCGCCATTCTTATATTTGTCGCTCTGGTCAATTTTATCAACCACCGTTCACAGCGGGCCAACCATATGTCCTAGGACAAGGAAAACATAAAGCTCTGTGCTGGCAGACTTTCACTGGCGATTCAGTCGTTAGCCTATATCCCCATGCCCGTAGGGTAGCAATGTTCATGCTGTTTTTGAAGTATAAGATCGTGGTATGTTCAAAAAGGGGGGTTTTTTTTTGCCGACTCTGATGTATTTGGTGACGGTTACTTGTTTGTTTCCCAGGGGCGATGCGGGGCTGATATGAGCGCCTCGGAGACTGACCTTGAGCTGACATCGGCAACCTCCCGTYGAGCTTCGCTTCTGTCAAGTTGATCACCGAGTGGCCAGAGTAGTGAAAGTCCGAAGTTGAGAAGGGATATGATCCAGACGTCTAGGGTGTCGTGCTTTTATACCTTTGTGCCGAGTAGGAAATCCCATGAGGAGCATATGATCCCTGACAATCCCTCACCCAAGTGGCCATCACACATGTTCTTACTGCATGCGGTAAATTGGTAGTTGCGGCACCAGCTATGGTAAAATCTGTAGACCCTGCAATCAATGGCCTAGACGCAACGCTATGTTTATCTCAATCTGGTTATCTTTCATTTTCTTGGACCTCACCAACTACTCCACCAATGAAGSAGATATGGATTACCTGATCGCCATCCTGTAAACCCAAAGCGTACGATAAGCATCCGAATGWTCCTCCACTCATCTTTGTGGAACTCTGCCTGTTCATGAATGATTACGATGCCAAGGAGTACTGAACTCTGTCGTCTTGACTCACCTGGAAAACTGACATATCATCAATCTGGATGAGTGCTGCTCAGATTGGCCCAATGATACGTTTGTAAATTTCGCGAAGCAGTCGCAGTGTCCRTTGCAGACGCTGGATGYGATAGGGTTTTCGACGAGGATGATCATGAGATCATCGGAGCACTGCTATGGTCGTTTGGTGGATCTTGGTTGTATTGGGTGGGTGGATCCTGTTCCTATTCGTGAGATATGGCAGAGTTTCCCGACGCTGAACGATYTGGGTTGATTTGATAGGTAGTATATATGTGTGGCCGGATTTGAGGTTCATTTAATTTTGCAGTAGAGTTTGCTTGCGCGTAGTATAATAGGACACTATGTAGAAATAATGGAGCTTCTGTCCCGGTCTTTCAGTTCTCACTTGACCTCGGGTGATTGAGAAGCCCACGTTATCGAACGCTGAATCAAGCGCTGATTCTAACATGAGYCAAGGCATGCGGGCTTTTGGCGCCCATCCTTGCTCTCCACCCACCATGCCGTATTTCCATCAAGCACACAATGTCTCTGTAACCAACTCAAACTTTGTTGATAATTCTATCAACAACGTCACCCAAGGTGGAACAACTCGCGAGTCTTTCTCGGCTTGCATTGGCACCGTTGCTGAACTCCAACAACAGGCCTGAAACCTCTTCTCGATGCTTCCATGCCAGACGCATTTCATGATTCATCTGCCCGCGACCCTCCGCCAAAATGCCACCCAGGAACCCGCTGCGAGTACATCAATACAATCACGGAATGGGGCCTTCAGAGTGACAAGCACGCTGGTCGCATCCTCTGGATGAAAGGGCCTGCTGGCGTCGGGAAATCGGCAGTAGCCCAAACCTGCGCTGAGGCCTTTGGCAGCAAACTGGGTGCAGCATTCTTTTTTTCCGAATTCAACAACAGGCGAAACGCCAACTGCTTGTTCCCTTCCATATCGTACCAGCTTGCTGTCCGACTGGATGCGTTTGGTGACATCGTCGACCACAAAACACACCGCGACCCAACTCTTGTTCAAAAAGCACCGAAACACCAATTCCAGGAGCTGATCGTCGTCCCACTTCAGGAACTAGCCAGTCGAGGAAAAGATGTCGGCGAGCTGGTCATCATTGTTGACGGCTTAGACGAGTGTAATGGACATGATGCACAGTGTAACATTATCAATATCATCGCGGAATCCGTGCGGGACCRAACYACRCYGCTCATCTGGGCDTTCTTTAGCCGTCCAGAGGCTCACATCACGGCTACATTCACTTCCCCACAAGTCTCTCCGCTATCATTCCGTATGGAGCTCCCTATATCGGATGGGACTGATGCCGAAATCGCGATGTACTTGACAGATGAGCTAGGGAAGATACGACAGGAATATGGTCTGCCGGCCTCCTGGCCCTCTGAGCAAGACGTCAAGACACTTGTTCAGCGCTCRGCTGGGCTGTTCATCTACGCAGCTGTGGTTGCCCGTTTCGTCGGCGATCGTAATTCACCCAGTCCTGAAGATCAACTACAATCCGTCCTTGCTCTGCATCGCCCCGTTTTGGGCAGTTGGAAATACCCATTGTCGGAGCTGGACAGCTTCTACACATTGATCATGCGGCGGGTTCCACCAGACATACTCCCAACTACTCAGAAGATTCTGCTTGCCACAACTCTCACTCTGGTCACCACTGATATAGTTAGCAATGCCAATCTACTAGGTTTAACCGAGTCACAGTTCCGGACCGCCTGTCGCGGTCTCCACTCCGTCCTGGAACTKAATGAATCTGACAACATTAACTTCTACCATGCATCGTTCATGGAATTCATGCAAGACCCAGAAAGATCGGGTGACCTGTATATTGGGTCAGACTGTGCGKTGGCCTTACGCAGTGAACTGCTCAACAAAGTGAACAGGGTACTCGCCGCCAGCAATTCTAGTAAGTATATTATTCTCAGATTCTGTTATCATGAAACAACTGAAGCTTGCTCATCAACTAGGGGATGATATTCATATACCGATAACTTGGCCTAATTATGACGGGTGGAGTGCATACTGCGACCTGGTCCCATCGCTYTTTAGACTCTGCCAAACAGTTCCCCTGGATACCCGGACACTCGTTGGCTTGAGTAAATTCGACTATGCAAAATTTAACCAACTATATCCTGGCTTTCACATACACGCGCAAGATTTGACGGCTGATGTATTAATGAAGAAGGCATCTTTTCTCTTGRCGTAGTTTCATTGGCCCCATGTTAATATATCCCAAAGGTACCTGAAGAGTTTCAAAGAAAAATCGTCTAYCCATATCCCTATCCCTATCTTTTTCGYTCCGGTCAACTTAATCCACCAGTGAACACAGTGGGCCAACCATATGTTCTAGGGCAAGGAAAAAACAAGGCTCTGTGCTGGCGGAATTCCAACGGCAATTCGGTCATTGGCYTATATCCCCACCTCCGTAGCGTAACAAAATTCATGTTGTTTTTGGAGCATAAGATCGTGGTATGTTCAAAAAGGTTTTTTTTTTTGCCGACTCTGATATATTTGGTGACTGTTCCTTGCTTGTTTCCCAGGGGCGACGTGGAGGTGGTATGAATACATCAGTTGCCGAGAAGGCTTGACCTTGGGCTGACATCCGCAACCTCTTGTTGAGCCTCCACTGCTGTCAAGCTAATCACCGAGTGGGTATAGTAGCGAAAGGTCCGAAGTTGAGAGGGTTGATGATCCAGACGCCTACGGCGTCGTGCCTGCATACCTTTGTGCCGAGTAGGAACTCCCATGAGGAGCATATGGTCCCAGGCAATCCCTCACCCAAGTGGTTAGCCACACATGTTGTTCTTACCGCATGTAGTAAATTGGTAGTTGCGGCACCAGCTATGGTAAAATCTGTGAACGCTGAAATTAATAGCCTAGATGCGATGCTATGTTCATCTCAATCTAGTTATCTTTTCGGTTTTTGGACCTCACCAAATACTCCACCAACGAAGCAGATATGGATTACCTGATCGCCACCCTGTGAAACACAGAGCCCACGATAAGCACCAKAGAGCAGTTGCGAATGATACTCCGCTCATTGTCGGTGGGGGTTAGGCGGTCCAAMTGCTTTCGGCGGTGCCCTGCCCGCTCGTCTACAGTTCCGGTATTGGGGACGACAACTTAATCAAGTACGGTGCGTGCATCGGTCGAACTTGAACTACCCAAGGTGACTCCAGTTTGCGATGGAAGAATTGGATGGATCTCGAATAGCTCCTGCATTTAACTTAAACAACCAAAATACGCCAGGCGCCAACTATACGTCCTAGGGCAAGGAAAAACAAAGCTCTGTGCTGGCAGGACATTTACACTGGCAATTCGGTTATCAGCCCATATCCCCATCTCCGTAAGATAGCAATATTTATGCTGTATTTGAAGCACAGGACCCTTGGTACGCTAAATAAGAGTTCTTTTTTTTTTGCTGACTTTGATGTATTTGACGACTGTTTCTCATTTCTCTCCTAGGGGTGACGCAGAACCGACACGAATGCATCGGATGACTTGGATATTGACCTTGAACTGACATCCATGACCTCCCATTGAACCTTCACTGCCCAGGCCTTAGCGTCCACACGACTGTTGGGCAGGGGTGTTGCACCGGTTTTCTCAGGTACTCTGCGACCACTCATGTCTTTGGTCGTAAATATATGGTCCAATCGATGTGGTGCCCCTTGGGTTGTCAAGTCGGCTCGCCAACAAGCTGGGAAGAAGGAAATCTTCACGACCTGATCGAAGATAATATTATACATGTCTGTACAGACTGTACTGGACTGGGCCAAGAAACTCCGTCTATAAGGCTCTCAAAAAGACCAGGTTAGGTGTACAGAGTGATTGCGTCAGCTCAGAGCTGCTTTTTTAACTTTACTTGAGGTTGAAGTTATACAGAATGCGGCCAGCAGACCAGTGTTTATAGCCATCTTTGGCTCTTGTGTGCGTCTGGCTTATGTATAAGAGCAGGAGGGCGTCTCGCAAGGCCGAAAAGCAATTTCTGTTGAGTAACTACGGAAGCACTAAGCACAAAACCAACTGCGAGTTGTGAAGGGAGGTGGGCGAAGGTCCCGGAGGGGCTTCCCTGCCTGTGCAGGGTGACCACTCACGATCGAGAATGGCGCTCTGGGCGGGCGGGTTGACCGTCCGCAGCGCTTGTTAGTCCGTTCGAGAGTGAGGGGCCGCAGGCCTGCACAAGCAAGGAGTGCTGTGTAGGGGAAAAAGGGTGCAGCGGGTGGGCGAGAAGAGCTGAGGGGCTGCACTAGCCAGCAGCCACGATGGGCCAACGTGGTGGTGAGGAAAGATGAGGTCGTGACCGCCATGCCTGTTACACAAAGGCCAAAGACCTCTTTCTACTCTATCGCAGCCCGCTCAACGGTAGATCTACCCACTATGACAAACACACTAGGCCATCCTATCGAGATGCTGGGTATATTTGATTGATGTTCGGCAGCGCTGTTGGTAGATATAGAGGGTAATAGAGGG
Organism: Lepiota subincarnata; assembly: GCA_023014305.1. Taxonomy (NCBI): domain Eukaryota; kingdom Fungi; phylum Basidiomycota; class Agaricomycetes; order Agaricales; family Agaricaceae; genus Lepiota; species Lepiota subincarnata. The sequence goes on from JAECYV010000005.1 coordinate 1,170,690, forward strand.
GAGGATGAATGTTTCATCCTCTCCTTTGTGCAGAGCACAACCGCCCACGTCCAAAGACTGACGCACATCGCCCAGCTGACTTCCAACTCATTCACATTGTGATGTGGGAACAGTCTGCTGCATGCGGGATGTCAACTTGGACGGGCAGAAGGAGTGGGACGATGAGGGGAGTGAACGTAGGGAGAGGAGCGGTAGGGACAAGCGGAGCATAGGGTAGGGTGGTATGGTACTGTCCTAGGCGTGAGTGATTTAGGAGTACTGCTGTGGATGATATGCTGGGGGCGACCAAACTCCTATGGCCGACCATTAATACGAAGTGAATCGAAGGGTGAAATGAGACTTACAGTCAACCTATTTCCAGCTGGGGTCGGCAGCACGAGGCCAACCCATTGAGCTACCGCCTATGAATAAAGTTGAGCGAAAGTGGGAGGGCTGGGCGACCATTATTATGGGTGATGTTGTCTGGCATTCGAGCTCATTATGAGATCACAAGTATCTGATGCGATGAACTTACGGTCATTGTGACCCAGCCCTGCTTCAGCAACCCGAGGCATCCCACCGGTTTGCTGGAGGTGTTTTGTTGGTGCTCAGTGGCGTCGGTGGTGGTGCAAAGGATCTGCTGCCTGCGAGGAAGATCGTGTGATCCGAAGGTTAATACCCCGCAACCTATTCCGACGCATCAGATAAGATTCATACTCCTGATACTGGGAGTCGCCTTACTTTTCGGTAAGCGGTAAGTACCATTCCACCGACAATGGACTTGTGCCGACATCATCATGAGGATGTCGATTGGCTGCCCGGACGTTAGCCTGGTCTACAACACGGTCAGGAGGTTGTGGCGGGGGGAGCAGCAAAACGACGGCGACGCACCTTTGAGAGCACAAGTCCATGCCCAAACACCAAGGCGGATGTCATGTGCAGCACTCCAGCTCATTGGCAGTGGGTGGTGTCAAGTTGATCACTGGGTGCGCATAGTAGTGACAAATCCCAAGTCGAGAGAGGTGAGGATACAGACGCCTGGGGTGTCGTGATTTTGTACCTTTATGCCCGGTAGAAARTCCCACAAGGATGTACGATTGCAGCCAGCCCCCGGGCGTGGTCTGACGCGCACCTGTACATGTCCCAGTGCGTAATTGACGCTACCAATGGAGTATCCAACAAGACTAGTCCAAGTTGCGATTGAACAGATTCATTAGTCCTGGCATCGTTTAGCGTGTAGTTTGGGTTTCCTCGGCCGCCGTCCGCCTGGAAGGCAAAAGCGCACCTGTGAACAGGCTATCCGAATTATCTGCAATATTTTCTTGCCTATATATCGTGAGGGCTCAGAGGGCTCCCAACCACCCAAAGCCCAAGYTGTGACCCCTCGCTTCATTTCTGGTGTAACTGCTCGAGGATGTGCAGACCCCGGGAAGGAGTTCCGGTATCACTTTGACCCATCTTCCCGGAACGCTAGTGGAAGCTACCCTCTAAATGAATGTTGGATTGTTAAAGGCGACAAAGGAGCTGAAAAGGACACGTGGTCACTATGTTGATCAAAAGGTACTGGATGAGATTTGGGTTGTTGGCGCTTCGGGGCATACGGTCTCTTGGCGCCCACTATGCTCTCACCACCATGTCGCATTTCCCTCAAGCACACAACTTTTCTGTAACCAACTCAAACTTTGTCAATAACTCTATCCACAACACCATCCAAGGTGGAACAACTCGCAAGTCGTTCTCAGTTTGGGTTAGCACTGTCACCAAACTCTAAACCCAACAACAGGCCTAAAGCCTCTTCTCGATGCTTCCATGCCAGACGCATTCCATGATTCATCCGCCCGCGACCCTCCTCCAAAATGCCATCCGGGGACCCGCCACGAATACATCAACACAATCACGGAATGGGGCCTTCAGAGTGACAAGCGCGCCGGTCGGATCTTCTGGATGAATGGCCCTGCTGGCGTCGGGAAATCGGCAGTAGCCCAAACCTGTGCTGAGGCCTTTGGTAGTAAACTGGGTGCTGCATTCTTTTTCTCCGAATTCAACAACAGGCGAAACGCCAACTGCTTGTTCCCTTCCATATCGTACCAGCTTGCTGTCAGACTAGATGCGTTTGGTGACATCGTCGACCACAAAACGCACCGTGACTCAACTCTTGTCCAAAAAGCACCAAAGTACCAATTCCAGGAGCTCATTATCGCCCCACTTCAGGAACTAGCCGGTCGAGGGGAAGATGTCGGCGAGTTGGTCATTATCATTGACGGCTTGGACGAATGTACTGGACACGATGCACAGTGTAACATTATCAATATCATCGCGGAATCCGTGCGGGACCGAACCACGCCGCTCATCTGGGCWTTCTTTAGCCGTCCAGAGGCTCACATCACGGCCACATTCACTTCTCCACAAATCTCTCCGCTGTCATTTCGTATGGAGCTCCCTATGTCAGATCGGACTGATCCAGAAATCGCGATGTACTTGACAGATGAGCTGGGGAGGATACGACAGGAATATGGTCTGCCGGCCTCCTGGCCCTCTGAGCAAGACATTAAGACACTTGTTCAGCGCTCAGCTGGGYTGTTCATCTACGCAGCTGCAGTTGCCCGTTTCATCGGTGATCGTAACTCGCTTAATCCTGAAGATCAAMTACAATTTGTCCTTACCTTACGTCGCCCCGTTTTGGGCAGTTGGAAACATCCACTGTCGGAGCTGGATAGCTTGTACACACTGATCATGCGGCGTATTCCACCGGACATACTCCCAACTACTCAGAAGATTTTACTCGTCACGACTCTCCCTATGATCAACACCAGAATGGCTAGAAACGCCAATCTACTAGGTTTAACTGAGTCACAGTTCCGGAACGCCTGTCGCGGTCTCCACTCCGTMCTGAAACTTGATAACATCAGAATTAACTTCTACCACACGTCGTTCATGGAATTCATGCAAGATCCGGAAAGATCGGGTGACCTCTGTGTTGGGTCAGACTGTGCGGTGGCCTTGCGCAGTGAATTGCTCGACAAACTGATCGGGGTACTTGCCACCAGCAGTTCTAGTAAGCAAATATTCTAAGACTCTGTTATTATGAAACAACTGAAGCTTGCTCGTATCAATTAGAACATGATGTTGGTATACCAATAACTTGGCCTGAATATGACGGATGGACCACATACTGTGACCTAGTCCCATCATTATTTCGACTCTGCCAAGCAATCCCTCTGGACACTGACACACTTACTGGCTTGAGCAAACTCGACTTCGCAAAAATCAGCCAACTACGCCCCAACTTTTACATAGAGGCACGAAATTTGAGGGCTGATATTTTAATGAAGAAGGTATATTTTTCTTGATATGGTTCCGTTGGCCTTTTTGCCGATATATATATATCAAAGGTACCTGAAGCGTTTCAAAGACAAATCATCTACCTATATCCCCATCCCTATATCTTTCGCGTTGGTCAACTTAGACAGCCAGTGAACACAAAGGGCCAACCATACGTCCTAGGGCAAGGAAAAAATAGGGCTCTGTGCTGGCAGTATCTCAGTGGCGATTCAATTATTAGCCCGTATCCCCATCTCCCTAGGGCAGCAATATTCATGCTGTTTTTAAAGCATAAAATTGTGGTACGTCCAAAAAGGTTTTATTCGCAGACTGTGTAGTTGGTAAATGCTATTCGTTTGTCTTCCAGGGGCGTCGCGGAGCCAACATGAATACATCCAAGTCGGATGCCTCGGAGGCAAGAGGCGTAACGTTGGGAGCCTTCAATATTCAAGCTCAATCTACTCAAGTAAAGATCCATCTCGAATCTTGATTCATGAGATTCTCATGTGCTCCCCCTCCCTACCGTCGGCTTTTTGAGCCCCTCTATGTACGGCCACCAACGAATGGTCATCGAAGCTGTTATGTAACAATAATAATACTGGTATGCGTAGGTTTGCATGCAAGCTTGGAGGAAGGTCAAATTCACGACCCAATCGATGGTGATACTCTGCATGCCTGTACTGGATTGGGCCAAGGAACTTCGGCTACCAGGTCTCAAACCATTGTTGGCAGGGCTGCGCATGAAGCGTGAGGATAGTTGTGGCACCGGGATGGGCCTGTAAGACCATACTCGCCAACATTCGCAACCCCCCCCCCCTTTCTCCATCGTATTCCTAAAAAAAAACCGCCTTGAGTACATAGGGTCTGGCCCGTGGTGGGACCCAAGCAATTTGACAAAGTGCGAAGAATTTCCCGTAAAGCGCAAAGGAAGCAGGTCAAGGGATCACCTTGTTATGTTCCACCAATTCGATGCAATTTAAAGAGAAAGTCAGGTGTACGAAGTGATCACGTTAGCGCGGAGCTGTTGTGTCACCAGAGTTGAAGTCGTAGCGAGCAATAGTAGCTTGGGGACTTATCGACTATCACTTTACCATGGCCGGAGACAGGTGTATATTGGCGGCGGACAATGACAGACGCATTTACCTACTGTCGATTAGCAAGTTCCAGTCCTTTCCGGAATATGAATGTTGGAATTCAATGCCCGTATTCTTAAGATATTTTACTACGATATATTAAGCCAGTAACTAAAAGAATTAACGTGCTTTGGTTCGATTTCCATCGTCAGATGCAAGTCTTAAGCCCAGGGCCCAACGACAAGGGAGCACGAGGATCAAAGCGACCCTTCCCCAGGAAAAAATGAAACAAAAAGATACAAGTACTCTATTCGTTCTTTTTTTTTTTTTTTGAGAAGGGAAAACTGCCGGAAATGCGCGAGAGGACACTGTCAATCTCCTACCACCATGACACCCAGAGAGCGACAGAGGGGGGCGGGAAGATGGATGGAACAGCTAATCCTTCGTGCAGAACGCAAACGCCCGCGTCGACAATCTACACACCACCTGTAAAATTGACTGTTAAACTCGATCACATCCGGCCACGATGTGGAGCAGTCCACGGTGTGTGTGGATGTCGAACACGGACGGGCAGGGCAATTGGAGCGGCAGGGGAATGATGAGGGGATGAAAATATAAAAGGAAGGGAGAACAGGAGGCAAGCGAGATGTATGGCAAAATGACGATAGAATACTATACAAGCGCGTAGCTGGTTGAGTGACAGGGCTGGCGACTATGATTATAGAGTGATGTGGCCTGGCGTCCCAGCTTAGTACAAGGTCACAGACGTTCAATACTTAAATGCACTTACAGTCGTTGTACCCCAGCCCCGCTTTAGCAACCCGAGGCCATCCCATCAGGTTGCTGAGCCGATGCTCAGCGGCGTTGCGGTAGAGATCGACACCCAGAGGGTGATAGAGAGAGGGTGATAAGGGGAGGGTGAATGTAGCATCCTCTCCTTCGTGCAGAGCACAACTGCTCACGTCGGTAGACGAACGCACGCCGCCTGGCCAACTTTCAACTCGACCACGCTGTGATGCGGGAGCAACCTGCTGCGTGCGAGATGTCGACCTTCAACCACCTGGCTGACATTCAACTCGACTACGTCGGGATGTGGGAGCAGCCTGGGGTGGGGCGGGCGATGGGTGTGGGAGTGGAATGACGAGGGACGTGAACATAAGGGAGAGAGAAGATAGAGGCAAGCGAAACGTAGAGCAGGAAGCCGATAGGATACTATACAGGCGCGTCAGTAATTTAGCGATAGAAGTACTCACCGTAAATTATGCGTTCCAAGTGATTAAACTCCTATGACCGACCATTAATACGAAGTGAATCGAAGAGTGAAATGAGATTTACAGTCAACCAGTTTTCAGTTGGGATCAGCAGCACGAGGCCAACCCATCGTGCTGCCGCCTGTGAAAAGGATTAGAGCGGAGGGCTGGGCGACCAATATTATGGGTGATGTTGCCTGTCATTCAAGCTCAACATGAGATCATGAGTATCTGATGCGATGAACTTACGGTCATTGTGCCCCAGCCCTGCTTCAGCAACCCGAGGCCATCCCATCGGGTCGCTGGGGGTGTTTGGTTGTTGCTCGGTGGCGTCAGTGGTGACACAAAGGAGCCGCTGCCTGCAGGAAGATCGTGTGATCCAAGGATGAATACCCTGCAACCTGTTCTGAAGCGTCAGATAAGATTCATACTCCTTGATACTGGGAGTCGACTTACTTTTCGGCAAGCGGCAAGTACAGGTCCACCGACGATGGACTTGTGCCGACGTAATCATGAGGGCGCCAATTTACCACCCAGACGTTAGTCTAGTTTACAGCACAGTCAGGAGACTGCACCGGGGGAGTAGCAACGAAGACAGCCACGCACCTTTGAGAGCACAAGTCCAGACCTAACCACCGGGGCGGACGTCATGGGCAGCACTCCGGCTCATTGCCAGGGGCGGTGTCAAGTTAATCACCGAGTGCGCATAGTAGTGACAGGTCCGAAGTTAAGAGAGGTGAGGATCCAGACCTCCAGGGTGTCGTGCTTTTATACCCTTGGGCCGAATACAAAATCCCACGAGGAGGTACGATCCTAGACAAATCCCTCGGCTAAGTGGTCAGCTACTCATGTTCGTGGGCTGACACGCACTAGCCTTAGTGGATTATTCACCAAGACTAGTCCAAGTTATGATTGATCGGTTCATTAGTCCAGGCGTCATCTGACCCGTAAGTCAAATCTGCTCAGCCCTTCTGCCCGAAATTGAAGAAAAAAGTTCTGTTATTCGTATTATCAGCTGTTCTTTCTTAATATGGATCGCAGGAGTTTGGAAGGCTGAGGTTGGGAGGATTCTTGGCATGGGATAGCTCCTGGGATTCGAGCACTAATAACACGCCGCGTTGCAGGTCCTGGTCACTTTGAAACCCAGAACAAGACATGAATAGCTGAATATGGAATAATATTAATCGGTCGAATGCCCCCCGCGGAGTTGAAATTGAAAACCGTGTCTGGGAGGTCGCATGTCGTTTTAGTCCTGCAGCTGGATGGTTCGTTGTACTGCAAGGAACTTCAATCCAAGTGGCGAGGCTGGAGCCATGGCGCTCGGCAATTACTTATGTTTCAAGCTACCTAGCATAAAAGTGCAGGGAGGTCTACTGAAGCCCTCCAGGCACACTCTCACTCTAGCAGTACTTCCCATAGACCAACGCAGTAGCCTGTCTCGCCGTTGACTATGTCAAGGTCAGAATAGTGGCCGCTTCGGAGGTAGCAAGGTCGGGGCCTAGTTAGGAATAGTGGGAGAGGGTACAGGCCTGTTCCATGGCCAACCGTCGTGCACCCTCCACAACTGAATGGGGGCACCGGACATGGCTTCCGGTCGAACGTGTATGGGAGCAAAAAGCTGGCCAGACTGAAGTGTGAATGGAGATTGCTGTTACGCGCCTTGTTAGTCCGGGTCTATGTCGATTAGTTGGCATTTCTCCTTGAGGCCACCTCGACACCGCCCTCGCCAATTTCGTTTCAAGGTTTGGGCAAGGTTGGGCATGGTTTGGCTAGGGTTGGCTATATTCAATACACATATTGAAGGACAGTGCCGATGCATATGTCTGTGCAAGCATTCCTTGTTTCCGTTGGTATAAATGGCACATGAGAGGGAATATTACAGCCACTAAAATGAAACAAAACTTAGTTTACTCGTCTAGGAGCCAATTATTCTCTTTGACCAGTCGCTCGCGCTCCAACAGATATTTACCTGCAGAAGCTGTGAATTGATGCTGATTGGTAATAAGGGCAATGACTTACCTTCCTTATATTTCTGCGCGAAGTCTGCGGCCTTGTGATAGTACCACCCTATCATRGTATTACATCCCAAGCAATAAACATCTGCGACGGTATGGACCCCGGTCCTACAAGGGCATTTTTAAGCTGCTTTACAATATGCGGGAGGTGCTGAAGGGGGCGTACAGCAGGCCGCGATCTTCTCTCCGACCCAACTTGACATTTGTCGCAGAGTGCATCAAACTGAAGATTGGCGACTCAGATCGCATAGTGAACGGGAGCTCCTTGTGACGCACAATCCTCGCCCATCGCGACCAGAAAACGACTTGCTAATCATTTCATCTTGTAGAGCCTTAGAAAGACGTTGGTTGATAGTATACTGTGGAATAGGGGAACCCACAATGACTGCGGAACACTTTGAACAGCTGTAGATCGGCTCTCCGTCATACGAAAGGACTACTTTGGTCTTTGTATCGGCATTGGAAGAGGCCATAGTGTGAGCCGCTCACGACGGCCAAGCCATCCAGATGAGGAGGGAGCTTGAGTGTGACATAATTGGGAGACCTTGTCTAGGGTTAGGGTCATGTCAGAACACGCCGCCTTCRCTCACTCTTCCTCCCTACCCACGACGACGCGCTGGCTTTGGACTGGTCTCTTGGGCCGGCAAGAACAAACCATAACAACGTTCGAACTAGCTAACACTCCATGCCCAGCAATGAGCTACCATACGAGGTGATTCTGGCCATCCAGCGCGTGTTAGAGGCCCCCGCAGCCGAGGAGGCAGACAAACTAGATGGGCTATCGCAAGATTTTAATCCTGTAACCATATTGAACGAATTTTTCCCCGATGGTGTGTCCTGGAGATCTGTCTGTAGTTTGGCGCTCATCCGCCGGCTGCAGAAGCGTCATTGGCACACATAGACTCTGTGAACCAGAAACTCAATGAGACGCAGGAGAAATTGCAGAAGGAGATAGACGAGCTGGAAGAAGAACTGAAGACGAATCAGGACCCAGAACGTATGTCGTTAATCCAGGAAATGATATCCGTAAGTGTGCAATACCAACCCTACCATTCCTATTCATAGCTTTGCCTTAGGATTTGCTTGGCCAGATGTCCCGTATACGTGAAAAGGCTACGGAGTCGGAGGCGGTAGTCAGGAATATTACCAAGGATATTCAAGTCTTGGACCTTGCGAAGAAGAATCTAATTTTGAGCATGACTATGTTGCGACGGTTGCAAATGCTGGGTTCGTATTTGACTTCCTGCGACTTTGTATACTTATCAAACTTCTTTCAGTCAATGCCATGACGCAGCTGCAGGATTTCATCAAGGAGAAGCGATACAAGGAGGTGTCTGAGTCTTTGGCGGTGCGTAACACGCATACATGTCCCCTTGAGCCGACTTCTCAACCGGCCCCCCTCCGTAGACTGTTAAGGAATTATCTGCGACATTCAAGCAATATACCTCTGTTCACCGAATTTCTCGCGTGTGGAAGCAAATACAGGAGGTGCAAGGGGAGCTACGTACTCAGCTCGATACCGATTTTGATGCTTTGTACGTTTCCTACCTTTCACCGACCTTTCCAGTCGATATTCACCGTGATCCAGCTTTCTACAAGACCCCGCGAAACAAGTAAAACCTGCACTAATATCAGAAGCTTGTCTCGTCGTGGATGTCCTTGGGTTAGACTTCCGTTTGCACCTCATAGATCGCTACGTCGCCCTTGAGTTGAAGGAGTATCGCCGAATATTCCGAACCAATGATGAAGCAGGACAGTTGGATAACATCTCGAGGCGGTTTGCATGGTTCCGTCGGTTGATACAAACCCATGAGCTTGAGCAGGGGAGAACGTTTCCATCAAATTGGCAAGTTGGGTGGTTTTTGTTAGCGAAATTCACAGAAATTACTAGGTGGGTGGGTAATTTGGGGAGCTCCTTCATTGAGATGTTGAAGGATTCTTTCCAGGGATGATCTTGCTACTCTACTCTCTAAAGCCTCTTCTTCCCTTACTGTCAAGTCCCTATTGGATGACCTACAACAGACCGTTGAGTTCGAGGTGTCGATAGCCAAAAAGTGGGGGACTCCGGTAAGCCTGTCCACGTAGGTATGATTCTTGTAGATAAGCTGATACTCTGTCAGTTTGTAGAAATTCTCAAGTTCACCGGCAGTACAAGTCAAGCCCAGAAAGCCATTTCTGCGGCATTTGAGCCGCACCTAGGTATCTTTGTTGATGCGCAGGACAAGTGGGTGTTCACCTCATTATCATCTCTCATGTGTAACTCACGAGCTGCCAACATCGTGCAGGGTTCTGGCTGAGATGCTTGCTCCTCATCGGAAGAAGGGTAAAGTCCCACCTAGAGCGTCTCTAGAAACGACATCGACGGAGGATGGCGAAAAAGATGAACAGCCAATAATCGCTGTCCTGCCTTCATCTACAGAGCTTTTCTACTTCTACGGGCAGAGCTTGGATCAATGTGCGAAGTTGTCGACTGGGCAGGCGCTGTTTGATTTATGCAATGTACACAAGAAGTGGCTGAGGATTTATGCAGGTATGTATTGGCTATCACCCGTTTGATAACTCCTCATATTCTATTTACCCTAGAGGAGGTATTGTCGTTGAGCGCTCCCAAGCAGCGGTAAGGTTCTCTGACAGGAGTTTCATCTCACCTTCATTCCTCTTTCATAGACCACGCAAGTCCACTGATTCCCGATATGAGATCGGCGAAATCAAACGGGCGTGTTTGATTATCAATACCGCAGATTATTGTCAGACAACGGCATCCGAGGTACGGCCCGACCTCACCGCTGATTCGGAAGCTTATCAAATGTAATGCAGCTGGAGGAGAAGATCAAAGAGAAAATCAGTGATACCTTTACGGAGAAAGTGACACTGCAGAAGGAGCGCGATCTCTTCGTCAGGTGGTTCTCCACCATCCTGTTGGATCTTGCCGCCGAAAACTAACATCCGGCGTCTTTCCAGTGTCATTTCGGCAGCCATTGCTGCTTTACTTCGCGAAGTGGAGAACGCCACTGATGGGTACTTTATTACCATGTCGCATTCGACATGGCCGACTTTGAATCAAGTCAGTGGACAGTCACCCTACATCGGTGACTTGGTCAATGCCGCTGGGCAAGTGGTGGAGTTGGTCAAGCCGTTGATGGAACAAAAGAAGTACCTACGCAACTTCTTAGATAAGGTCTGCAGGTGGGTTTAGGGGCTGGGCTCTTCTCAAGCTTCCCCTTGAAACGAATTCCTAAAAAAGAAACCGTCTCTAGCTTAATCTTGGTCAAGTTCACAAATGCACTGGTAAGGAGCCGACCATTGAAGGAGATCGGTGCGGAGCAGGTGCGGAGATTCGGTCCTTTTGACATGATCATGCTAGTGCTGATGCTGGATGTCGATCAAGCTTTTGATAGACCTCCAAGTGGTGAAAGCGTACCTTGCCAAAATGCCTGGAGAGAGTCTGGTGACACAAATGTATGTCAACACCTGTTCCACCATCTGATATTCTTGGCGACCATGCGTATGTTCTCATCATTTCCGCTGACAGCTACACCAAAGCGCTTACGAAAACGACCACACGTCTGGAAGCACTGCTCAAGGTCATCGTGACACCAGCGGTTCGTTGATATGATTGATTACAGATATAGCAATTGGCGCTAAACCCTGGGCGGTAATTATCGTGATATTACAGGATCCAAAAGAGGGCTTTGTTCTCAACTACACACTCCTCATTGGTGATGCTTCCCTGATCAACTTCCAAAAGGTCTGTTGGTTTTCCTGATCAAGTTCTTTGGGCCCGAAGAGCGCTCAAGCGATTGCAAAAATCACTCACAATAATCCAACAGATTCTTGATCTAAAAGGCGTGTCGCGGACGGTCGAAAAAGACCTCGAGGACACATTTCTAATGATAACAAGCACCAAGACCGATCTGGACAGTACATCGTTCCTTTCTTCGCTCGATATGGACCCTCCACTCACACTAGGCTATCACTCCACTGCTGGTGGTGGTAACGGGAGCCTAATTAGCCCTGGGGCTAGTCGAGTTTCACTGCCCTTGGGCACGAGCTCTGCAGAAGGTATATTCCAGAGTTTGAGTAGTGGCGGTGTGTCGGCGGCGCCGAGCGGTCCGCCGACAGGTTCTAGTGGTGGTGATGGGACGGGATCGAGCAGTGGGAGAGGAGGGGGCCCGGGGGAGACTAAGAGGGAGGTGTTTTCTGATTTTAGGAGGTTCGTGAGTTTCGGGCTGAGGAAGGACTCGGCGGCGCCACCTTCGTAGCGATATGTTCTTTGATTCTCCTATTTGTTTGATGACATCAACGGATTGTAGGTGCGTAGTTACAGTAGAACGAGCGTAGTATTTATGACCAACCTTTAGTTTAGCATTACATGTGCGGTGATAAGGTGGTCCTTGAAAYATGTCCGTTCGCCGAGATGCCCCCTGATACCCCCCAGCCCATACCTCAGTCTCATGCCCTGAACAATTCGTAATACATTTAGACATCACATATTTAAGGTCTTGGATGAACCCTCAGCATTGATAAGCTAAGGATGAGGGAATATTGGTGAATATTGGTGTTAAAATAAGTCTTTTGCCATTTCTCAGGCTGGGACTGTCCAGAAATTTCTGAAAATATATACTCGGCATCAAGCAACCTACAATGCACTTTGTTCTCAGCATGCCACCAATTTCCTGTTGAAGGCATGGTAAGAGGGAACGTGGTAAGGTGTATCACATCACATGACCAAATTCGAACTTAGAATAACATATGCTTAAATTGTCTCGCAATCCATTTTAAGACAGTTTAAGCAATTTTGGCTTTTTTTTGATGGCTGTCTGAACACACCCCTCATAACACGTCGCCCGCCTGTTCGAGTCCTTCCGGTTAGAATATACTACTCCGATACCACACATGATCATCTGTATATATCGTTGACACTGTTTACCCATCCTCAGTTCTTTATCACCTTGTGGAGGCGACTATACTGTTTCCCTAGCCCTGCCCCTTACTAACACATTCTGTAGTTACAGTGTCCACGATATAGATTTCTACACTGGCCTAAGGAAAACAGTGCCAAGTGCATCCTTCAACGGCACCCTCGACGGGAAAGGCGGGCACAGATTCGTGCTGCTCCAGGGCATCCTTAGGGACTTCCTCAGTTGTCTCAATATTGGGGTCAAGGGCAAGAGCTTACCGTCATGGGGATTGGCGTTGGGGCGCTCAGGGCGTGTCCCGCAAAACAAAGCAAAAGGGCAGAAAGAATCAACGAGGAATGCATGATGAGGGTGATAGGACTGAGTGAAGACTGTCGATATCGCTCGCTGTTTGGCCTGTGTGCCCTCATATATAGTGGTCCATAGGGACCTTCTATTCGTAAATGTTTTCTGGCTCCTGTGATAAATTCAGATTTGATAATTCCCCTTTATAGTTAGGATAACATACGAGTCCATTGTGGTGGCACATCAAGATTATCGATTTCGACTTCCCAAAAGTTCGGGTTTCATCACCGCTCATTGGAAACTATGCCCATCATCTTAGGCTGTTCGTAGAACTATACTTGGGTGGAAGGAAGGGCGTCAGTACAGCAAGAGATTCGCTCCAACTTTCGCGTTAAGAGAATGCCAGCCGGTAAGTTGAGCCACCGGGAACTATCAGAAGTGTCATGTAGTAAGATTAGTCTCATGATCGCAAGCCACTCGGATTATTGAGCCAGGCAACCGGGAAAAGGGGTAATGGTGGGTGCTAGGAAGCTAGACGTTGACAGCTCCTCGGCCTGGTGGAACAGACGCGTAGGACGGTCACGACGAGCAGAGCACAGACTAACGCGGCAGACTCGGGATAAATGAAYGGATATGGAGAGGATTCAGCATCGTGGTCGTGTATTGTGTGTCTGAAATTCAGTGCATAAGCGAGCGGCCCCGCCATCTTCTTACTCCGGGTTCTCTTCGGAAGTGGGTGCGAGGCCAAGAACAGAGGAGTTGGTAGAGCCATCCAAGGGAGAAGGGAGGCTGAAACGAGATAACTGAGATCGTTGGATATAGACTGGATGCAGCGGAGTGGGAACAGTTGTGTGCTGTGGGATAGCTTGGTGGTCATCTTCTTCCTCAGGGTTCTTTTCGGAATTGGGCGCGAGGCCAAGAACAGAAGAGTTGGTAGAGCCATACAAGGAAGAAGGGAGGCTGAAATAAGATAACTGAGACCGTTGGATATATGATGCATGCGGCTTAGTCACTGCAAGCTTCGTACAACAACGATGGAGGGGACAATTTTACATATTTTTTATATCCTCTTACAAAACGACTCAGATTGATGATATCCAAAACTTTGCGAGACAGAATTCAAAAATATTTAGAATTGACTGAGCTTTCATTCGAAGGCAAGA
>JAECYV010000005.1:1185099-1196346 GCA_023014305.1 Lepiota subincarnata
TTTCATTCGAAGGCAAGAGCCGATTTCGCCATATACTATATAAGGAAGTAAATACTATATAGGGCAAGCCCCTATACGTCCATTTATCTTCCAATATTCCCTAAAATTCGTCAATGGAAAGCATAGCGTTTGACTTTTCCTGGTGATTGTCTGAACACGACATCCTCACTTCGTTATCACCCTGTGGTGCGACTATATCGTTTTCCTAGCCGTGTCCCCTACTAACACACTCTGTAGTTACAGTGTCCACGATATAAATTTCTACACATCCCAACGGGACACACTGAAGAGCCCGGAATATAGTGCTCCTCCCTGGGACCTATGCTACCTGAATTTGCAGAGATCCGACGTATGTGTATTGCACCTCCCCTAGGTTCTCAATCATATCCGGGGCGCTCGAAAGGGCACGGGAGAAACTGAGCACCTGGGATTCAATTTTCGTTTATTGAATATACCGATGGCGAGGAAATCGAGCAGGGCCATTATCGCAACCTCAGACTTATACGGACTTGCAGATCGGTTAAAAGAACAACTACTTATCCCGGTGGGTTGGGCATCTCGTTATCACCTTAGCACTAACAATCGGAGTCATATTGCTACTAGGTGCAGCTACATTCTTATGRTTTACAGATAAATACTGGGGCCGTGTCATTTATATCATGRCTGCTCATCAGGAAAATAGGAATTTACTTGCTCCACCTTAGTATTACTTTCACAACCTGGAGTAATTGAATTTGGATTAACTCGTGAAAAACAAGGTTCCAAAATGTGTAAGACTTACGCGCCCAATGTCAATGTACTATGAATGAAACAGGTCCATTCAATTATAGGGGAATGATAGCACCAGGATGGACGTCATCCGCAGGGATATTCTCGTGGCGCGCACGTTCTCGCCTATTGTAGGGAACGATGGCACCGTTAGGGGCTTTGGTTGCATCCTCGGTGGGAATATTCTGGCGCTCGGAAAACTCTCGTCCGTCGTAAGGAACGATGACGCCGTTGGGATTATTCACAGAGTCTTCGACAGGGATGTTTTGGCGTTTGGCAAACTCCCGTTTGTCGTACGGGACGATGACGCCGTTGGGATTATTAACAGCGTTTTCGACAGGGATGTTTTGGCGTTTGGAAAACTCCCGTTTGTCGTACGGGACGATCACGCCGTTGGGGGCTTTAACGGCATCCTCAGCGGGAATGTTTTGACGCTGAACGTAAGCCCGGGCGGGCACGAATTCGCGCTGCCCCAGAACATYCTTGCAGACTTCCTCARTTGTCKMWATATTGGGGTCAAGGGCAAGAGCTTACCGTCATGGGGATTGGCGYTGGGGCGCTYAGRGYGTGTCCCGCAAAACAAAGCAAAAGGGCAGAAAGARTCAACGAGGAATGCATGATGAGGRTGATAGRACTGAGTGAAGACTGTCGATGTCGTTCGCCRKTTGGCCTGYGTGCCCTCATATATAGTGGTCCATAGGGACCTTCTGTCCGTAAATGTTTTCTGGCTCCTGTGATAAATTCAGAACTGATAACACCCCGTTATAGTTAGGACAACATACGAGTCCATTGCGATGGCACCTCAACATTATCGATTTCAACTTCTCAGCAGTGTCAGGTTTCACCACCGCTCATTTGGAAAACTATGCCCACCTTGGCTATTCGTAGGACTATYCYYGGGTAGAAGGAAGGGTGTCAGTACAGCACGAGATTAACTCAACTTTCGCGTATAGAGAATGCCAGTCGGTAAGTTGAGTCGCCGGGAACTATCAGAAGTTCCATGTACTAAGATTAGCCTCATGATCGCAAGCCACTCGGATTATTGAGCCAGGTACCCGAAAAAGGGGTGCTGGTGGCTGCTAGGAAGCTAGACGTTGACAGCTCTCGTCGGCCTGGACGGTCACGACGAGCAGCGCACTGGAAAGCATGGCAGACCCATGATACTTGTCAGCTTGTCGATTACTTCAATTGCTGAAGAGTCAGGATGAGTGAATAGATCTGCAGAAGATCCAGTATTGTGGCTGTGTCTTGTGTATCTAAAATTCGGTGCATAGGCGAGCGGGTATTGCTCGCCGTCTTCTTCCTCGGGGTTCTCTTCGGAAGTGGGTGCGAGGCAAAGAATAGAAGAGTTGGCAGAACCATCCGAGGAAGAAGAGAGGCTGAAAACAGATAACTGAGATTGTTGGATATAGAGACTGGAAGCAACGGAGTTGGAACTGTTGCGTGCTGTGGCGCCGGGGATAGCGGGGAGCTTGAACGAAGGGCAATGGAGCTCGGGGCGCATGGTGGTAAAACAAAGAAAGAATCCTCGGCACTCATTGTTACATGGCGGCATCATATACAAAAGTATCCAGATGTTCTAACGCGAGGATTTCCGGTTGTTCGTGGCCGTTGGCAACAGATCACCTTCTATGCGGCGGCTGGCGATAAGCTGATCGATGGCCCATGTATTACTGAAGCTACCTGCTCGCAGTAGATCCTTTGTTCGCTCGGTCAAAGTTAGACGTCCGGCAAAGTAGGCAGAGCGAATAGGCGTACGAACAAAAATAGACGCGGTATGACTAAGCAGGTGGTGCTGAAATCACAGGTAAATACGAGCATTTTGGGTTGGACCATTCGACGTCAAGCATGCTAGGAAGCCCCTGAGGTTGGGAGGAGCCGGCGGAGCATGTGTGGTGGATCCGAGGTTTGACTTGGGGATAAACATGGGATCCAAGTGCGTCCGACAGATATTGGTCACCTGGATGCATGGCATGTTAAAGGGCCGATAGAGTCATGCTTTATGCTTCATCAAGTAAACACCTATTCTTGGGCTGATTTGTGATAGAGACAAGGGCGATAGTACTTTGCTATTCCCGGAAGCCATAGAGAGGTGTATTTCGGCATCAAATATTATCATGGAGTCAGGAGGGGAGGAATTGCCATAGAATCCGTTGGCTGGTTGGTGTCGGTCGACAGAGACAATCAAGTCAGTGGGCAGTCATCCTATATCGTTGACTTGATCAATGGGGCAAGTGGTGGAGGGAGCCGGTTCGTGCCATTGACGGAACAAAAGAAGCAACCCATCCGCAGCACTTTCGTGAATAAACCTGCAGGGTGTGTTTAAACGTTAGGGGGCTTGGCTCTTCTCAAGCTTCCCCTTGAAACGAGTTCCTAAATAGAAAAAAAGGCCTCTAGCCTGATATTGGTCAAGTTCATTACAATGCACTGGCTGAGGAAGCCGACTATTGAAGGGAGATCTCGGGCGCGGAGCGGCTGCGCATGATTCGGCCCTTTTGACGTTGATCACGCTAGTGTTAATGCTGGATGTCGATCAAAAGCTTTAGTTAGACCTCCAAGTGGTTGAAAGGCGTACCTTTTGCCAAAATGCTTGGAGAAGGAGGTCTGGGGGTCTGGTGACACAAATGTATGCCAACACCACTTTCCCCCCATGTGATATTCTTGGCGACACCATGCGGGATGTTCTCTCATCATCTTCGCTGACAGCTTACACCAAAGGGCCCCTTTACGAAAAAAAAAAACAAAACAAAACGACCACATGTCTTGGAAGCACTGCTTCAAAAGTCATCGTGACCACCCAAGCACTTTCGAAGTTGATATGATGGATTACAGATATAGCAAATTGGCGCTAAACCCTGGACGGTAACTGTCGTGGTATAACAGGATCCAAAAATGAGCAACTTGTGGTTCTTAAACTTACACCTTCCTCATTGGTGATGCTTCCCCTGATCAAAAACTTCCAAAAAGGTCCCGTTGGTTCTCCTGATCAACATGTCTTTGGGCCCKAAGAGCGCTCAAACATCACTCGCAACAATCCAACCAGATTCTCGATCTACAAGGCGATGTCGCGGACGGTCRAAAAAGACCTTTGAGGACACATTTTCTAATGATAACAAGCACCAAGACCGATCCGGAGAGAATACACCGTTCCTTCCTTCGCTCGATATATATCTTCCACTCACACCGGGCTATCACTCTACCACTGGTGGTGGTGGTGGTGGGAGTCAAGTTAGCCCTGGGGCTAGTCGAGTTACACTGCCCCTGGGCACGGGTTCCGCAGAAGGTATATTTCAGAATCTGAGTAATGGAGGTGTATCAGCGGCGCCGAGTGGTCCGCCGACAGATTCTAGTGGTGATGGGACGGAGACCGAGCATGCGGAAGAGAAGGGGGCCCGGGGGGGAGACTACAAGGGAAGGTATTTTCTGRTTTTAGGAGGTCCGTGAGCTTTTGGGTTGAGGAAGGACTCAGTCGGCGCCACCTTCAAAAACGCCCGTCTTCTTTTGATTCTCCTATTTGATTGATGACATCAATRGGATTGTAAGTACGTAAGTGACAGTAAAACCGAGCGTAGTATTTCTGAACAAAGAGTTGTTTAGTTTAGCATTACATATAGTAAAAAAGCGTAAGCCTTTGATACAGCGGGCTCTGACATTACAAATTGGATATTGGCAAGCAAAGGGGAAGCCCACAAAAACTATTTTACAGTGAAAGTGGATTGAAGTGGGGGGAGGGGGGTCAGCATAGATTCGACAGAATGAGATTGCAAATGAAAGTATACAAAAAAAAAAAGAGAAGTTGCTGAGATGAACGGTCCGCAGAACCCAATGAATGAAAATGGATGAAGTTGAATTGCAAATCATTGATGCTGTCGTTGAAGTGAATGTGGAAACAAAAGAGAGAGAAAAAGAGAAAAAAAAGAGAGAGAAAGCTACATTCAAGAGGGAGGTTTCAGAAACCCACTACGGGGCGTGCGGGGTGTACTCCCACCACCGCTCCCACCACCAAACACTCTCTGCATAATCGAAGTAGGGGTATTAGGTTGTTGCGGTTGCGGTTGCTGCTGCTGCTGCTGCAATTGTTGCTGCGATTGGCTCGCCGGCGTCGTCGTCGTTGTCGTCGTCGAAGAGGGATTAAACCGCTGAGGTGCCAACGGTGACATAGGCAACGGCGGATGCGCATACAAATGCTGGCGCACATATTGCAACTGTCCGGTATCCTCATCCTCACTCATACCCACACCCGAACCCGAACCCGCATCTACATCCCTCTCTTCCACTACACCAGGTCGGGAATCAAAATCCGATAGACTGGTGCGGAAATGCACCTCCGATATCGAGTATGGAAAACTATCCGTCGGTGAATCGACAGTTTCAGTTTCGACTGCTCTCCCAGGATGCGAAGCAGCGTCGTGGTCGTGGCTGTGTTCGTGACGGTCATCATATTCATGTCCATGTCGTTGTCCTTGCCCATGTCCGTGCCTATGCCCACTACTACCCGAAGGAGCACCAGCACCAGCAGCACCCGGAACCTGTAAACGTGCCCCCGACAATGACGACGAGGGCGCAGGAATACTCGTACCCGGCGAAAACATCGAAGGCGAGGGCTCAACACCCGGAAACCCCTCCGGTAGATACGGCGACGGCGGAATCGAAAGCGGGAACGGGAAAATATTCGAAATAGGCGATCCTTGGGATGCCGACGCCGACGTCGATCGTTGARCTGGAGATCCTTCTCTTACTTGCCCCAACGAGAGCGGYGGCGAACTCTCAGATCCAGAACCTGTATGCGCGCTGAGTCCRCTCTGCATTGTCGTATTGCTCCATTTCGATTTAAGGTCCGCTGGAGGAGGCATCACATTCCGGCCAGGAAGYTGCATCGACCATATCCGCCCCGAATTTTGTGCTGATCCYTGACCTCCACTACCGCTACCACCACCATTCCCACCAGCACTCGGTTCCCAGGGTGCAGAGCCTTCTGAGGTGCGGCGGGAATGAAGYGAAGGTGGCTGGGAGCTCAAATCAAGGAARGACGCAATYGTTCCYATTTCACCTTGTTGAGGAGCATGRCCGCCATGACCAGTATCAGCTGTCGATTCCATCACCACATCCGTCGGTGAGGTGGGCGATTGCCCGCTAGGGGGTGTCAACCTAAACTTCGACTTGATCTTCTCCTTGCCTTTGCCCTTGCCTTTGCTTTTGCCCTTGCCCTTGCCCTTGCCCTTGCCCTTGGCCTCTACAACAGGCGCCGTTTCCCTGATCGGGGGTTGTTCGACTGGGGTCGTAGCATTGCTCGTACTAGTTGGATCATCCTCAAAATGCACCCTCGAAGCCGTCGACTGCCTTTTCGAAGGTCCTTGTTCCTCCTCACTTTGACCTTCACCTGCACCACCTGCGCCACCACCTTCCACCATTATCCCACTACCAGCCTCAGCAAACGACTGAACTGCAACAACAGCGCCAGGGCTCCCAAGTCCAGCAGCATCACCAGGCCCCGACCGGCCTCTCGACCTCCCCCCATTCCCTGTAGAAGCGCCAGCTGATAAAATCCCAGGAGCCGCAATGGCACCGTGGTCAAATTCAAGGTGGAACGGCGATGTATCTCGTATACTTAGGAAGGAAGGGCTATCGGGCGGTACGGCGAGACCCGCCGAATCTCTACTGGGTTGCATCGGCTGTGGCATCGAGGGCCTGGTAGCAGGTTGGCTGCCTTGGTCTTGGGATGGTGAAGTGCCGCTGTGAGCTGGGGGGCTGGGCTGCGGTTTTGGAGGTAGGGGGGTAGGGGGGAGAGACGACCGAGCAGGTTTAGGGACTGGAATAGGTGGAAGGGCTCGTATTGGACTACCGGACCCAGAAGACCCAGAAGARCTAGGACGAGCAGACGTGGATAACATAGGTGGAGGTGCCAATGCCAATGCCGCTGCCGTTGTTGCTGGTAGTGGAGGCAGTGGCGGTACCGCCGAGCCCGTTGCCTCAGAGTTCCTCCCACCCGTCCGCTGTKGACGATGATGACCCACATTTGCAATATCAGAACGAGGAACCGAAGACGACCCTTCACCAACTTGCCGCTGGCTCACTCGTTGACTCGCTCGTTTCCTCCGTCCYTCTTCCCTCTGCCTYTCCCGCTCCTCTTGACGTTSCCGCTGTCGTTGCCGCTCTTGCTCTCTTTCTCTCTCTTGCTGCTCCCGTTCGCGTTCACGCTCCTGTTCCCGCTCCCTTGCTCTCTCCTTTGCTCTCTGCGATCGAGATTTACTAATCCTGGGACTCAGACCCCTAATCGCAGCACGCATCGATATCGGTCCACCCACACCCGCCARCCCTCCGCCAATGCCAAGTATATGCATCCCAGTCATATGCGTATGTGACCCACTAGCAGCAGCGCTACTACTACCCTCAGCGCCGCCGCCCCTCGCCCGCTGGCCCTGCTGCGAGACAGTAGACACAGAAACAGGCGAGATCTCGTCCTCTCCCGGAAGGTGCCCCTCACCAGCATAGGACAATATAAGACCTCTGCTTGCCTCGCGAGTGTGAGATGGCCCGCGGGTGTCTTGGGGCGAGGGAAGACTCTGACTCCGGCTCTGTGGAGATCGAGTGACGGAGCGAGGGACAGAAGGGGGTGAAGCAGTAGCCGGGGAATTGTTCGCGTTGGAATTATTCGAGTTGGAATTCGAATCCCGGACAGAGGCAGCATAGGAAGGGGGTGCATTCAGATAAGCGGCTAGATTCGGGTTGGATGCATAAGAGAGGGAAGTAAGCCCAGAAAACGAGCCATGATCAGCATTATCATCGGAGCCGGTAGGGGCAGTAGTCGTTGGCTGCCTTGGACATGAGCTGAGACGGAATGGGAAACCAGGAGTCCAAGTCGACCTCCTCTTTTCGCCATTGTGACCCGACTTTCTCTTGCCACGGGATGACCGACTCGACGACCCACTACTCACCGGACCACCACCATCGATGATAAATCCCCCATATGCATGCTCGAGATCCTGAGGACTGAAATCACCATCATGATGCTCCCGCGCCTTTCCCGCCTGGACTTCGTCTGAGTGGCGAAATTTGAGGCCCAAGCCCGTCAGCCCCGAAACCATATCGATCTCTCTCTTCCATCGTGCAAAGCCGCTCTTGCCACTATCCCGACGTCCGTGGTTGGCGGATGCAGGAATGACGCCGATGCCGTTGATTCCGTCAGTATTGATAGTGATGTGGTTGCCGTTGTTGTCATGCTGGGGGGAAGCAGCGGCAGCAATGTCGAGCACGGCACCCGCTTCTTGCTCCTTGGGGTGGAAGCCGTTGGCGGCGGATACATGTCTGCTGCTGCGCTTGTGGCGGGGAGGTGAAAAGGTGAGCTCGCGTTCACGCCTTTGTCGTCTCCGGCGGGGGCGCCAAACGAAAATGAAAAAGAGGACAGCCGTGAGTAAAATGAAGGCCAATACACCGGCAAGGACTAGGGCCGCTATAGTTCCCCTTGGGAAATTTTCATTAAGAGCAGCTGATGGAGAAGATGAAGATGAAGGTGAAGGGATGGCGGTCGTGGTTCCCGGAGGACTTTCGGCAGGTGGTAACGAACTATTACAGGCAAAGATCAATTGACATGTGGATGAGAAGACTGGAAGTAGTGACATACGTGGGTTCGCCGGAGGAAAATACGTCAAAGCCACCTGACTTGAGCTGGAGGAGACCGCCTCGATTGAAGATGGCGATGCGATGCGTGGAGTTGGCGTCTAAACCGGTGGCGTAGAAGAGGAGGGTGTTGGGGTTGGTGAAGGAGGAGCGGGCAGAGAGGACGGGGAACTGGGTGCCATCAAGAATGACGGAGTAGTTGCCGGCTTGTGGGGAAGTAGTGCCAAAGATACGGACGGAAATACCTGGACGACAAAACCAGTGCGTGGGGGTGTGAGTGAGTATAAGGTTTTGTTGATGATGATAATGATATGTGATCGGGAGATTGGCGCATACCGGAGAACGTCACTTGGGCCCTGTCGCCTTGTGTCTCAGATTGGTGCAGGGGCGGCTGACCGGAGGAAGGAAGGAAGGACCAGCGGCCTGAGAAGTCGATGTCTGTGTCCTCGAGGACGTGATCTGTGAAGATGATGCTGGGGGCTGGCTGAGGGGCAGTCATTCGATGAGGGGGGTGAATGTAACCACTAACGATGAGAAGTTGGCTGGGGGAGGGCTTGTGACAACAGCCTTGTCAAATACCAGCATGGAGGAGTCGGAGGGGTCCTGGACTTCTGGGGTGATGGCGGTTAGTCTGAGGGTGTGGTTCGCGTCGAGCAGACCATCGAGGGAGGCTAGAAGATTGTTGGAGGGGTTAGTCTGGTTCGGGCGGACGGAGACACCATCGAGAGTGAGAGAAAAGCTGGCTCGGGTGGTGTTGCCAAAGAGCTGGATAGCGGTTCCTGGGGGTGGGTGGTTAGCCTGGGCAGAAGCGTGGCAAGGGTGAGAGAGGTTATTATTCACCATGCCAGATGACATCGACGGACGCGCCGTTGCGCGAGGTGATATGCTGGGTCTGGCCAACGCCCGTCTGGCCGATGGAAGTCGCGAACCCCGAGTCGAGAAAGTAAGGGTTCCAGCCCGCGGAGAGATTTGGAAAAGAGAAGGTGTCTGGGAAAGGAGAGTAGGCGATGGCGGGCGAGGTGTCGTCGACAGAGAACTGGACCGCCATGGACTCATGAGGGCAGAAGGCAGACCAGGAAACACGCGAGGCTGTTTTATATATTATATACGGGACACATGCTTGTCCACAACAACCTCGACCAGACCATCCTCCATTCCATCCTCATCTGTCTCGTCGCACGCGATGCCCACCTCATCATCCGCACACCACCCGAGGACCTCGGCCTCGTCGCCAGGCTTGCCGTCTATGTCCGTTTCGCGCCCACTTTTTCTCTTTTCTTTCGCGATCTCATTCTGTTCTTTTCTAGACGCTCTCCTCCGTCTTTGGCTACACTACGCACAAGCTCAAGATACGCCCCGGCCCACTAGCCTCGGGCCCGCCACCGTCCGCCGTCCCAGCAGTTCCCCCGCCGGCAGCGACGACCCCGGCCAGCTTTCTCCGCTCGCTTTTCCTACCTTCTCCCTCCTCGTCCTCCCGCACCTCCCAGGATGAGAGCTCAGACCCCAGCAGATCCCGCAGGCTCCGTTCTCGCTCGCGCTCGCGCACGACGATGARGCGACCCGACTCGGGCCGTTCTATCTCATCCCCAGCGGACCTCACCGCACCCCTCCCCGCAAGCAGGGCCCATCATGTCAGGGCTTCGCGAACCCGTACCGATCCACTACCACCGGGGAATAAGCCACTGCCTCAGCTGCCCCGTGCCCTTGTCATCTCCGGCCTGGAGAACGCTGGTGCCTCGTCCCAGCGTGCGCTTGCGCAGGTGCTGTCCGAAAGGAGCGTTCGATTTGACAGCCGCGACGGCCGGGGAGGGGGAGGGTTGCTGGGCAGCCCCGATGCGGACGACCTGTGGAATCTGCCAGATGGATTCATTGTCGTGTATGTCTGTCCATTCGATCCAGCCGAGCGACCCCAGATCCACAAGTCCCTGGTACGTTCTCGTGACCGTCTCGCATCTTCCGCGTCGCTCAAGTGCGGATAAAGCTAGACAATTTTGCGATGAGCTGCACCGTSCTTGTCAAGCCCAGCACCCGAACTGCCTTTCAATCTATCCCTCTACGGTCCACCCATTCCGTCGCGACCCAATCAAATCCATCGACGCCCCTTCCGTCACCGCATATAGCCTTACCCCCAACCTGCAATAACCCCGCTGCTGCAACTGCTACTGCTGCCGCCCCCACCATCACCACCATCACCACCATCACCACCACCACCACCACCACCCTTGCCACGAGGCCGCAACCGCAATCAAACAGCAGTTCCCACCTCCACCTCTCTCCGCTCTCCGACCCCCCCATCCTCTTCCCGCCGGGCCGCATACAGGCTCTCCATCAAGCCTCCATCAACAAAGCCCACCTATCACCCGTCCTCTCATTATATCTAGCCGACTTGTTCTCTGCAACCAGGCACCACCCACAGCTCGATGGGACACTGCTTACCGCCCGGTGTGTCGGGGATGCGGAGAGGCTCGCAAAAGCGGCCAGGGTCGTCGGCATGGACCCGACCGGGGTAGAGCTGCTGAGGGGTGTCGAGGACGATGAAAGCAGTTCGGAGGACCCGGAAGACGACGACGTCCAGAGAGGGAGCACGAAAAGGCAGAGTGCGGGGAACGAGGCACGCGTGGCGATGGATGTGACAGAAGTCGATATTGCGCGGATGTTTCCCCGGAGTGTGTCGCACCGGCTGAGGGTGAGGGACGGGCCGAGGGAAGAGGTGCTTGCTGGGGTCGTGTTTGGCGCTACGTTTGGCGAGGAGGAGGAGGAGCGCCGGGCGAGTGTGAAGGATATTTTGGTTGGCATTATGGCTGAAGTGTAATTCATTCCGGGGATCAAATCACAAAGCCCTGATCCCCCCTCTCTCTCTCT
>JAECYV010000005.1:1196816-1222576 GCA_023014305.1 Lepiota subincarnata
CTTGTGGTTATTTTCATTGCTGATTTCCGTTCTTTTCTTTCCCCCCACCCTCTCCCCTATCACCCTTTACGCACTTGCTGCCCCCGTTTGTTGCTTTTTTCCATCCTAGTTCGCTGTGATAGTGGTGAGATGCCTGGGAATCGGTGCAGCAACTGCATTCAGTATGGGTTCGAGTGCACCCATAAGGAGGTTACAAAGGTGCGTAGTCCACGTTTATTAGCCGGCGGAGGGGGGGAAGAGGGGGGTTGCTTCGGCGGATCTTGAGTACGGACCCTGGGCTGATCAACTCTATACATATAGACGCTAGGACCTGCAAAAGGGTTAGTGATTATTGCGTGTTGTAGTTGCGAGCCCCGGCAGCTGACTGACGAGGGTCTGTGCCTGTGTGTGGCTCTGGATTAGATATGTGGAGAGTTTGGAAATTCGCTTGGAAAAGATGGATAAGCTCTTGACGGCGGTGCGTATTTTAGTACCAAGGGCAATTTAGAGGAGATCAGGGGGGTCATTATTGATGTCTTTTTTCGTATAGCTGTTGCCTGGCGTTGATCTAAGTCAAGACGTTGACAAGGTACTCGAGGAAGTCGATGTCCAGGCTCCGCTGCCCAGGATTGAAGAGGATGAGCCTCCGGTAGGCTTCACCGGCAAACTGGCAAAGCTGAACCTCAACCCGCCCCAAAATCGGTTCTTTGGAAAATCAAGGTGCGGATTGATTCAAGGTCAGRTTACACAAGCTGATTTATGTTCTTTGGTTTGTGGGGGATAGTTCATACCAACTTATTCAGACGGCTCTTGATTTGAAGAGTCAATACAACGGAGACAGGAATCGGGCTGGAGAGCCTGTCCTCAAATACAGAAGGGCAGARTTTTGGGATATCCCTCAAGTGAGTCGATTACTCCCCGCTTCTCTTTTTGCCTCTACGATCAAGAGCAAAACCCTTACCCACATTTGCCCAGTGGTTAACATTCAACCCCGAACTCGAAGAAACCCACCAACGATACAACTTTCCCGAAGACGATCTTCTGGCTTCCCTTACCGAGCACTACTTTATCCAAATCAATCCTTTTCTTCCCCTCCTCCACCGACCCACATTTCAAGAAGGCATCAACAGCGGTTTGCATCTCACCGACGCCACTTTTGGTGCTACGGTCCTTCTCGTATGCGCTCTTGGATCAAGATATTCTGAAGATTCCCGCGTGTTTGTTGAAGGTTACAATTCGACGCGTTCGGCGGGCTGGAAATGGTATGAACAGGTTCGTGTGCTCCGAACCTCCTTCTTCAAGAGGCCTTCACTACACGAACTACAAGCATACGCGGTATGGCTTCAAAACGAGAATTCCATTTGTGGTATATCTAATCATGGGCTCCTTGTATAGCTATCGGTTCTATTTTGTCAATCGTCCGAAACTTCGCAAGGCATTTGGAGTCAGGTTGGGATGGCACTACGACTGGCCCAGGAAGTCGGCGCACATCGAAGGCGATCGCAGAACAACACCCCAACAGCAGAAGACGAACTGTGGAAACGTGCCTTCTGGTAATGTTTTTTTTTTATCTTGCGTCCTATGTTACCCCTTTTTTTTTGCGTGTTAACCCCATTTCGTATAAATGCTCGCAGGGTGCTTGTGAGCATTGATCGTCTGACAAGCTCGTTCTCGGGCCGACCATGCGGTCTCCAAGATGAAGAGTAAATATAGCTTTCTGTCCCTCTTGATCCACAAGTCGATACTAAAAATAAGCCTGACAGTTTTGATCTCGATCTTCCCATCGAGTGCGATGACGAGTACTGGGAAAATCCATACCCGACACAATGCTTCAAGCAGCCAGCAGGAAAACCGTCGTCGATCGCGTTTTTTAATTGTTACCTTAGCCTCATGGATATTCTCGCGTATGCCATGCGTGCGATAGTGGGTGTTTACCCTTTTTACTCCCCCCCCCCTTGCCCTGGTCTCCATAAGCAGCCATGATTGACAAGATGGCTAGTATTCCATCAAGCGACCTAAAAATATGTTCGGGAGGGTCATCCAACGTTCCAAGCAACAGATAATTGCCGAGCTAGATTCGGCGATGAATAATTGGATGGACTCTGTCCCACAGCACTGTGAGTGATTCTTCTCCGCTTCCTGGTTACGTTTCCCTCACGTTTTACGCACGTACAATACGCACACACACGAAACCCCAGTGAGATGGAATCCATCATGCGACAACCAGTTGTTCCTCAAACAGTCCGCCGCACTATTCGCGACATATTATCACCTGCAGATATTTATCCACCGGCCGTTTATACCGTCCCCTCGAAACCGGACGCCCGTCACGTTCCCGTCTCTGGCAATATGTACGAATGCAGCTAGATCGTGTTGCCATGTTCTTGAGTCCTATAGCCGCCTTAGCGATCTGCCGCTACCCCATTTACAGGTTCGTTTATACACTTTCTTTTTACTTTTTCACTTGACCATGCTCTTCCTTGTGATTTGAAACTTGTGACTTTTTTTGTGTATGTGTGTGTGTGTGCGTGGCGCCGTGGCTTATCAGTTTATTTTTTTGTTTTGTGTGTAGATAACTGCCTTTACGGCGGCTGTGATGTTATTATTGAACATCTGGAGCGGCAAGAGGACGGGGTTTGCACCGAATCCGAGAAGGGAGATGGAGGATGTGCAGCGGTGTATGAATATGCTCAAATCATGCGAGAAAAGGTGAGTTGCAAAAATGCCATCTGCCGCGGACATATGTAGGTTGTTCTGATGTGTATATATTAGATGGAGTTCGGCCGGGCGTTACTGGTAAGCATTTTCCGCAAGCGCCTAGTCAATTTTAATCACCCAGCCCTGGAACCCATTATTACTATCTAGGGATATTTTGACGGAACTGGCATATGCGGGAGATGTAGCTATCAATGACACCCCGTTGTCACCGGAAATCTCGAATCGAAAACGACGACGAACGGTATCTAACGATGACATGGGCGCCTGCCCGTCATTCTCGTCCTCCCGATGCAATCCCGCCCAGACACGAGAAACAATTTGTCCTTCGAGTCACGTTTCTTCACCCACTACTACTACCTCCTCCTCTTCCTCCTCCTCCTCCTCTCAATCTCCACCTACTCCTCATGCACCGCCCAACTTTTCGCTGCCGATGTACAGTACCGAGCTCGGTCGTCTTCCTGTCTATGGTCAATTTAATTTTCTGGACACGGTTGCTGCTTCGCAGGAGACTGCTAGGCAGGTTGAGGCTGCGTTTCCTGCTGCTGCGTTTTCTCCCATGTGCTTGAGGCATTTCTTTTCTCGGCAACAATCGGTGCAGCAACACCAGCAGCAGCAGCAGCAACAGAGTGAACGTTTATCAACACTGCCACAACAGCAACAGACGTCAGTGTCGTCGGTGTTAGCAGGGCCCGCTGCTAGTTATTCTTCTACGACGACGGAGAATTTATACTCTTTCTCGGAGCCACTAGCGTTTGGCGCGTTGTTTGATGGACAGTTGACGGGCAACTCTTATCCACAGATGGCGCCACCATCTTCTAGTGGTGGTGCTGGTGTAGTTCCCCTGAATAATCCTAGTGCGGCAGTCGGAACGACAGGGACAGCGGTGGCGATGGGCGCGGCGAGTGGAGTCAATCCTGTCAATAGTGCGACTACTGCTAGTGTTGGTGTTGTTGGTGGTGCTGCGGCGGCGGCGGCAGTGCAGAGTAACGGTAGTGGTGCTGGTGCTGGTGGTTTAGTAGGAGGCATGGGGTTGGGAGGGGTTGGTGAGGGGGGGTTGTTGGATAATGATATGATGACGATGTGGTCGACCGCACCTACGAATTTCGAGTGGGGATTTTTTTTTTGTTTTTCCGGTTGTTTGTGTTTGATATTGTCTTGTTTTTATTAGGTTGGATGAGTGGGGATCGTATATCTCCAGCGTGAACCAAATGACGCATGGGGTCGGATGTCCTGGACTTGGTTGAGCGATGGGTGGATGAAAAAGCTAAAAAGGGCTGCGCGACGTTCACGGGAGGGGATGGGATAGAAACAGAACGATTTTGTGCTATATTGGACGGGATAGTTGCGGATTTTTTTGTGTATGGATTCATCATCTACATAAAGCAGGAACAAGGGTGAATGGTAAATGTTTATCGCTCTTGATATCGGTAACCTAAAAGTTTTGTGTGCCGCTTGATGGCATCAACAACACCCCCCCTTACCGGATGTTAGCTGAGTCACCGGATCAAAAATTCACACAAATCCCAAAATCCCAACACAAGTACAATCATATCCATTCTTTCTTCTGTGGAAATTTGAAAACAAAAAAACACACACGCGCGATCCTACCCAAGCTCGGCCCTCCAGAGTCAAGGGAAGGGATGACTCGAGCGACGAACTTTGGAAGAAAGCGAACGTATTTGCAGGCGGGGTTTGAGACGACGACGACGGCGGCGGCGGCTTCTGGAGAAGTGGTAGAGGATGATGTGGTGACTGAGGACCGGGTGGAGGATTCGGCGGTGGGAGCGGGGGATAACAAAAGTGGCGATGGCGATGGTGAGCCGATGAAGAAGAAGAGGAAGCGAGTGAGGAAGAAGCCCAAGGCTGGGGATGATGCGACGGAGGAGGCTGGTGGTAAGGTAGGAGGGGGAGGGGGAGGGGGAGGAGGAACGGAGGGGGCTGGTGAAGGGACCGAGGGAGATCTCTCGAGTAACCGAAAGGCACTAAAGAAACAAAAACGAAGGGAGAAAGAGAAGGAGAAGAAACAGCGACGTGAGTTTGTCGGAGGTCTCTCTTTTTTTCACCTGAAATATGGCGATATAATAGGACTTGTGTCTTCGGAGATGAGAAGGCAGAAACGGATACACGAAAAGATGGCTGACACGACCTGTTTTGCGTGTAGGGAAAAGGGCCACGCAGCTAGGTATTGTCCGACATTGGCAACGAGCGGTGGTGAGGGTGGGCGAGGGAAAGGGGGGAAAGGGGTAGTTGGGATATGTTATCGGTAATGCCTTTCCATAAATCCTTGGGTTTTGCTTACTCTCTGCTTACTCGTCTCTCTCTCTCTCTTTACATTCCACCTCAGATGCGGCTCGACGCGACATTCGTTATCAAAATGCAAGAAACCGGTAGACGAAACGAATGCGCTGCCTTTCGCATCATGTTTCGTGTGTAATGGAAAAGGGCACCTAGCTTCTTCATGTCCACAGAACGCAGACAAGGGCATATACCCTAATGGTGGGTGCTGCAAGCTGTGTCATGAAAAGACCCATCTGGCAAAGGATTGTGAATTGCGGAAGAAAGGTCTGTCTGCTCTCTCTCTCTTTTTTTGTTCGTTTCTTCCCTGCCTTTGCTTTCCTCGCCCTCCCCCCCCTCTCTGTCGTCCCTGAACTTTAATTGACATGGCGCTCCGCCCTGACTAACACGGCTATGCAGATACGACAGCATTAATAGGAACAGGTGATCAACCCGGTGCGGATGAGGATGATTTTCACACATTCAAGAGACAGGAGTTGGAAGTGGAAAAGGATGACACAAAAAGTGCGAAGCTCCTGCAGGGACTACATTCTAGCAGTACTGTCAAATCTGCACCCAAGCCCAACAAGAAAGTCGTGTATTTCTAGTCGGTTTGTAATAAAAAAAAATTTATGGAAAAAAGTAAGCCCCAACATCGGACGGAACGGCCGGCTGAGGGATCGCATCATCATCATCATCCAGGGATACTGAGTCGGGTATTCCATATGATTGTGGCGCACTTCCCCACATCCAAGGCCCCAAAACTGAAAATCACTCCCCCCCCATTTTATAACACTCACCCAAACTATACATCCCTTTTTTTCAAAAAATCGCAGATAATGATGGCCACCTCTATTCCCACTGTTGCTTCACGAATCATCTACGGCACTGCTTGGTACATATTCCTTGTGGAACAGCTTATAAATCCCCCCACCCCCCCTTTGGTTTCGTTATTCTTGTGCCAATTGTCCGAGGGCTGAATCGTGATTTCATGCAGGAAAAAAGAGCGAACTACCGCGCTTGTTGTAGCGGCCGTGCTCAAGGGATTCCGTGCCATCGACACTGGTGAGCGGCGTTTCTCTCTCTTCTCTCTCTGGAAGGGGTGTAAGCAATTTGGTTGGATGACGTACATTATAACACACACACAAAGCCTGCCAACCGAAGCACTATCGGTAAGGGTTATATACACGCAACTTCATCAAAGGGTCAACAAGAGAATGGCTGATAGAGCGGGTTTGCTCGATGGGTGTACAGGGAAGACCTCGTTGGAAAGGCTCTCGTTGAACTCGAAGAGAAACACGGTATTCGACGCGAGGACATCTGGCTCCAGACAAAGTCTGTATATTTTTCCCTTTTGCGCAACCAAAAAAAAAACCTGTTCACCCAACCCCCCTCCTCCTCTTTAGATTCACATCGATATCAGGCCAAGACACTACCCAACCGATCCCATACAACCCATCCGGCCCCATCTCAGAACAAATAACCACCTCCTTCAGCACCTCCCTCTCCAACCTCCACACCACCTACCTCGACAGCTACATCCTCCACTCACCCCTCCGCACCCTCGAACAAACCCTCGAAGCCTGGACGACACTCACCACACTCCAGGATGAGGGTAAAGTCAAGCTGATAGGCGTCAGTAATACCTACGACGTCGGTATGCTTGCGGCGCTGTGCAAGGTGAGAAAGGTCCAGGTGGTGCAGAATCGGTGGTATGAGGGGAATGATTGGGATAAGGGTGTGTTTGGGTTTTGCAAGGAGCATGGGATCATGTATCAGTGAGCTGTTTTGCCTTTGATCGGGTGGAACGCTTGTTAATTTAATGACTAGATCATTCTGGACGTTGTCGGGATCACCGAGTCTGTTATCTCACCCAGCCATGATCGCCATCTCCACCGCATCGGGATGCACTCCCGAGCAAGCTCTGTTCAAGATGGCTCAGGACGCGGGAGTCACCCCGCTGTCGGGCACAACGAGCGAGATTCACATGGGCGAGGATCTCGCTGTGGATAGAATACAACTCGTAAAGGATGGGTTGCAGAAAGAGTACGACGTCATTTATGGTCTACTTACGGGGTGAACGTGGGGGTGGTGTGCATATATGCACTGTTATATTACTTTTCCCTGTTTTTTTTTAAAGAGAAGGCGGTGTTCTACCTGTTATTCTAAAGAGTACGCCGCAGACTACAAAGACCCAAAGCGCCGTTCCAAGTATGATTCCTAGGACGAGGGGAACGCCGCATCCCTGCCGTTGCTCCAGGTTGAGGGTCCAATAAGAGACCCACGCTGTGGACAATCCAGCCACCAGTGGGGTTCGAGACAAACATAACACAGCGTCGAAGGTTTGTGTTGGTCTCGCACAGTGCAGTCTCGAATGTCATGCGGACCTCTACACGCAAGGCACTCAGTAGTAGAGCGCACCGGCGACCTCTCTGTCGACACCGTAGCCTCTCTCTTCTTCTGCCGAGGATACAAAATCGATCTCCTCTCAGTTGGCACAGTATCCTCGTCCTCCTCCGTGCCCTCTTCCGTGTTCGCCTCGATAATACCCAACCAGCTATCCTTCTCCTGCTTCTCTACCCATTCCTTGGGCACCGCCGTGTTCAACGAGCACCTAACGAAACGACTGACCAAATACTCCCAGCTAGGCGTGTTGTATAGGGATTCCATCTTGGACCCCCGGGTTTCGAGCGCCTTTCCAGATCGTTGGTATGTGTCGTAGGTTTGTTCGAGGAGGATGGCGAGACGGATGTCGCGCCGGGTTATTCCGGGAACGCGTCGGGAGAGGGGAGAGTCGGCGGAGGGATCCTCTTCATTCCAGCGCGGACGCAAGGCAGTGTGTGTTTGGATCATGATGGCGAGGGTAGGGCGCGTGGTGGTGTTTCGGAGGGAGATGAGGGAGGGGTGATGCTTTAATGAAAGAGGGAGAGATTTTTGTTTGTTTTTCGGTGAATGAGCAGGGGCAGAGAAAGAAACTCACTTTCTCCTTGTTGGCGATTTCGACGACGTCTGTGAGGAATTGGTATGCGCAGTTGAAGTTTGCAAAGGTGTATTCTGTTCTGAGATGCGCAACGTATCGGTCCTGTGTGTGTGTACCCCTTCCGAGATAAGCTTAGAGCCGATGGGGAAGAGAAGAGACGGACATGACTGATAAAATAATTCTTTCTGGGGGCGAACTTGATACCCCATCCACGGTCGTACAGAGGGTATAGATATTCATCAACATCCCTTTTAATTATCCAGAAAGTAGGCCAGCCTCTGACGGGCGGTGGGAGATCCGGGAGGGGCTTTCCAGGAGGTGTGTTATTGGAGGAGCGAGATTGTTCCTGTTCCGCTTCTAGTACCTCGGAGGCAGTTGTGGTATCGTCGGTGGTCGTAGATGAGAGAGAGACTGGGGGTTGTGCGAGGGAAGACATCTGCGCTGTGAGAAATGCTCTCGCTTTTGGCGTGGTCGCTGTGGGCAGTATTCTCCATGGCTTGTGAGTGCAGCGCAAGAGGAGGGCGGTCGACCGCCAAACAGCATTCATTAAGTTATTGGCCGGGCTCAGCTAGCTAACGATCCTGGGTCACTCGTGCACACGTGATCAGTCATCGGACTCGACCACCTCCTTGCCCCTCAGCACCACATGTCCAGCCCTTGCAGCGAACAGCGGTCTCCTCTTCTTCTTCTTGCTCGACGAGAGATCACTATCGCTGCCCTCTTCCGTGCTGACTCCAGGCGCCGGTATTCTTCTCGATGTTCTACACTCTAAACAAGTGTACACCGCCCAGTGACTGTGCTCCTTACTCGCTGATAAATTATGTGTTATTAAAACGAAAACATATGGGCCAAATATAGAGAGACTTACGCCGAATCCGAATGCGCGCCGATATCCCAGGAACAAGTACGACCGAACATCGCCTGCATAACGTCCTTTTCACTCCAGGATCCCTAACCTCAAGCCCTGTTAGCAACCAAACCAAAACCAAGCACCCACAACGCACATCTTCACAGTCGTCTTTTGCCCAACAGTCTTCATCGTCCGCACATATATCCTCGCCAAGTCAAGCATACTCGCAGTCCGTTTTTCCTTCTTAACCCTCCCCCGCCTCTCCACAGACTCTGGTACAGCTTCCTCTTCCTCTTCCACCTTTATGTCAACCTTTTCTTCCTCCTTCGCCATGTTACCACCTCCACTATCGCTGGCCTTGCAAATCAGACCTCTCCGACTCCCGGCACCACCACCCCCAACCTGCTCCAAATACACACTAGCCTGCCATAAAAAATTCATCCGCTGCATGATGTCTCTATTCGGCACCCCATTAATATTCGTCGGCACAGCTTCACTCCCTTCCTTTTGTTTTTTGCCCATTTTTAATGCCCCTTCAATCCCCGCTAGATGAGTCGATGAGGAATGAGGATCAAAGCTATCGACGAATCGACCCATTGAACTATACATGTGCAAATACAACGACTTATCTATATCTGCCTTTTCCCGCGCTATTCTGATTCTTCGTTAGGCGACTATGATCGACATACCTGATCGCCAATCTCACCAATTGTGTGCTCGTTATGATTCAACAATACGGCTATTATTCAAGATCTTAGCCTTTCTACGCGTTCTGCATTCTGAAAAATACTTGCCGTTCCTCGAATCTTACCGCCTATTCGGATCATATGCACCCTCTCGCTTGGCTTCGCCCGACCCGCTCCGTCGGATCATATGGATATCCTTCGTTTCGTGTCCGACTTAAACCGTTCGTTGAATCCCTTTGCCAAAGTGTCCATTTCAAGAAACCCCCTCGGCTTTTGGCGTCCGATAATTTCCATGGCCCCTACCCATTGAGCCCTTCTTCTCCGATGTTTTTGGGCATTTTTCGGCCCCATTGTCCGACATCGGCCGGCTTTAACCATCCGTTCTGGTGAGGGGCCATGGGCGTCTTTCGGCCTTTGCGTCCTGGTATTACACCCAACCAGTTTGGTTTCTTTCGCGTATTTCGGTCTTGTATCCGACATTACCATCCTGGGGCCCCTTTTTTTTTGCCTATGCTGTCGGCCTTTTGGCTTCCTGTTCCGAATTTGCTAATGATATCATGATTCACGTCGGGCTCGCGGCATTATTCATTGACTGATTGCCCATTCTGCGCTACGGCTCTTTCATGATAACGCTCGTATTTGATTATGTCCCCGACGTGAAAGTTCTTATTACTTGCCCTATCGTACTTGGTTTAATGTCTGGGCCTTACAATGGTCATTTGATCAGTTCCCCATCTCACCGTTTACCGACCCTGATCTGCGACTTGTCACCCCTCCTCTGATAATACTGTTTAGGGCTTATAATCTCTTATCTTCTATGCCCCCCCCCCTCATTCACTAATGCGTTATCCAGCATTTGACTCTCGATCTATCTAACGAACTGCGTTTGAGATGCTTGGGCTTCTCGCTAACTCGCACTTGACGACCTATTTTCTCTGTCCAATCACTTGGTACTCGAGCTCAAGGCTTCACGACGATATGATCGTTCGACATACAGGCTGCGATTAGGTTGTTCTGTACATATTCCATTCATATCTTGGTCTGGGTTTTATTTTACTGGGGCCTCTTATGCGGCGTGGCTCTTTCAGTCCGATCCCAGGGAACCCCGGTGGTAGTTCGTCAAGAATCCACCCCCCGAGCTCTCGCCAGTATGTAGTTTAAAAGTATTACCTGGTAAATCAAATGACTGGAGGTCGGCTGAGGGAAACCCGAATTGCATATCAGCTGACGCCAGAACCCCAATGAACCCAATCGATTGCAAGTTGGACTAGTCTTTGTTGAATATTTCATTTCATTTTTATTTTTTAGTGCCAATGACGCAACTGAGGCAGACGCGTATCAGACCACGAACAACCTGCAGCTGACCACTTGGCCAAAGGGGCCCGTCTAGAATCATATACGCTCCTCATGGGATTTCCTACTTGGCAACAAAATTATAAAAAAAAAAATACGACATCCTAGACGTCTAGATCCTCACACTCTCTTGACTTTGGACTTGTCACTGCTAAGCGCACTCGGTGATCAACTTGACACCGTCCACTGGCAAGCTACTCATGGCGTCCGCCTCAGTGGTTCGGTCTGGACTTGTGCTCTCAAAGGTGCGTCGCCGCCGTTTTTGCTGCTCCCCTCGCTACAGCCTCCTGACCGTGTTGTAGACTAGGCTAATGTCTGGGCAGTCAATTGACGCTCCCATGACGATGTCGGCACAAGTCCACTGTCGGTAGAACTGCATTTACCGCTTGCCAAAAAGTAAGTCGGCTCCCAGTATCAAGAGTATGAATYTTATCTGACGCGTCGGAATAGGGGTTGCGGGGGGGGGGAGGGTATTAAACCTTCGGATCACACGATCCTCCTCGCAGGCAGCGGATCCTTTGAACCAACTACCGACGCCACTGAGCACCAACCAAACACCCCCAGCGACCCGATGGGATGGCCTCGGGTTGCTGAAGCAAGGCTGGGGCCCAATGACTGTAAGTTCATCGCATCAGATAGTTGTAACACGCACACTGGATTCAGATTCCTCTGGAACAATTCAACATGTGAATATATATATTATTATTTAATGTGCTTTTTATTTTCGGTTTCCAGATAGCGGTATCAGTCAGCCAGCCAAAGAACAGAGGAGTCGACAGGGAGTTGCTATCGATTTTTTGGAAAGGTACGCTACTGTACAGTAAGGACAAGTGGGGCATTTATACATTATCTGAGAGCCTGGAGAGAGTGGAGAAGTTAGACAAGATAGATGATAGATAGGGAATAAATTGCTACACTTGAACTATCTGCACAAGCCGCGGTTATGCCGGTCCACATCGTCGGGTTCAATCCGGGACGTCCCACAACTTTGGCACTTGTTATTCACACTTATAGCTTCACTAGCGTGGGCTTTCTTGAAGTGATCTATTCACCAGGGCTTGTAAAGTGTTGTTTGGCGTCAATCAAGACAGAAGATTGACTCACTACATATGTGAGGAGCAGGAATTCGCGAGTCCTGCGTAGTTGTAGGACCGAAATAGTGTTGTGGGCATATGCCACAATAGGCAGTTACCCTTAGTTTATTTGCCTCTGTCTTTTCAGGATCAGGTCGACTGGGAGATGAGCCCATGTTTTCGTGCACAGGGGAACGGGGGGTGGGATGGTTAGGGAGAAAAGATAAATCGATGTCCCAAATTGATCTAGCTTTATCTGAGGAAAGGCGATCTCGATTTCCGGAGATGCTGGGGCAATGCGTGATTTGTGATTTCCCAGTTTGCGACACTCTGAATTGCAATCTCACCTCGTTCCGAGGCCCATCTCCAGTCTCTTGAAGAAACTCTGGTGTTGTTAATAAAAATAAACAAAGATGCCAGTGTGCCTGCGCCAGACACGAAAGGCAACAATCCTAATGTACAGAATCAGCTAGGAAAGGAATCAAAGAAATATTCCAAGACGTACTCAATGCGTGTAGAGGGCGCACACAGGCCAGGCTCGGGATTGCCAGCTGAGTTTGAGGATGTGTTCCTGATCTCAAGCAAGGCGAATATGTCTTTCGGCGATATCAAAATGATGGGAAGAGGGATAAATAGATGTTAATTGTGACAAGGGTGATGGCTTGATACTGGATGACTTCCCGTCGCGTTTAGAATTGTAAATCACTTTCTAAGCCTTATTTTATCAAGTGTTTAGGATAAGCAAATCTAGAATTTTAAACCGCAGCCCTTGACTAGTCGGCCGGAAATATCACATCAGAAAATATTGGCATTCCTATTGCACCTATTGTGCTGCAGAGATAGATGGATCAAGCCATGGAGAGTGAAATGGAGAGCATCGAGGAACAAGAGCCGTTTATGCTCCAGCTATGGTACGCTCAAGACATGCATCACCCCATATTGACAGATCCTCGTCATCAGACCCCTTCATGGTATCCTTAATGGCCGAGGTGAAATTGGG
Source organism: Lepiota subincarnata (assembly GCA_023014305.1). Lineage (NCBI taxonomy): Eukaryota > Fungi > Basidiomycota > Agaricomycetes > Agaricales > Agaricaceae > Lepiota > Lepiota subincarnata. The sequence continues at coordinate 1,209,730 of JAECYV010000005.1, forward strand.
GGAGGAAGAAGGAGTGGTGGCAGCAAGTCGTACAAGCAGTCGGGAGGGGAGTGATAAGCCCACCCCTGCGTGTCCCAAATGGGGGGGTGCAAAGTTTGAAAATCAGGTTAGAACGGGCATTTACATCTAGAAGGGGGTACCAGAGGCCCCATCTAGATTAAGGTTTAAAAAGGGGTTGTCCTTCGAGAGCTGAAATCAAATTGACCCTTCTTGGGCAAAGGCACCTTCGGCACATGCATTTATAAAAATAATCTAGAATTTTAACCCTACGGGAAGTCACCCACTATAGCTTGGCTCAGGGTCTGGAGCCTGTAATTCGGGCTTCGGCTCAGAAGCCAAGCTGATCCGAGGGGCTTCGCACTGGGTCTGAGCGGCTCAGCCATTTACCCACTTCCACACGTTTGTTATTAATTATTTTGGGCAAATAGCGCCGTTTATTAGGTTGCTCTGTACATATTCCATTCATGTCTTGGTCTGGGTTTTATTTTACTGGGGCCTCTTACGCAGCGTGGTTCTTTTACTCGAATAGGACCCGGTGGTAGTTTGTCAAGAATCACCCAACGCCAGCCCCTCGAGCTCTCGCAGTATACAGTTAAAAAATATTACCTGGTAAATCAAATGACCTGCTTACAGGTGAGCTTTTTTCTTCACTTTCTGGTGGAGAAACCCGAATTACATATCAGCTGACACCAGACCCCAATGAAACCCAACCAATCGCAAGTTGGACTAGTCTTGTTGAATATTTCATTTTTAGTGCCAATGACGCACTGAGACGGACGCGTGCCAGACCACGAACAACTGTGGCTGACCACTTGGCCAAGGGGCCGTCTAGAATCATACGTTCCTCGTGGGATTTCCTACTCGGCAACAAAGTTATAAAAATACGACATCCTGGACGTCTAGATCCTCACACTCTCACTCGCAGAGTCCATGCTACTTATGTTTTTTACAAATTAATAAATTGTGCAGGCTGATGGAATAATTACCGGGATGCCGACGGATGTTTCCAGGATAGTGCTGGACCATTAGCGTTCTTTGGTACGGATGACCAGCAGGAGTGAGTTCGCCCGCCTTCTTCTGTACGGTTATTTCTTGGTGAAAATCTGCTCCCAAACATGTTCCGGATATCGGGAAGGATGCCTACGTCTGTCAAACACCAGAGGCACTGACTCAAGTAAATATAAAGTGAACAAAATTCAATAAGAAAACGGCTACACTCCGGGTCGAGCTCGCGAAACGTTTGAAAGACGAAAGGAACTTCGCGGATGCCAGGGATGCCATGTCAAGTGTGGCGGAAGATGCCCGCTTGCTCATGAAAGGAGCATCTAAGCATCCCTCCGTTGATGATTAGGGCTCACCTAAGATACTCCCCTCGATTCCCCAACTCAGACTCTCATATACGCCCCTCCCCATTCAGTTTGTTTTCTTTTGTCTTCTTATCTCCTTATATACTTTGAGCATGTGTACACCGTCTGCGGATCAAATTCATGACATCGGTAGCATGGACACCATATGTCGTAGAAGTACAGAATATTTCCTTAAACACTATCTTTCCTCTTCTCGAATACCACCTAGTCAGCTAGCACACATGTTATATAGCTATCCGATGTACCAACCAGCATATAAAATCCCGAATCACGGATGTGAAGAGGACAGGGAAAAGAGGTCACTCACCGCTTCCGAACCTTCTAAATCAAGTCATCGCCCCTGAAGCCCACAAGCGATTCTATCACGATAAACATCTTATTATGTATACGTCTTCCCATCATTTCGATGTCCCTGAAGGGCATCCCACATTTAACACAGTGCTAAAATAATTTTTAACCCAGCCCTATAGTCATCCCACCCCTCGTCCCCCTGTGCACAAAATATGTGCTTGCAAAGTTGGTTCAGAAGTGGTGCAAAGCCACAGAGGAAAGGCGTGCTTGTTCGTTGTCGCCACTGTTACGACCAGCCCGCTAGTGATATAGAGGCTTTCCGGATATCCCGTCATCGCGATCCCTTATGTCAAACAAGACATTTACAAGCCCTGGTGAATAGTTCACCTGTAGGACTTTTGGCACGAAGGAGATTCTAAGTTGTTGCAATACGGCTGGGACTATTGCAATGCTAGGGACATTGATCTCCGAGCTCTGAAAATACACATCAACCTCAGATGCTCACACTTTGGACGACTTCCTGTCGTGTTTAAAATTCTATACCACTTTCTAAACCAAATTTTATGAAGTGTTGAGATTAAGTAGTTTTAGAATTTCAAACCTGTACCCTACTCTATTCACTTAGCACCATTAATTTATACTTAACCCCTGCACCGATCATTTACGCTCCCGCTTACGGCAATTTTGCCTTTTAACCTGTAACATGACAGCATGAGGTTTGCACGCTGCGCACGTGCAGCCCCTGGCCCCCCCCCTCCTCCCTCTCCTCTTCCCCCCTCCAAAAGCCCTCTTCTGTTCTACGCAGCGTGACTGACAGACAGATGGACAACCGCGGCCACCACCATCGCCGCTTTTGCACTATGCGCTTGAACTACGCCTCCAACCCCGGGGGGCCTGCCAACGCAGATTGCGATGTTGGCCAGTTGATTATGCCTCCACGCAACCCCCCCCCCCCCTGCTGCCCAGGATCTTGCTCACTCAGCAGGGATGAGCTAGCCCAGCCAGCCTAGTAACTCCACTGCTGCCGCTGCTCAGCACCCTTGGCAAGCTATTTGCTCTCCACTCTCGCCGCTTGCTCTCAAAAACAAAAACAGGGGAACAAAAAAAGAAGGCCCACAACCACTCCCGACCTGCGCACCCCCCCCCAACATTGCCCTCATATCCAGGCTCAGAACCCCGTTGCACTTGCTGTGTCCTTCACACCCGTGGCCTGCAGCAAGCAACCCTGGTACGAGCCCGCCGCCGCTCGTCAAATGACCCGGTAGCAGCTACATATTTCAGTGAACTAAAAGACCCTCCCCCAGGCGCCCCCTCTTGATGGGGCAATTGCCGCCCCCGGCGGATCATTCATCACCTCAGCCCCCCAAATGCACTTCGACGCTGAGTTGCCCCCCCCCTTCCATAGGAGATTAGCCTTGCCACTTTTGCCACCATAGGATACATAAATAGATATGTTCATTGTAAGCGATACATTGCATTCTATGAATTGGTAATAAGATACGGATGAGTGCTTGGAGAGAAAGAAAAAACTGTTTAGTGGGAGTTCCCCTGGGCTTTGGCTACTGACCCATGACGATGGATGTAACACTCAACTGCCCTAATTCTTGCCCATCCTGTGCCGGCCATGCTGAGTGCGGATCGCGTTCAGGCGAGCGGTAAACCTCATCAAGTCGGCATCCAAAGCTTTCCGCATATACATTCAACAAAACCCCCTCCCGCTTCATAGAGCAGCGCAAAACCAGCAGTAACCTCAGACTACTGCTCCTCATCACCAAATAACTTCTTCTCTCGTTACCTTCGAAGAATTTTTTTGTAAATTTCATCTCCTTCATGGTAATATAGCCTTCAACTAAAACCTGTACCTCAATAGTCTACAACACAAAAAATGGTGCTGGGAGAGCGCAAAGCTACCCAGAGGCCGTCCCGCTAACAGAATGCCCCGGTGATTCACCTTTGAGCGAGATCAAGATTGTTGACAAACCTACATGCGTACTAATACAATTTAGCTTTAAATAACCAGCTTCAAAAAGGACCACTTTATCAGTGATCATCCGTATCTTCAAAGGATATGTCACAAGAAAAACGAAAAACGAAAAAGCCGAAAGCAAGACAAAGTGTATCGCACCAAAAACAAGAATAAAACGAAACGACTCAAGAATAGAGGTATCGTCAAAAAACAATATCAGGTATGCCCATCATACGCCGAATCCAATCGCCTAAGCAACTTCTGCGCCAAAAGCACCTCTTCCAGGTTTAGCTCACTCTCCTCCTTCTCAGCTTGCTTCCTCGAACCGTTCCTCCGTCTCTCGCTCTCAAACGACTTTTTCCATGTCCGGTGTGTCTCATTTATAACCGACGATGGACTGCCAGTGAGGTCTCCGCTTCCTCGTCTCTCTCTACCACTCTTCGGAGATGACCTAAAGGGAATAGGAATAGGTGATCCTTTCCTGCGCACAGGAGAAGATTTGAAAGGGATAGGCGCGCCTGCCCTCCTTCGTGCCGTCGAACGGACTCCGGAGTCTCTTCTCGCGATACTGGACGTTTCCCCGGACTCATGAAGCCAAACAACCGAGCCCGATTCATCCGCAGAACCCATGGATGGGTGTGGTGGTGACTGCCTTTTGGACATGCTGCCCAGCCCGCTCAGAACCTCGGCATCCACCGAGAATTGCGATTGCACAGGAGGCGGCTTGAAGGAGCTAGGCGATTCCTTGCTCCTAATGCTAGCCTTGAGGCTGGAATTCGACCTATACGATGACAGGGAAGGCTTGCAACTCTCCAACATAGGCATAGGCGAGTCAGCTCTCTTAAATCCTCGAGACGCGGTCTGACCTGTATTCCTCGTCATTAGAGTTAACCCCTCAGCAGGCATGGACATGGGTGAATCTGATCGCGACTCTCGTTCCTTTGTCTCATCCTTCGGCATGGGCGCCGAGTTTGGGCCATCCTTTCTTCCTTCTTTCCCCCTCGACTCCCCCGAGTTAGATGCTGTGTTCCTCAACCAAGCCGGAAAGTCAGCCACCGTCATCTCAACCTGCTCACCTCGCCCGCTCACGACGACCGGAATTTTTCCCCAAGCAGTCGCTTTCGACTTGATGATGATTGGCCTTTGGTTTTCTGGGCTGGGGTCGAGTTGCTCGTCATTCCAAACAGTGTCCTCTTCTTCATCGTGTCCTCCTGTCGCACCCTCTCGCGCTCGGGCCTTCCCAGACCCTCCTCTTTCCCGAGCGGCCTTCCCACCACCCTCTTCGCACCCGGTGTTACTATGATCCCCGTCCGAGCTTGCGCTGTTGACCCATTTCGGAAGGGTAAATCCTGGCGTAGGGCTTGCGAATGGGTCGGTAAGGTCGACAAAGTCGGCCGTCTCGGAACATGCACCAGCAATTTCTGCGCCCGTCTCTTGTGCCTTGTCACGTCCCTTTCCTCCTCCATCCTTCCGCATTATTTTCGCCCTCGACATGAGTGGGTACCATTCATGTATCTTTGACCCGCCCCGTTTATGGTGGCCTTTGTTTGCCGGTCCTTCAACGATATCGGAGCTCGGGGCACGAGCAGAAAAGGTATGGATTGTCAGCGGCCTCCTCAATCTTGCCCTGATTCTTTCTGCCTTCCTCCAGGCAGACCGGGATGTGGGGCTACCGAAGAGGTACGCCGTAGGCGAGGCGGGAGATTCCAGAGACAGGGTGGGGGATTTGGGACTGGTAAAGGACAGCATGGGTGACTTGGTATTGATGAGAGGCGCAAGAGGTGAGGCTGGGCAAGAAAAAATAATTCGAGGGCTCCTCGGATCGCTTCCCTCCACCCTCGGGCTCGCGTACCCCGATAGTCCATTCGAGCAGCCAGGCTCCGACACGGGCGTGTCAATAATATCGGCCACGATCTCCGGGTACTTCTCCGGCTCGATATCCCTAACCACATTTACCCTCACCTCCGGGCGCATGACGCCCACCCGTATTTCTTCTTCTCCATACTCTCTGTCCCTCCACTGTGATTGTGCCTCCTTCACCCTTGGGGTGTCTGGTGGGCTCGGTAACTGTGCGTCACATCTACGGCGAGTCAAAATAGGCAATTCGATTCCCTCCTCGTCCTCAGCATTCCGTTCAAACCGCGCCTTCTTCTCTTCAGTCAGCGTGTTGAAAGTAATGATGGGGGTCCTCTTGGGGCGCGGTGATGAAAACGAGGATGAGGCAGATGCGAACCTCTGGTGCTTCTTCATTGTATTGGCGTCACTCGCACCAAACCCTCTGGGCTTCTTGGCAGCCCCTAGCTTTGTACCTGACATTTTTTCAATGCCGAAGCCCCTAACACCCTTCTTGTTAACCTTTTCCGGGTAATCCCCGCCATCAGCCTGTGGCATCATATCGACCCCTGCTTCTTCATCCAGCCTTTGGGTGACGGTAGTGGCTGCACCGTTAACTGAAGGTACCCCACCCTGCTCTAGCCGAACGCCATGGACTATTGGGAGGATCATTGATTAGCGGATCAGCGTTAAACATGCGCAAATGCACACTCACGGTAGAAAGCGAGGATGAAGCCGCAGACACAGAGAACCATAAAGGCGGTTTCCACGACTCTGAGAAGCGAGGTACCTTTGCTGATAGAGCTTGGAGCTGTATCACTGACTCCAAGGACCAAGAGTAAAGCACCGCTGAGCAAAGCGCATAGTTGTGCCATCAAAAGGATAATAAGGATGTTCTTTGCTCGCAAGCGCAACAGGACAGTCTTCTCCCTAATTGCCGAGGGTGCTAATTGCAAAGAGGATGGCGCAAGCCTGGTCGGAAGATGGGTTCGATCCGCATCTAAATCGGTAGTGCAGCCACAGTCCGGGACCGCTACCAATTTAGGAGAGGCGACGGCGGCAGCGGAGTAGCTAGAACCCTTGGGGGTATGCAAGAATACTTCTGGGGCCTTGTGGTCGCCGCCTGGTTTGTGTGTTTGATCAGAGGAAGAGGGGAATGAAGCCGACGAGGACGCGGGAGAAGGAAGGGGCGGGGGAATAAGGACGGTAATCGCGGTATTCAGCTTGGGTAACTTTGCAGAGGACGAAGCAGGATCTCTTGGCTTTGAGTTTGATTTGGGCGATATGGAAACCGAAGCATAGGTAGTGGTCGCTGAGGTCTGTATGGTTGAAAGCTTCAATGATTTTACGAGCTTGGAACGGGGTGGAGATGAGGGCCCGATAGGAAAGAGGTGCGAGTGTATGAGGTGGGCGAGAAGGGGGATGGTGGAGAGGGTAAAGATCAAAAAGACGAGGGGAGGGATAACAGGGAGGACAACAGGAACGAAGGGTGATGTGAGGCCGAGAGCGGTGGCTATAAGCGGGAGTGAGTAAATATATGCGTGCGAGAGGGACGCATGGTCATACCGCAGAAGAGAAAGCAGGAGAGCACGATCGTGTATATTTTTATACGCTTGCTGGGCGGGAGCCAAGGAAGGGGACAGCTATACTTGCAGGTCAGATACAGCACGGACCCACCCACTGCGAAACGCATATATTAGCCGGTATTTCTGCCCAGCTGTGAAGCGCATACATTCGGCATATAGACATATCTGGACGACAAGTTCTGCTCTGGAGAGAGAAAAGAGGCCGGTGGCAGCGTTGAGACCGATGGCTCCCGCGGCCGAGGCGAGAGCTGCGAGAGAGAATATAACAGACCAGGCGAGAGGGGACGAGCGGTGTGGGCGGGGGGAGAGCAGGAGAGAAAAAACCAGGGCGAGGGCGAAGAGGGGGACGAGGAAGCAGAGGGCGGGGGGTATCGCCTGGAGAGGGGGAAGCATGGATGGGGGCGGGAATGGTGGGGGAGGGGAGGGGGGGGGGAGGGAGAGACACTTGTATGGCCGCGGGCATTGGGATTGTCAAAGAGAGTGGCCAGGAAAGGAGAGGAAATGACCATATCCGATATCCTCTGGGGCGCAGATCATTGGCGTGACTTAAGCCGGCTGTCCGTTCTCCTGAATCGCAGGCGCCAAGGCAACATCCACGAGGGGCGCTGTGCTCTTCTGCCCGAGGCGGTGGTGGTGGTGGTGGTGGGTGATCTCACAGCCACTGCACAGTGTTTGGTGCTGTTGTGATCCAGGGTGTATATAATGCCACGTACTCGGTGGGAGAGATCTCCACGCACTTCCACGTAGTCCGTCCTGCCTTCCGCAGTATCTCGAGTCGTACAAGACTTGTCCCCTCTCTGACCACGACACACTACGTTTCCAAATGGCCGACTCCATCGATCCCTCCGCCCTCTCGCCCTCTTCCCCCTCCTCTCCTGCCCCCTCCTCCTCAGACGCAGGCCCTCCCCGCAAGCGCCCTCGTTCTGAGGTGTCCTCTGAAGAACGCAAGGAGGCCCGTGCACACCGCAACCGCATCGCTGCACAGAACTCCCGTGACCGCCGCAAGGCCCAGTTCTCCTTCCTCGAGCATCGCGTCTCGGAGCTCGAGGAGGAGAACCGCCAACTCCGCATCTCCATCGGCCTTCTCTCCCAAGGCCAATCCCCATCTGCAATCCCCGTTTCTGTCATTCCATCAGCACCCACCTCCATTTCCGTCGCTGTCCCCGTGCCATCCCCAGCCGACCTTGCCCGCGAACAGGAAAATGCCGAGCTCAAGGAGCGTATCAGGACCCTTGAGCGTGGCTGGGACGCTGTCGTCAAAGCGCTTACAGCACAGGGCCTGCCCACTGGTCTGGCTCCAGGCCCTGCTGCTCCAGCACCGAAAGCCCTCCCTACACCTGCCGCCGCCCTTCCCTCCCCAGCGCCCTCCCACTCCTCCCTCGACATTGATCTCTCCTCACCTTCCGCACCCTCACCCACCCCTGTCTTCGTCCCCACCTCCAGCACCAGCACTACCCCGAACCCTCTTCTTGCCCAGCCCCAACACTCTGTGACCGATGAGGAAAAGTCGACCACGAGCGCATCTCAAGATTCCACTCGCCATCTAGCACGGATGGCGACCACCAAGTCTAACTTGGTGACCCTGCAGCGGGTGGACTTGCGACGCTCCAGTCGGCGCTCTTTATTGACACCCTGGGAGCTGGGCTGCCTCCGAGCCAAACAGCACAGAACACGATCGACGAACAGGCGATGGAGGAGCTCTTCAGGGAGATTCTCGTCCCTGTACCTTCTGGCGAGGCAATGAACTCTGGGGAACAACAGGAAGGTGATAAGCAGAACGGGTGCGACAGACCTGAGGAGAACGGCGACAAGGATGAAAAGATGGACCTCAATCATACTGATGGTGATCTCAACCTTTCCACCGACGGGGACAGCTCCGTCGACTGGGCCAGCGAGATTGGGATGCAAAGGTTTCTAGATTCAATTACCGCGGCACAACAAACATTGATCAACCCAGAATTTGCCATGAATGATATGGGCATGGAACTCCTTTCGTGGAACGAGACTGAGGGTATGAACACTGGTGTTGACGTCTTCTAAACTGCGTCCCCAGCGCTTTCTATTCCTCTATCGACTCTCGCTCTGCGCCTGGTATCTATTATCGGACTCACCTATTTACGCTTCCGGCCCCGTTCACCCTACCTCATGGCTAGGTAGGCCAATCTGGTGTATATTATCTGTGCCGCGCTGCGGAGGGAACCAAAATCGTCACCAAGTGACCCTCGGGTCATTCTCTGGCTGTTCGATCATCATCACTATCCATCTATTTATTCTCTTTCGCCTTATGTACCATCTCTCTCTCTCTCTCTCTGGTTTGGGTCCATTATACTGCATCGTCCTCTTATCTATTTCACTATCTACTTCCTCTCTAGTCACTTTCTTCGTCTTTCGTCTTTTTTTTTTTTTCGCGGGAACAACCTCTTCATTTCCCTCTTCACCTTACATTTCACCCTGGCCACCTCACCCGCCCGCATGTCCACACACCCCCAACCCTTACACACTACCTCGACGGAAGGACGACCAATCCCCAGGACTTGGATTCATCATTATCAGAAGCATCGGCCGCAACACGAGTATAGACGAAAGATGGAGCAGACCAGAGCAGAGAGGGGATATTGCGATCCGAGGCCGTACCTTGCTCCCCAATTTTTATTGGGTATTGAGCAGCGGGACCTTTTTGGCTGTCGCTTTGTTTCTCTTTTTGTTTATGTTCGCTCGCTCTCTGAAGGACTTGTGGTTGTTGGTTTTTGGTGTTAATGTGGTGGTGGTATCGTTGGTTCTGGTGTGTTTGGGAGTTTTTGGATCGACTTGGTTGGGATTACCCTTTTTTGTTCGTCTTTCAGTCGGTTAGGTGGGACGCTCAGTTGTCAAGTAGTTAGGTTAGGTTAGGTTTGGAATGAGAGATTGTTTTTTTCCTGCTCAAATAATGGCGTGATGCGGCTTTACACCTATTCACTCGGCGAAAACGAGATAATAATTGCATCTTCAACGAAGCGACAGTAAGCGTACTCAAATCACGTACAGTGAGCAAACGCTTGGGCGCTACAGTGATACAACGTCAAGGGCCTACCGGAGCTGCCCTTGGAGGTGTGTTGAAAAAACCGCCGAAAGGCCCGATTATATGCATTAATGATCGACACTTCGATAAGCCCAACAGCCCAGAGTCTCTGGCGCCCTATCTCAAGAACCTACGTATATACATAGTACTACTACATCTTTACATACATACCCGCCTTTAGCTACCCCTCGCTCATCGTAGGGCCCCCCGCGTTGATGGGCACACCGGATACCAGCTGCTGAGACGAGGTAAAAAAAAAAAAATGAAAATGAAAAAAAAAATGATTTCAACGAAAGTCACAAGTATATATAAAATTTATAACGTGCTTTGGTTCAACTCGCATCGAAAACGATACAAGTCTTAAGCCCAGGGCCCAGCGACAAGGGAGCACGAGGATCAAAAAGAGACCCTTCCCCAGGAAAAAAAAATGAAGAAAAAAAAATACAAGTAATCTATTCATGTTCCGTTTTTTTTTTTTCGAGAAAAGATAAAAACTGCCGGCAATGCGCGACAGGAAACACTGACAGCCAAAGTTTCCTTCGTGCAAAGCGCAAAAAAACGCCCGCGTCGACAAATTCACGCTTTTTTAAAACAAACTCGACCTACATCCGGCCACGATGTTGGGGGCGTCAGTCTATGAAGTGCGAAAATGTCGACCACGGACGGGCAGGATGACTGGGAGCGGGAGGGGAATGATGAAGGGATAAAAAATATAAAAGGGAGAGAGAGAATAAGAGATAAGCGAGACGTATGGCAGGATGATGACGGGATATCATACAAGCCCATCACCAGTTGAATGAGATGAGAGAGGGCTGGGCGACCGTGATTATAGGAATGATGTGGCCTGGCGTCCCCAGTTTAGTGCAATATCACAAACGTCCCATAGTTAAATGGGCTTACGGTCGTTGTGTCCCAGCCCTGTTTCAGCAACCCGAGGCCATTCCACCAGGTTGCTGGGGTTGATGCTTAGTGGCGTTGGTGGTAGACATCGACACCCAGAGGGGGATGGAGGGGGGGGGTAATAGAGGGGAGGATGAATGAGGCATCCTCCACTTTGTGCAGAGCGTAACCTGCCTGGCTGTCTTTCAACTCGACCACATCGGGATGTGGGAGCAGCTTGGGGCGGATAGGGCGATGGGGGGTGGGAGTGGAATGGCGAGGGAAGCGAATGTAAGGGAGAGGGACGACAGAGACAAGCGAAGCATAGAGCAGGAARATAGGGTACCAAACAGGCGCGTCAGTGATTTAGTGATAGGAGACTCACCGTAAACTATGCGTTGCAAGTGATCAAACTCCTATGGCCAGCCGTCAATACGAAGTGAATCAAAGAGTGAAATAAGGCTTACAGTCAACCAACGTTCAGCCRAAGTCAGCAGCACGAGGCCAACCCATCGTGCTGCCGCCTGTGAAAAAGGATTAGAGCGGAGGGCTGGGTGACCATTATTATGGGTGGTGTTGCCTGCCATTCGAGCTCAGTATGAGATCACAAGTATCTGATGCGATGAACTTACGGTCATTGTGCCCCAGCCCTGCTTCAGCAACCCGAGGCCATCCCATCGGGTCGCCGGTGTGTTGGTTGATAATCGGTGGCGTCGGTGGTGGCACAAAGGATCCGCTGCCTGCGGGGAAGATCGTGTGATCCGAGGTTTAATACCCCGCAATCTATGCCAACGCGTCAGACGAGACTCATACTCCTGAATGCTGGGAGTCGACTTACTCTGTGGCAAGCGGCAGGTACAGTTCCACCGACGATGGACTTGTGCCGACATTGTCATGGAGGCGTCAGTTGACTACCCAGACGTTAGCCTAATCTACAACACGGTCAGGAGACTGCAGTGGGGGAGCAGCGACGATGACGACGCACCTTTGAGAGCACAGTCCAAGTCCAACCACCGGAGCGGACGTCATGGGCAGCACTCTAGCTCATTGCCAGTGGGCGGTGTCGAGTTGATCACCGAGTGCGCATAGTAGTGATGAGTCCGAAGTCAAGAGAGGTGAGGATCCAGACGTCCGGGGTGTCGTGCTTTTATACCTTTGTGCCGAGTAGAGAATCCCCACGAGGAGCAAACAATTTCAGACAATCCTTGACCGGGTGGTCAGCCGCACATGTGTTCATGGTTTAAAATGCAACTGTCTTGGTGCGTCATTGGCGCCAAAAATAAAATATCCAACAAGACTAGTTCAAGTTTTGATTAATTGTCTCTCCTTCGAAACCGAGCTCAAAGCCCTTAAAATCTGTCGCCTACTTTGTATTGACACAGCCGTGATATACCATTACCTCGCGCAGACGATTACTCAAGCCTGGCCTGGCAGGGCTCACGAAGAAATGATGCGGCAGGGAAATCCAAACGCGTAACGAGAATGGGCATTATCCCGAAGGAGACACTCGTGCTGGCTTAGATGTTTTATTGGAAGGTGACCCGGATTCGACAAGTTCAAGGCGAACTTGAATGGATGGGACGTTCGAGAAGGCGCGCAGGTGGTGGTGGTGGGTCTGGAAAGCATCAGGTCTGTTGTTGTGTGGATCATGGAAGTAAGGTGACTTCGGCAGTTGGCTATACGAGTAATGAAGAGGTTGTGAAGGAGTTGGTGAATATATTGGCTTTTGCATCGGTTTGCGTTTGAAATTGATGGCTCAGGATACATCTATAATAAGCGTTGATGAGTTCTTAACTTTTACTACATTTACGGACAGCACCAAAACCGACCCCTAATGCTCTCCACCACCCAAACTGCCCACACTAAA
>JAECYV010000005.1:1223506-1314984 GCA_023014305.1 Lepiota subincarnata
CGGCGTGCGAAATGTCGACCTCGGGCGGGCAGGACGACGGAAGCGGAAGGGGAGCGATGAGGGATAAAAATACAAAAGGAGTGAGAATAAGAGAGACAAGCGAGACGAATGGCAGGATGATGACGGGATACTGTACAAGCGCATAACCGGTTGAGCGAGGTGAGAGAGGGCTGGGCGACCTTGATTATAGGCGTGATGTGGCGTTGGTGGTAGACGTCGACAAGAGAGTGGAGGGGAGGATGAGCATAATACCCTCTCCTTCGTGCAGAGCACAACTATCCACGTCGGCAGACTAACGCGCGTCGCCTGGCTGACTTTCAACTCGACCATGTCGTGACATGGGAGCAGCCTGCTGCGTGCGAGATGTCGACTTGGATAGGTAGGGAGCGGGGGGCGGGAGGGAATAAAAGCATCGAATGAGGAAAATGAAACATAGGCTACAATACAGGCGCGTGAGTGGCATAATGATGAGCACTCACCGTAAATGATATATCTCCAAGCGATCGAACTCCTATGATTGGCCGTCAATACGAAGTGAACACAAGGGTCAAAAGGGACTTACAGTCAACCAATATCCAGCTGGAGTCAGCAGCACGAGGCCAACCCATCGTGCCGCTGCCTGTGAAAGTAATGTAAGCGGAGGGCTGGGTGACCATTATTATGGGTGGTGTTGCCTGCCATTCGAGCTCAGTATAAGATCACAAGTATATGATGCGATGAACTTACGGTCATTGTGCCCCAGCCCTGCTTCAGCAACCCGAGGCCATTCCATCGGGTCGCTGGTGTATTTGGTTGATATTCAGTGGCGTCGGTGGTGGCACAAAGGATCCGCTGCGTGCGAGGAGGATCAGATTTGATACCTCACAACCTATTCCGACGTGTCAGGTAAGGTTCATACTCCTACTGCTAGGGTCAACTTACTTTGTGGCAAGCGGCATGTACAGTTCCACCGACGATGGACTTGTGCCGACATTGTCATGGGGGCGTCAGTTGACTGCCCAGATGTTAGTCTAATCTACAACACGGTCAGGAGACTGCAGCAGGGGAGCAGCAGCAACGACGACGACCCACATTTGAGAGCACAAGTCCATGCCCAACCACCGAGGCGGACGTCAAAGGCAGCACTCTTGCTCATTGCCAGTAGGCGGTGTCAAATCGATCACCGAGTGCGCATAGTAGTGATGAGTCCGAAGTCAAGAGAGGTGAGGATCCAGACGCCTGGGGTGTCGTGTTTTTATACCTTTGTGCCGAATAGAAAATCCCACGAGGAGCGTATGGTCCCAGACAAGCCCTCGCCCAAATGGTCAGCCACACATGTTGTTTGCGGCCTGACACGCGCCTGCCTTTGGTGTGTGATTGACGCTAGAGAAATGAATTATTTGACAGGACCAGTCCAAGCCACAATTGATCGGACTCATTAGACCTCACNATAAGCGTTGATGAGTTCTTAACTTTTACTACATTTACGGACAGCACCAAAACCGACCCCTAATGCTCTCCACCACCCAAACTGCCCACACTAAAGGCCTTCGCTGACGCACTCCAGCAACATAGGGTCCATTTAAAACCCGTCTACGCGAATCTGCCACCCAACGCGCCTGCCTTTGGTGTGTGATTGACGCTAGAGAAATGAATTATTTGACAGGACCAGTCCAAGCCACAATTGATCGGACTCATTAGACCTCACGTCATCTATGTAATTTAGATTTCCTCCTGTCAACCACCTTTCGCCCCAAATTGAAGAACAGAGCTTTCCCAGTGAGCAGGGCATTCGAAGTACCAGCAGCACTTGCTGCACTATTGCCATCGACTGCGCGAGCTCGGAGGGCGGGTGTTGGAGTAGTCGCAGCCAGAATAGCAACAGTACCTGGAATTCGAGCTAGAGAAGCCCATCGCGTAATAGCCTGATAGGTCACTATCAGAAATTCAAACCCAGACAAGACGTGAATAGAATCTAGCGTGTCCTGCGGAGTCGAGAACCAGGAGTCGGGCTGTTTTTTTCCCGGGGATCAACATTTTAGAGGTCGCGTGTTGTTTCAGTCCCGCAGGGGCCGTTGATAGACATCGTGAGTACTCTGATTTAAAATGTTGCTGAGATTATATAACTATGTGGAGTTGGGCCAAAAAACATCGACTTTCCGGTGTGATAGTCCGAAGAAGCTCGAGGTGAAATACCAAAGGCGATTAAGCACAGCATGTATCCGAGTCAAGGCGTTTGCGCGAAGCCCAAGACTGCGGGTTGGTCGTGTTATTGTATATCCCATCAAGGAATACGACACGAAATGGCCAGACGAAACCCTTGACATTTTGGCAATTACTTGCGTTTCAGATGACGACCTATTGCAAAAGTGTACAGCCCACCGCCTGAGGCATTCGCTCGGGCCCTCGCCGTCCGCAACGCCGGTRATTGTGTTCAGCCTTTGGCTATGATTTAACGATATAGKATTTACAACGCGTATCTATCTAGCAGATCGCCTTTCTATGTCACCTTAAATATGTCCCATGATCGGCCTCGGCTGGTAGGGCTCCTCAAGGTATTTCATCTCCTCAGGAGTCAACGTAATATTTATTGCCCCTAAAAGCACAGATAATTCATTCGTTCGGTCACATGGAATGTTAGATGAATAACATACCGATGATGTCTTCCAGATTCTTGATGGACGTCGAACCAACGATCGGCGCTGTGATACCTAGGAGCAGACAACGAATGTGAGTCAACGACCAACGAGACCAGCCAAAAAAAAAAAAACCCTGACCATCTTTCGCCATAATCCAAGCCATACCAATCTGTGCCATCGAGACGCCCTTCTTTTTCGCTAGCTCCGACACTCTGCATTCGCAGTTAGGAGTCGATAGCGCTCCGCAGGCCATAAAGAAACACATACCGCTCTATGATAGCCTCATTACCACGACCACTAGCATATCCTCGAATCGCCCAATCGGTGTTGCTTCGCGTGGTCTTCTCACTAGGCCACCTAGTGAGAAGGCCACGGCCGAGAGGCGACCAACAAATCGCACCAACTCCAAAGTGCTAATTTCGGGTGTGAATAACGGTCGCGGGGGAAGTACAGCCGAAAGGGCTCGAATGTAGTGACGCTAACACACCTTGAGAGTGGGCAACATTTCTCGCTCTTCCTCGCGATAGATCAGATTGTAGTGRTTTTGCATGGAKATGAACGGCGTCAGTTTATTGGTGATTGCATAATCTGCAAATACAGCATTTAGCCACCAATCGAGGTGATGTTCAGCTAAAACCTACTCTGCATAGCGTGGACTACACAGAAAGAAGTATGGTCAGCGAGATGTCGAGCGATAACCTATTGCGGTGGACATACATTGCCAAGCGTAGCAAGAGCTCATTCCGATATAGCGCACGTAACCTGCCTGGACGACGTCATGRAGAGCTTGCATCTTTAATGCYGCMTTAGCACYCTAACGCTAGCTTGAGARAAATATACACTCACCGTCTCCTCGATGGGYGTGTTYTTGTCAAACCGATGGCCTTGTRCTGYGTCAGTCTTCTCCAATCGTGAGATATATCGCACCCACATTGCAACACGTCGATATAATCCAGCTGGAGCCTCTCAAGACTGCGCTTGACRCCCTCAAAGATGTGCTGAAGGAGMAATTTCCCATTTGAGACATGGTTCAAACGAACAAGTATTTCAAAACAGATTCAAACACACCTTCCTGCTCAGACCAAATTGATTGACATAGCCATGCTCCTCGGGATTACCGCCCACGGCGAAATTGGCCTCGGGCTCCCTACCCACGACGGCGAAAAGCTTAACGGCAACAAACCCTCAGCCAAATTCTGTTGCGCAGCAGACATAGACGTACCTTGGTTAATACGACGATCTCGTCGCGAGGAAGGTTGAGCTTTTTGATAGCTTTGCCAAGCAGAACCTCAGAGGCGCCGTTGGAGTAGAACTAGAGGTGGTGGTTTCAGTACGATCTTCGAGTGTTAAAGGCCAAAGTCTCACATCTGCGGAGTCAAATGTCTGGATCCCTGCGTCGTAACTGGATAAGGGGAATGTGTTAGTGAGATGGATYTAATGGTGGTGCGGAYGGGTACGTGCGCGGCTTTGATATGACGAGTAACCTCTTCTTCATCGCCAATGACCCACTCTTGCCAGCGAGGGTCGCCATATTGCATCGTCCCGAGGATGATTTTGGAGATCTTGAGACCAGAATTTCCCAGCCGGACTGGTAAAAATTAATCAATTTCGAGAGTTGGCGTAGTGGTCCACCTTCACGCACCATACGGAACTCTTGGTTTGGGTCTGTTGGCCATTTGGTTCGAGAGTACTTTGTCAGAAGAGTATCGTTAGATGAGGAAATCGGTGCTAGAGAATGGTGTCCTCTTACTTTGATAAGGCAAGTGGAGACTGCACAAGTATTTRARAGGCTTTGCTATCCCGAGGCGGGTAGATAAGATTCAATAAATGGGTGAGGGTCATACAAGACCTTTTATAGTCTCGTGCAACCTGTTTCCGGTGCCAGAAGRCTTTACCAAGAGTGGGTTCATAAACCCACGGATCAATAAACCGACAGAATGTAACCCACTAGTTGAGCAGGCAGTGCGGCAAGGCCGCGCGTCGTCAGCATCTTGCCCGGCTGAGTCAGGGTGGTAGACCTCTACAAGTGTTTGCTGAGGACTCCGCCACAATGAACGCATCAAGACCAGTGGGATGCGCGATGATAAAGTGGGGTCTATTCTTCAAATTTAGAACATGATACGTTGTATGAGACGAATGGGGTGTGAGATCGGCCGACTGGTATGTGTTGGGCAGAGGATAACGGTGAGGATATGACCAAAACCTCGGGTATTGCGAACAGGGCCCACGCAAGAAAAGGGGTAAGGGTGTGGGCGTTTGGGAAAGGAGCGCAGATTTGACTTGCTGAATAGGTCAGGAGATCCAAGAAGGGAAAATATCCAGGGGTGCATGGGACCAAGTTCGCATAGTGTCGCCTAACGGCTGCGTCGCTACGCGTACGCATACCTGCCGAAGTATACGTTCCGATGGCCCACATATCGTACCCCATGTGCCGTATTGTCTTAGCAACTCCAAACGTCTTATTGTGGGGATTAATAAGTATTTGTGTAGGATAGCCGAGATTSYGTTCCTCATCAGAGGATCTGTCCGGCCTTCGGATCCTCACAGGTACAAATAACAGCCTCCACTTCACTCATATCTAGCCTGCGCGGGCTCTCGCCGCCTGTCCACTGCCCCAATTTTATGCYGAGACAATATCGTCGACTCGATGAAAACTTTGCGAAGCTAGTTCTCCTTTGGATATGATGCCAGTGAACATAGTCTCAAGGATGAACGATCGTTGCACCAGCCCGACTTTCTATAATACTTGGGCGGCTCCAACTCAACTGAGATCATGATTGTAGAGCCTATTCATCAGACACCGCACGTCCACGAGGCAGCCTCGGGGCACTACAGTCGCGTGTTAATAGTGAGGCCTATTTGAGATCAGTGCTGGCAGTGTGTAATTCAAAATCAATTCAGGGGTCCGTATACAGCGGGTTTACTCGTTATAATCACAGAACACAGGTAGGGAGTGACTTGACAGCGTGAGAGGAGGAGGCAAGAGATAGAGAGAAAAATATATCATTCCTGACGTTTGGAATGCATCTGTAAGCATGAACAACAACTACTGAGTCATCATTCCTAGTTCTCAGCACCAGCTTTGACCTCGACTTGATCCTTCTCGTTGAGGGTGGTGTAAGATGGGGGAGGAACGACAATCTCTTCCGCGTCAACATATTCCTGGATGACGGCAATTTGAGTGTACCCGTCATCGCGTCCGTCTCCACGGATGGAGCGATATGTGACGACGACGATAACCCAGAACATCCTGAGGAGGACACCGATGCCGCATCCTGCAGAAATCACCATCACCAGTCAGATCATTCTTCCAAGTGTGATGGAACTACTCACCGAGAACAAACGCAACGGCTCTCCCCTCCCATGGACCTAAAGCCATCAGCGCATTGTGAATGCGCATCCAGAAGTTGTTGCCCCATTGATGGAACTGGTGGTAGTGGTGGTTGTGGAACTGGTGGTGGCCAGGACGACGGTGAAGTTGCCCCTCCTGCGTCTTGATAGCGGAGGGACGACGGACTCCATTGTTGGCGGGTTCGATGAAMGTAGGAGGGGTGCCAATGAATGGCAGGATGTGGAGCATCCCGCCGTCCTGATCGCCGGGCCTGGGAGTGGCAGCTTCGATAAGCGGGAGGCCAAGGGCCTGACGGAAGGCATTGGAAAGCCCTATGGCCTTGTCCTTGATGAGTTTTCCACATCCGTGGGGRCGGGGATGAACTACGTCGAAAGTGGTTGGTGGGGCGAATGAGGCGATCGCTGCCGCGGGACTATCGGCTGCGCCATGACCGAAGCGTAGACGTCGTGTACTGGACAAATCTTTAYTTCCCGTAACAATGACTACGCGGATTGGGCTGGCGGTTACCTGGGCTGGAAAGGAGAGGAGGTGATGAATATACAATATGTTTGTGATTCAGACGGGACGCTGCATACCCAGGGTGGCCCCAGCGACCACAGCCGCGAGCGCTTGTAGTTTCATTCGCAGATTCAACAGTGAACAGTCGGTTGAGAAAAGGCTCGGGTCGAGAGAGTAGATTTAGCAGTGGTGGTAGAGTATGGTGATGAGAGGCTGCTTGCCTGGAGCAGCTTGCGTATTAAGACTCCGCTGTGTGACTGCGTGACCGTGATTGCCACCTTGTCGGCCTGACTCAGCTGTCACCTCCGCTTCTACAGCACAGCCAGGAAACGTCCCGAAAGAGCCCTTCCTCATCGTCCGACCACCCTTGGAACACTCATTTGGCCTCGTCACACCGCCTCGGCATCGGTTTCTACGACTAACTGTCGCCTGAGTCACCTACTGGCTAACGGTCCTCAAACAACGGGATGAGCACCTCCGTGATCTTCTTCCGAATCCCATCGCATCTGTCCGGGACGCACTGTGCCCGCTCTCAATTCGTGATGTTCAAAAGGCTCATTCTCTCCCTGGTCTTCGCCTCTAGATCTCTAATCATTTGGAAGAAATATCCCACACCTCCGGAGATGGAAGCTGTTCCTCCAAATGACTAGTCCTTTATACTGAAATTTCGGCCTGCTAAAAACACCACAAGCTGAGCGACGGCATAGAGGTAGGGGAGCGCCGTAGCCAAATTTCTAGTTCGCGCATCCAATTCCACAGCGACACCTCCCTAAGTATTGAATCATACGGGCTCGTTAATGGGGACAGAACCAACCGTTTTGAGATACACCTAGGCTCATACGACTCTCATCAATTCCTGTTAACTCCCAAATGCTGGATGATGAAATAGCATTAGCCAATGCTTTCAAGTAATAGCTTACGGATTACTGAAGGCGCTTGACCTACCTATCCTGGGACGAAGGACTTAACCTCGGTGCAATGCGAAGCCGAGATTCGCATGTTTGTCTTTCACCGCCGCCTCCTGCGCCTAGAGGTCCCGCAGGATAAGTGTCGTTTATCTCGGTCGGAGTGGGGTTTGCTTGTATCCCTGAGGTGCAGTACGGAATATAACTAGATTATGCTTGAATTATTCTTCATCAATCAACCACGCTGATTACTTCAAATGCGTAGTTTAGTATTCTCTCTCTCTTTTTTCTTTCCCTACTCTTCCCTCACGAGCTCATGTCAATCCAGTTTACTGTCGACGATATCTCGCCTGCCGTCACCTACTCTCCCTTCCCAGACACCCTCTCTCTTCCAAATCTCTCTGCGGGTTGGAACCCTTACTTTTTTGACTCGGGTTTCGTGACCTCTATTGGTCAAGTAGGCGTTGGCCAGACCCAGCATATCACCTCGCGCAACGGCGCATCGGTCTCTGTCATCTGGCATGGTGACTATCGCTCCTTCGGCACCTTGCTTCTGCGCGTGCTAACATTCGCCGCTAGGAACAGCTATTCAGCTCTTTGGTAACACCACTCGCGCCGACTTTTCTCTGACTCTTGATGATTCCCCCGTCAGCCCGAACCAGATTAATACCTCCAACAGTCTTCTGGCCTCCCTCGATGGTCTGGTCAACGGGAACCATACCCTCAGACTAAATGCTGGTGTTTGACAAGGCTGTTGTCACAAGCCCTCCCCCAGCCAAGTCGACAGGGCCCAAGTGACATTCTCCGGTATGCATCAATCTACAACCACATACCTACCAACCATCAAATCCTATACTCACATCGCATTCACGCGCTGCTCTTTAGGTATTTCCGTACGCATATTTGGTACGACTCCCCCCCAAGCTGGCAACTACTCCGTGATTCTCGATGGTGCTCAGTCTCCCATCTTCTCCACCCGTTCTTCCTTTCTCATCCCAAACACTCTCCTCTTCTATRCCACCGGCCTGAACGTTAACACCCCACACCGCGTCATCATTGTCAATGAAGGTGGTCTCCTGCAACCCAAACCAGCTGGTTTTGCTGTGTTCTCATCTAGTGAACCCGCGCATGTCGAGCCCCCTTCACTCAAACCAGTCTTCTGATCTGTATGTTGATTGATGGTAGTTTTCCACCATCTGGTGAAAACCCTCCAGGAACCGCAACAACAGCGCTTCCGCCCTCATCTTCCCCATCAGCAGCTTCCAATAAAAGCCCCCCAAAGGGAGCGCTATCGGTCCTGAATCTCGCCGGTTTATTGGGCTTTATCTTATTCACGGCCGTCCTCTTTTTTATATTAGTAGCCAAATGTCGGAGACCCAGGTCCGCAGCAGATCCATATAGCCGCTTCCCACCTCTTCCCACATAAATCAGACATGTTCTATCATGATACAACCCGCTGTTACGATCATTCATCGATCATCCTTTTGGGATTCGGCAYYAAACCCCGCCCTCTTGCCGTTCTAGATGTTTCGATGGCGATATCACGGGACGCCGTAAATGCTGCTAATTGAAATCGGCCAAAAATAAACGATAAACAGCGCGAATTTCAAACCACAAGTATCAGGGAACCCGCGAAAGAATCTGCAAAAACGGGGATTGGCGGGCAGATCGTTCGGGAGGCTGTAGGAATTCAGTACTCGGTACTCAGGGATGACATGAGTTGGGCCGGTGGAAGGTATAAATATGTCGCGAGTCGCACGGTGGGCTGTTTTTGTGGAATAATTGGTTGTTGCGTGATAAAATTTTCATCTTGCTTGATCAAGAGGCAGTGTGTAGTGACTGCTAAAGCAAAAGGGAGGAAATTTGCGATGCTGTACGACGGGGTCGTCCACGTAACTATCCATCACCGAGTCCAAGTCTGCGGTTATCTGTTGCAAGACTCTCTTAGACATACTTTTAGGTCGCCTGATGGAGCACTGGCTAGCCCATCTCGTACCGGTATCATCAACAAGAGTACGATGTGCTACTATACACACAGCATGGGCGACAATACACACTAGGCTAGGCTGGATGCTGTCACAAGGCACTTTAGCCGCCGATGCTCGAGACACTGTGCAGAATCCAGATTTATTCATCACTTGTCATTATGCTCGACGCGAAAAGGTCCTGATCAAGGGTGTCTTGAAAATACTTAACACCTGTTTTGCGCTTCGACTTGAGAACGGGCTGCTTTATCTCCTTTCCCAGCGATCTTTCTTCAGGTCTAGAGCCGCCTGGATAATTTGGTACTCGTCTTGCAGTTACACACACAATAAAGCGACCAATACCTTGACGTACAGGTTCCGGAATCTATATAGAATTTTGCAAAGTGGTAAAGGATCAGCAGTAAAAACGGCTCTCTTCCTTGGGGTGTCCCGCAGGGGGAAGGCGTAGCCCTACTTAGAGTGATCAATAAACCCGGGAGTAGCAATGTAAGGGTTTACCCTCGTTCAGCCATTGCTCGTGATTTCATCATTTCGTTCTTTTGTCTTCCGCCCACCTAACCAAATACCGAAGTGGTATATGAACCTTGCGTCTATTTACTTGTAGGACTTTTTTCCAAATGCGATTGTTATTGACTGTGGCCGTCGTGGGAAGGAAGTCTCCCCATGGCCCCAAGCGCCCGAGCTTGTTGTCATCATCACCGAACACGCAGCGATTCATACCCATCGCAAAATAACTGCCTACTTACGCCACCGTTGTGCATCGAATTTTCCGTCAGACAGACATTCTCCTAGGACCCCATTATGGTAGTCCCGAATATCTTGGGCTTCAACCCACGTACTCCCAAAGTCCGACTCGTTGCACTCGGCGCGACACTCGCCACGCTCATTCTGGTCTATACCTACCACGCTCCTTCATCGCTCAAGCTTCCGCTACCCTACTTCTCGCACCGAACGGATGTGTGCTCTCCGGAATCCTACTCGGACGGCTCATGGGCATTCCGTCCGCGGACGAACGCGACGTCTATGACCTCCAAGGAGGAGGTCTTGGCTTTTGCTGGGTTTAGTGGATGTGCCAGTTCGAGGGAGTATGACTGGCATTTGGCTACTGATAAGCCGGCGCAGTGGAGGAGGTTTCCTGACGCTGACGCATGGGAGTGGGTTCCCGGCGATAGCTGTAAGGGCCTGCGACCGCTTGACCCCGCTGCTCTCATCAAGGATCTGGTAGAGGAAGGAGGCTGGCTGTTAGTTGGCGGTAAGTTGTTTTTTTGGTTGAAAGCCTATTTCAAATTGCTTACAGTATTTATTTCAAATTTGTCATTTACATGATCCGTCTAGACTCCGTAACAGAGAACCACTTTTTCTCCCTGTCATGCATATTACATCCTCATGTGATCGCTACTCCCGACTACACTGGCAAGGGAGATTGGGATCGAGGCTGGCCGCAAAACCTCTACCTAAACCCCCAATCACCCCTTGTCAACACCGTCGAGTTCCCTCCGGGCTTCAATCTCACTTCCACGCCACTCCTCACATTTCGCCGGATTGACATTCTATTCTCGAAAGCTGAACTCAACGCATTATATCACATCCAACACCCTCAATTCTCAACCGATGATACACTCTTTGGAACAGAAGCCGTGTGGACGCTGCCGGTTCACGAGTACCTTGATATCTTCCTCTCCACCCTTCCAGAGGCAAACTATGGGACCATGGTCGTGAGCACCGGTGGCCACTGGACTACCACGCTCTTCTCATACTTCCGTGATGAGAGCAAGAAGGATTCTGGCTACGGCATTGATAAAGTTTTGGAGTTTTTCGAGTATGCRATGCAAAATTGGGCCGCGGAGGTGCAGACGGCGCTGTGGAAGGATGAGAAGCGCCTAGGTGTGAAAATGGTGAGGAAGGGCAAGAAAAAGGTTGTTATTAGGGCGTATCTGCCTGGACACGAAGATTGTCATGCCTTCAGCAAGCCATGGCGGGAGGTGCAGCCGTTTGTGTGGAATTGGTATAATTGGGGGAACATCTGGGATTTTAATGCCCGGTTCCAGGTATGGGGCCCTCACTCCGATCGATTGCTAGTGCTGATAGATCAAAACAGAAAGTTCTCTCTGTGAGGGCGAAGTTCCCGAATATTTATTTCCTGCCTATTGATCGACCAGCGCGGCTCCGTCCGGATGCGGTAAGTTATTTACCCTTGATATGTGTTACTGGACCACTGATTCTAGTTCTTTGTGGATCCACTGCAGCACGCTACTGGCGATTGTCTACACATCATGACTGGCGCAGGCATTCTCGAAGGGTGGAGTCACTACATCTGGCATTTCATCACCCGTGAAACGCCCAGGAATTAGACATGTATCTCATTAGATGAATCTCATCTAGACACATACGCCATGTCCATTGCCATCGGCGCGTAAGTAAATTACAATCCTGGGTCCTCAAAAAGTCCCGACTTATTTGTTCATTCGCTGTCATTATTCTAACAATTTTTTATATTAACTTTGGATGTTGGACTGAGGAAAGCTAGTTTTTGTGCTCAACTCTTTCTTGTTTGAGATCAGGGTTGTGTAACGACACAGCTCCCTCAACAATCCTGTTGCTGGTATCTTCAAGACTTCTAGGGGCCGTGATCGGGGTTATAAATGTGTGGGTGATAATTGATGTGATTTGGGTCCACCTCATGATGACCGGCGTAATCTCGTTACGGAGGGCGGATTTATCTGAGGATTGGTTCGTAAGAGACAAGAAAAACCTCGAGTGATGCCTCGGCATTTGTGAGTTGGGATCATGATATCTAGCCTTGGAAGTGGCGTGCCGTACCTAAACAGGCAGAGGTGGGGGAGTTAAATTCATGAGGGCGAGGCGTGTTGGTAGCGTCTAGTTGAGCCTCCTGGCTGGGAARGGTTCGTGCTTGATTTCTATCTGTTTAATATGAACCTGTCGTTTCACACCTCCTAAGTGCTGTTGTTACTATTTCTTAGCCCGGGCGACAGGCAGAGAGGGTTTCCTTCACTGAGGTTCTAGCTGGTTGGGTCATACTGGAGGGTCGGTTGGTTTTCTTCAAGGGTTGGGGCGTGTGTGCCGTTAGTCAACAACGTGTGTGGTTCGATGAAATTGTGGGCGTTAAGTAGAACAAGAGAGATGGGGGGAAACAGCACAAAAGCGGGGTCTATTAGGCGCAATACATTCCAGCTAGACTACTTAATCTTGGCTTGTTGTGAGCAATGGAGGCAAGGCGCCTGTTCGTGAGTGCTCGGACGGAGATGCCGGAGTGAAGCAAATAATGAGGTTTTTTGGTCATGGTGCCGTTGATCAATCAACCTTCTCGACACCAGGGTGGCGCGATCGAAAAGATTTGCTGCTTCTTTTCGCTTCCGTAGGCTGGAGCGAATATTTTGCCCAGTGAAGGGATCTAAAAGGTCGAGCTCTAAGGCAAAAAGGCCCAGGATGGAGCGACATAGTGATTTCGGAGAAATACCTGTCACCGTGGGAGGGTGCATAGCTCCAAAAAAATGGGGKGTGTGTGTGGTACCGAGATAGAAACTAGTGTCTTCTAAACTTTGATGTATCGTAAAAATTTGTACTTTTGAAGAGGAAGTCCTGCAGGACGTCGGAGGACATGTCAGCAGCTCACTTGTCTACTACTACAGAAAAGAACACTCATTGGCGCAAAGACGAAGTTGCCTAGACGACGCGCAGAAAAATAAACCGAGCGGATGGAGCTAAGGGATTAGCTTGGCTGCMACCAACATTGTATATACTGTACGGTACACTATGCAGTAGTTATGCTGGCCGGTGTGTGGGGTGCTGGAGCTGGAGGCCGTGTACTTGTGTACCTCCCAACGGTGGTCAAGAGACGGCTCTGATAAATCCGCGAGTCGGACGAGCCGTGTGAACCCAGCCGAGGGGCCGGGCGGCTGACTGCGGGAACGGGATTTGAAACTCCGCCAGCCTGGGTCGGAATGATCTGGGAAGTGAACCAGGCTGAGGGGCGAATTCCTCCTGGCTTTGTTATTCTCCCTCCACCAACCCCCCCCCTCCACCACTGCCTATCCTCCCGCCGGCCGCCGTTCTCCTGAGCACGGCCTATCTGGCTTTATAGATTCTCTTCGTCTCTGGCGTCGTAATTCACTCTTTTACCCTCCCTCAACCGCGCACAGATGCTGTATTTGACAGCTGATAGTTTTCCTATATGTGAGTCCCCCGCCCTTCCCACCAGCGCACGGGCTCATTTCCGCTCCAGTCGTCCCCTTTGGTGTCATCGGGTGAGTCTTCCATCGCCAGCCTCCCCCCCCCCGCGCTCCGTCGCTCACCGTCGTTGTAGCTTTTACCGGTACCTATGGTTCCTAATACGTATGGCAGCGGCTTGGACCTACCGCCCTGTCCCTCTCCCCGAAAATCCCACCTACATCGCTTCTGAAGATGTCACTATTATCGTSCCCACCATCGACGCCGGCGAGGAGTTCAAAGAGGCTGCCAACAGCTGGCTTGTAGGCAAGCCCAAGGAAATTCTCATCATTACCGAGGAAAAAATGCTTGGACCCCTCCAGGACCTTGCCAATCAAGTCGATCCCGAGCGCATACGTGTCCTCACCGTTCCCTTTGCCAACAAGCGTCTCCAAATGAGCCATGGTATCAAGAATTGCACGACTGACATCATCGTGTTCGCTGATGACGACGCCATATGGCCTCCCACACTTTTGCCGTACACTCTCGCGTGCTTCGAAGACCAACAGGTCGGTGGTGTTGGTACAAGTCAGCGTGTCCAACCTTGTGGAAACAAGATGACAGTTTGGGAGGTTTTGGCCGCTTTCCGACTCTCCATCCGAAACATTGAAATTGCGGCCTCGACTCATATAGATGGTGGTCTTCCTTGTCTATCAGGCCGGACAGCCGCATACCGCACCGTGATTCTCAAGGACCCTGAATTTTTGCACGGCTTTACACATGATTACTGGCTCGGAAAATACCAACTCAACTCTGGTGATGACAAGTTTTTGACGCGRTGGATGGTGAGCCACGGATGGAACACATACGTCCAGGTCTGCAGAGAAGCAGAACTGTTGAGTACCATGAAGCCCAACTGGCGCTTCTTGAAACAGGTCCTCCGGTGGACACGAAACACGTGGCGGTCGGATATGAGGAGCTTGTTCATGGAACGATATATATGGACATCTCATCCTTATGTCGCCTATACCATGGTCAGTTTGTATCATTCAACTACTTGTGCTCGGTATGCTAAATGTGATTAACAGGTCGACAAGCTTTTCAACCCGCTCACCTTACTTGTTGGTCCTTGTCTCGTCTCGTATCTTATATATAAGAGCACGATCCCAGTGGACAGTGGTGGATACCACTTACCTTGGTGGTCTGTCCCTTTCTTTGCCTATATCCGAATACATTCCTCACTCCTTTTTAGGAACATCATTCTGTCATATATGGTGTGGCTCACAGCAACCCGTACCGCCAAGTTACTACCACATCTTTGGAATCGCCCGCAAGACGTCATTTACGTCCCAGCGTACATCCTATTCGGTTATTACTTTGCTATCATGAAACTTTATGCTCTCTGCACCCTACATGAGGTTAGCTCACYCTTTTCTATAACTTGAATAGTAACACTCAACCACCCTTCAGACCGGTTGGGGTACCCGTGCTGGTATCGGTGATGCTTCAGCTGCCACTGCAGCTATGGATGCGACTAACGAGAAGGCGCCTAACACTCATCCCTATCGGCAGCAAACTGCCGATGTGTACAACCCAAACTCATCCCAAAGCCCATTGTCACCATTCCGTGACCAGCCWCCCCCGTCGCCATACCAAGATAGCCCCGCAATGACACCCATCTATGCATCGCGAGCCACACCAGGTCGGAGAGGAGCAGATGACGAAGGAGGCCTCGAGATGCAGGTCGGCTATGCTCGGTGAGGGGAAGACGCTTTCGAGGCAGCAGGGTGAGGGGCGGTTAGTTTGGCGCGAGACGACGGTGTTGAGGCTCGTGTTTGACTGGTATGGGTGGTCGCAAAATGACCTACGTTCGGAAGGGTAGGAGTGCTTGGATGAGTAAGATGATTCCTTCCCCTTTGCCCTATGGCATCCCTCCGTTGGTTGTCGGGGAGCAGGACCTTTGCACGGTGTCCTGCTCAAGTTCAGTTTATTCCCAAGACTACGTCCTCTTGCACCTTGGACTGTTACAAACACTTCGGGTTTCTTTCGTCATCTGAAAGCGCATATCCACCCCCCACTGCATCTCCCGTCAAACTATACCCGATGAACCCCTAGCTACTCGTACTCGTATATATACATACACCCATGGATTATTATTTTACGCCAAACCATCCTATCCGCATCTACTTCACCTGTCTCGCACTCCTAATGTCTGTGATGTCTCTTCGCCTTATTCTCCTTTCACTTGATGAATGGCTAAACGTTTGGTATTCAGTCCTTATCTTCGTACAGTTTTCTTACCGCTACATATCGAACGCATGCATGCATGGACCAAAGATAAATATTCAACCTTCCATCTATTCTTACCTATTCATCCGTTTTCATCCTTTTTTTTTTTTTTTTTGTAAGAACTTGGTTTCTTCAAAACTCCCCGCTTTTAATGCTAGGTTTTGATTTTGTTCAGTATCATAAATACTACTCTGGATTCTATTTAGATTTTTTGGGCAACCACCTCGACCGGATTGATTGAGTTGTGRCGAAGGTGCTCTAGAAGGGGGTTGGCTGCAAGAGGACTGCCGGGGGCTGACGTGGGACGTGTGTCACCAGAAACGGCATCATTTACCGTCCACCATTTTATGGTAACCCGACCGGCCGTGCTCGGCTGTCTGTCCTTGTTAAAAATTTTTTCTCATGGCGTTTTTTGAGTGAACCTCATCAGATGTTTCCCTGTTCCGTGTAGCCGGCGTTTGGGGGATGACAGGAGAAATAAGCGAGCCGGTTCGTTGTAAGGGGGTGCCTGTTCAGTCACTATGGCTTGATGGGTTCACACAGTGCAGGGGGATGTTGTTGCCCGTGGCTATAAACTGTGTATGTGGGTGGGTGTGACAAGTCATGAGGGTCGAGCTTTTTGTAAGTGGGTRGATCAGGGTCAAGTAGAAATCTTTCTTGAAGATKGGAGCAAGGCAGCCTTGAGGTGAGATGGGATACGGTGTCTTGTTTCCTTGGCTCAACCATGATGAACAGTTACAGATGAGATGGGAATTGATTGGGTGGAGTGGGTATGGATTTCTGATTGGATGGAGTGGGATATTTGACGTAGTGTGTTTATGATCACCTCAGACGTAAAAGTATTGGGCGCTCCCTAAGTCGTTAGTTGGGACCACTGCCCATGACCTCATCAATTAGGCAGTTAGGAGGAAAGTGAGTTTCAATATGCCGTCTAAGTGAACTCGGCAGGCTTCAGACTTTCCAAGCCATAAACAAACCCGGGCACGAACGTGCGCGCTCTGCTTGGACATCGAGGAGTTCCCGACCCGCAAGGGAGTGCAACTAAGAAGTCGTCGTCATAACCTGGGAATATACCTAGCATACGATGATACTAGGAACGGCGGTGGCAATGGCAGTGAACCGCGCTGGCGCTCCTTATTTTTATAAGGTTTCCTAACACTACGAAGTTTGAAGCTTCCAGAACATGCGGCTGTACCAGGAAGTTTCCTGGTTCGGGGGATATCTGCTGAGGAGGCACTAATAGTCCGAAGGTTTTATTATAGAACAGGGTATAATGTATGAAAAACCAAAGGGAGAAACGGAATGACCTTCATCGTCCACCGTATGACCGCTGACAAATCCGAACCAGTAAGATAAAGACATTTGGTGTTCTACTGCGAGTTTATTCTTGTTGTTTTCTATTCTATGTCCGTTGCGTGCCTAAAACAGGACTTGGGAAGTTATTTGTGGTTGAACGTTGAGCATTTGGGCTGTGCGTGTGCTTATATTTCCGTGAGTGATGCTGTTGGTGTGGGTAATTCATTGGTCCTCCCCTCCCCACCCCTACATATCGGGACAGGATGGCAGTTGAGCACGAGTGATGCTCGTACCTGTTGATCACGTTCGGTAGCGAGGCGCACTAATTCGACTGAGAGAGTGAGTTTGTGATGTATCATGTGCCAACGAGCAAAAATGTATTGAACGCTGATCATAGAACTGGGACTCCAAGTTTGGCCGTTGCTCAGATGGGCGTCTCGTCTTTTTCGACAGGAGTTGTCTGCGGTCTTATTCAGACTATGACTCTCAGCGTTCAGCGGCGAGTCCTCACCGACCGAGTACCATATTACTCAGATCAGGGAGGAACTATCGGAGTTGCCGAGTGGGTGGCGTTGAACCTCGCGCCCCTCCCGGTTCGTCTCAGAGTTGAGTGGCTGCGGAGAAGCCGGCCTGATCGTTCATTCCAGTCAAGAATGAATCAATGAGACCTTGTACCGAGAAGGTATTGACCCAAGCTCACGCCATGCTGCGATGGTGTCCCTTTCTCTGATTGTGCCCCTGTTCTCGATTGCCTTTTATGGGAACTTGACATACAGGCACCAACAGACCACAACCTGCTCGGCTCCCAAGAACTCGTTGCGAAAACGACGAGAAACGTAAGTCTGGACCTTTTATTATTACCCATATCACTCCATACTTATCCAATGCAACCTGCTAGCCGACGGAGACGCGTTATACGACTGTTCAAGCATCTGATGGGGAACCTGGATTGAACAGGGTACTAGAAGACCACATACGAGCGCCTACATAATGGTTCAACAGGAGAAGCGTTTGCTATGGCATCCACGTCAGGAAAACAAGTTCTTGGTCGGCGGAGGCTCACAGATTACGTTGTATGAGTGGTTTCCCAACTATCCGGAGATTAGGCATGTCACATCGCAGCAGGACTTGCAGTATATGAGGGTATGTCTCGGGCTTTCATCARTTATTAATCACATTTCGTTGCACTCTTGAATGGAATTCATTCATTTTGTTCTATGTTTCCCCCATACGTTTAGACTTGAGAAGTATTGACATCAGTCGGGTTTTAGTGTTTTGGATGGTCGCCGGATCCRACTCTCGACGACCTCGTCGCTGTAGGGGTCAACACGGGGAGGGTCGATCTCATTCGACTCGAGGCAGCCAAGCATACCAGAGGGGAGAAGTTATCAAGTGGGCCTACCGTATCGCTCGCGGTCCGAAACTCGCGTACCTGCAATGCTGTGGCATTTTGTGACGCGGATCCGAATTATCTGGCTGTCGGCTTGGATAAAGTTCGTGGTGATTGCAGTCTTGTTCTCTGGGACATCGCTTCTGCGATTCCTCTCCTCTCCCTTGACCCGACCCCATCTCAAGACGCCGCAGCCTCTGTCACCGCCCCCCTGGGACGCCCACAACCACTACTACCCCGCTTTGAAACTAATCCTCGTAATGATCCTCGYATATTGCAACAATACGCTCCTCAGGAGATTGTCTCGTGCATCTCCTTTCTTCCCAAGTCCACACATCTTTTACTTGCTGGGATATCACACAGATGGCTTCGTCTCTTCGACCTCAGGACACCGTCGCCGAACATTTTGAATATACCAGGCAAGATCCAAGCGATTGCAACTGAYCCATTTGACCAGCATCGCGTAGCCTCAATTGGCGATAACACTGCCTCAGTATGGGATACCCGTAAACTGACATCACCACTTATGTTCTCAGAACGCGACGCGACAGCGGATAAAGCAAGGCTGCGACCTGGTTCAATCTTCAGTGGGGTCGAGTTCTCAAGTACTCGACGGGGGTGTCTGGCCACCTTGGAGAGGGAATCACCATATGTGCGATTCTGGGACCTGATGGATATTCCAGTTGTTTCCAACGAGAATATGGGTCTTGGGATCATCGACGGCACAAGGTCTTCGAGGGAGTCAGGGAGGACCCCTGCGCGGCGATCCTGGGCTGCGACTTTGCCATGGCAAACGAGTGGTCCCCAACAGATTCCGGGAGCTATGAGAGAACGAACGTCATCCATGGATTCTAACACTTCGACCAACATAGTTATAAATACTCGAAGAAGTATGTGGTGTTTCCTTTGCGTCTGCCCGGTGCTCATGGTTTTATTACAGCCAAAGCGTTCAGTAAACCGCTCTCGTCGTTCGCCCTTGTCCCGAACCCTGCATCTCGCCATCCTCTCACCAGTAACGTGATGGTAGTGAACAAAGATGGGGATCTGGAGCTATACGCAATCTATGACGCGCCTAAACAATCAGCCTGGAGTGCGCGCGGAGACCTTACTTTCGGGTCAGGGGTTAACCTCAAGACGATACCCGGTTCGCGTGATGGCGAGACGACATCACAGGACTCGCTCGCYGCACGTGAATATCGGGTTAACAACGCGAGCGAGTACGGGCGAGGTTCGCAATCACATTCCATTCGCGCCAGGGATGATTCTCTCACCCGTGGACGTGCTGGGAAATCGCAATCTCTTGTGCACCCACCTCTTGCACCTCCTRTACTCTTCGGACGTGGCGATGAAGATGGGTTTCCTGCCCTGAGCGGCACGACCCCTGTTGCCCCCACCGGGCTAGCTGCGACCAGGCCGCAGAAAGGGCTAACGTATAGTCCGGCGGCCCTGAAGAAGTATCAGGATCCTGAGCGGGGTGACCAGCGGCATCGCTCCCAAAGTTCAGTCAGACAGCACTCGCTGCTGRGRGGGGAGCCGATGCCTATGAGTGGCGAGAATGGTTTGATAGGCCAAAAGCTTGAAGAACCAGAAAGAGTGAAGCGSAGGCAGAGCTTGAGGGATGGGAAAAACAGGGACCTGGTCAAGGCAGTGGAGGATGATATTTCGATGTATATGCGGCGAAGGGCTATACTCGGGTACGGCTTGAGCCGTGTGAGTGTTTGTTCTTGATTYTAGGATCCGTAACGTTTACCGCTCGTTGTTTCAGCCTCARCACAACATGTGGATTACTCGTGAGCAGTATGATCCTGAAGATATTCACTCTCAAGAGTTATCGGACTTGTGGGCGTGGATTCTCCGTAAGACCGGACCGAAAATCTCAGTTATACGGACCTCTGATAAAAGTTATCTAGACTCTCAACAACTTTTGTGCACACCCATGGCTCGAGTACATGGTTATGATTTTGCCCACCAGGGCATTCTGGGCATCTGGGAAGGTCTRCCACCCTTGCGTCCACAGATAGAYAATACTCCTATCGCCGTCGACCAGACCCTCCCGGGMTTCGGTGGTAAAGGCCATGAGAGAAGYGGGTCAGGAAGGAGTTTTTCTCCAAACGATGATTTGTATGGGAGCTTCCACACAGCCTTATCA
This sequence comes from Lepiota subincarnata, assembly GCA_023014305.1. NCBI lineage: Eukaryota > Fungi > Basidiomycota > Agaricomycetes > Agaricales > Agaricaceae > Lepiota > Lepiota subincarnata. The sequence continues at coordinate 1,244,156 of JAECYV010000005.1, forward strand.
GTAATCGAAAGCAGGAAGACTGGTGAAAAATCAACATGGAAACCGACTGTYAATACTTCCAAATCCATACACAGGCAAGTTGCGATGAAACTTTGCGGATGGAGTTTGAAGGAAGATGAGCTAAGTGCAGCCATCTCGAGGTTCKATATTTTGYTYRAGTCATCGCGCTTGTRGACACTGAGARCTGTGYTGTAGATGGGAGAAGGAAGGCCAATACACGAGGGCTGCMGCCTGGTTGGTATTTACAAGGCAATTTTCCAAGGCCTTGGATATGCTCTTGAAGAGTGATGGTACGAGCGCATTTGTATCCTGCRTGCCCTRRCATTCGCTCAGATYCASCTAGAAATGTCGCACAAAATGATGTCAGGCACTATCGCGGCGTTGGTGCCCCATGGGACGAATTCAACGCCGTTACGGAATCATGATTTGCGCGAGCACTGCGAGCGCCTGATTAAGGATATGMAAGACCCCTACTYCCGTGCCATTATGACGTATCTCGCTGTGGGTGATTGGGCAGAYGTGCTGAGGGAAGAGAGTATCCCACTAAGGGAACGACTCGCTATTGCCCTTCAATTCCTCGAGGACAAGCCCCTTAGTACCTACTTTCGACATGTCATCGAAAATGCCATCGCTAAGGGCGATATCGAGGGGCTCATTGTTACGGGGCTGACTCACCTCGGTATGGACATCTTACAGGCCTATGTTGACAACACAGGCGACGTACAGACCGCAGCGATACTGGGATCCTATGTTTGTCCGCATAGAATCCGGGACTCGCGGGTGATTCGATGGCTTGATACGTATAGAGATATGTTGGACGGATTCAAATTGCACCACCCTCGGGTTTTGTTTGATATCGAGAGGGGACAGATTTTAACAGAGGCGATGCAGAACGGAGACATCCCACCCATGGAGCTGGTACCAAAACAGGTGYTGATCCGGTGTAATTATTGCAACAAGCCCGTCGCGCCAGAGGAGGAACTAGGGTTGGCGGAACAAGCGAAGTGGAAGGTGGGCTTATTGTCCTACGTTTATTGGAAGTAAGACAATCTGATCAATATGTATGCACAGCCTACAACCTGTTCAAACTGCCAGCGATCATTACCGAGGTGCTCTGTGTGCTTGTTGACACTCAGTATTGTTCCGGATGCTGCGAGAGAGATTGAGCTGGTCGATTCACCTCCGAAAGGTGAAGTGGGTTGGGATATTTTAATGAGTATTATACTGATCACGTGGTGCAGACACAATCGACGATGCAATYGTTCTTTGCCAGACTTGTAGGCACGGCGGTCACGCCTCACACCTGATGGAATGGTTTTTCGGGGAGGGGCAACGATCGCGCGGACTGTGCCCTGTCGCGGACTGTGACTGTAGGTGTGCTGATGAGTTTTAAGCGTTGACTTGGCTTTGGTTGCATATCTAGGGGTGATGCTTTACTCATAATAATGACAATAATCTTGGAGGTTRCTTGCATCTAGCGTATGCGAGTTCAGCTTTGAAACGTAAAGATTCAACCCGCTATGTCTGCCTGTCAATTTACGCCGGCTGCTTGGGTAGTATGCGGATGAAGGCTGCAGAAACTAACTTGGTCACCCGCGCGCCTTTAGGCCATCTTGTACTGATGAAGAGAAGAAAGACTCTATAAGAAAATAAAGGGGGTGAGGGACGCGAGCGTAGCTGAGTCCAACAGCTACTAGGTTCGAAACCGAGGGTGATCGCCGGGGAATACGCAGAGCTGAGAGAGAGAGAGAGAAAGAAAGAAGAGAGCAGATAGTATTCGAGTGGGGGTGGTGTTCACTGCCGTTCTACGATACAAGAGACCTTTTTTATAGTGCTACATATCGTATTTTGGGGATAGGCAGTCTACGTTAAGTGGCCTTCGGTCGTGAAGATGTCCGATGGCGAAGTGGGGCCTAAACTATCTACTTCCAGCTATGAGACCTTTGGATATTAAAGAAAATTGTATGATACGGAAGAGTTGGTCAATTGGGAGGAGCTGAAGCATGCGGAAAGAAAATTTTAGAGTGCATATACGGATTCATCTCCGGGGTGAATGAGAGTCGTGACGCGGCCTCACTGCTCAACCCGGGAAGGGGCACCAGTCATGGGCGCTCCGAGGCACAGCCTTGATCCGTCGGGGCGCCGTATATTGCATTTTAATGTCGGTTTCTCGGGTAGCGCATGAGGCACCCTCACACTGATGTCCCGAGCCGGATAAGATGGTAGAATTCAGAATACTTTCTGAGCATTACACAGTGTCCGACTTCAGGATATGCCGCCTTGACGTTAACCTGGAGATCTACATAGTCTTAAGTGATGAGAATGTCTGCATACTATACGCGACGGAGAACAAGACACAGGGGTATATATGAGTTCACTAGTATCCAGGGGATAAACTTCTGGGACACACCATGCACTGTACTCCCACACGCTCCATCCACATGGGCGAGATAGCGATGGATAGTAATAACCAGTATATCATCATGGAGTAGTTTATGAGGATGTCTCAGGCGCTGCCTATTAGACGGCATCCCGGGGCACATCCTTCAGCCTAGTGTTCGGATTAGCCTATCTAGAAGCGCCCGTAGCGAATGAACTTGCCCGGAGTCCGCGGCACTCGGATATTAACGCGATCGAGACAGCGACATTTCCCTTCCCAACTGTACCGGCGTCGACCGAGTTTTGAGGTGGGCGGGATACCATCTTTAGTATAACCCCCCTGCGGCGGCCCCATCATGCATACATGGATGACTTAAATGTCAATAAAGCTGACATGTAGAAATCCGAATGTCTGTTAGACCCAAGTACTCGTATGGCGCGACGGCTATTTTGTTCTATACTTCTAGAAATACTAGTGTTTATTCTACATGTACTTCATAAGTTAAATGATAAAAGACATAAGGTATCATACTCGCAAACTTAGGTAGCAGGGGAATCTATCCTACTAATTCGTGAAATAACACAATCAGTTAAAAGCGCATGGAATGGAAAATGATAGATGGTGAAACACTCACGCATAAAGGTAGGCCCGAGTCGTAGAAATGAGTTGGCACACTTGCATTGCGCTGATGCTTTTCTACCCGGTGTAGATGATACTCATGGCCTTGATTTCATGATAATTGCTACAACATGGCACATCGGGATTGGTTGCCGACACCCTGACGGTGTCCTGCCGCTAGCTCGGTAGGGCGCCGCAATGGGAGCTCTTATCAACCTCAGATATCTCGTATCTTGCTCGGAGCCGAAGTTTTTGTTACGTTTCTGGTATGCACTCCAACTGTACAGTAAAATTTCATTATATACATTCTTTTCTATCTATGCCCGTTCCTCGCCGTAGTACATAGTTTCTGGTTAGCAGCAGTCTCTTTTGTGTAGATTAAAAATTTTCCAAGCTATATCCGTACCGAAAACTTTCGATACCATATCCTGTGCTGCCCTCGCCTAGGAGGGCTTAGATCCTCGTTCTGCTGAAGTAGAAGAGTAGTGGACGCCACCCCACTCGAAATCTAGTGTTCTCTTCTCTATTTTCTAAATCTCTCCCTCTCCCTCCCTCCCTCCCTCCCTCTCTCTTGCGCCCTCCGTCCGATCGCGTCTAGCAACCGTGCCCGGTTACGAAGCTTTGCGATTCGTTGGATTCAATATCGCTCGCGCCTATCAAATTCGTGTTCGAAGAGTCTGATATCTCTTCAACTGGAGCCTACCGCGAGGGGCTTCAAAATTTTGCGCGACATTTTGCCCACGAGCTCACTACCGCGTTATACAACCCAAGTAATCAATCATCCGACTCTTCCACTACAATCGAGGAATAGCTCTCGCACAAAGTTCTAACACGAGTCATCACGGCTTTCGCTACACTGGGAGAATTGATGGCCGGCGCATCACCTGACGACATTAGCCTCCAAAACGCGCTCCCCATTCCCTCTTCGAATCCGATTGACCATCCGCCACTCGCCCCAAATCTTCCAGCTTACCATGTCCAGCACTTCCCTGTACCTGGAAACCAGCCAGGGCTGGCATTTCAGCTGGCGCAATTTAATCCAGACCAGCCTGTCGGACAACCCGTTAATCCACAGCCATACATCATCTATCATTACCCCCAGCCTCGCTATATGCCGTCCCGATACGATATGAGCGCGCCGAAATTTGACGGACACCCTAGGTCGCTCAAGAGGTTTTTCGAAGAGATCGAAATGCTCGCTCGAGAGTGTACGCTCAGCCCCAAGGAACAGATAGTACACACTCTCCGTTATCTCGAAGGCCCTGACTACGACGTCTGGACTATCCCGCCTTCGGCAGCAGGAAACGATTGGCTACAATTCAAAATTGACATCATAGCGATGTACCCCGGAGCAGAGGATGACGAATGGTACAGCGTTACCGATCTTGAGTTGCTCGTTGAGCGACATGCTGCCAAGCCTATGAGAGACAAGCTCCAATTCGGCGAGTACCTCCGAGAATTTGTCACAAGAGCAACATGGCTGCTGGATAGGAAGCTCATTTCACAACGAGAGCGAAACAAGCTGTTCATTAGCGGCTTCCACATCGACTTTCGCCAGCAGCTGCGCACTCAGCTTCGAATTCAGGACCCAAGGCACCCGATTAATGAGCCCTGGGATCCCAAAGACGTGGAAGAAGCAGCCCGGTTCCTACTTCAGGGGGCCAGCTTGAGCGATTACACAAACTTAGCCGCATCCTCACAAGTTGACATTGATACCTTACCGCTCGATGCCTTTCCTAATACGCGCCGGGGGGTACCTRCCTTAACCCAAGGCACAGTAACCGTGGTGTCATCAAGAGAACGCCTCATTTTTCAATCTGATGTTGTAGGCTCAAATCTGTACTGGTGATCCAGCCAAATTGTGCGAAGATAGCAAATATATGGACGTATAGTTCTCTCTCTCAAAAAAAGAGCTATGTAATTTGGAGTAAAACTGAGTAAACCCGAGTCAAAGTTAAATAGTAAGCAGCTATATTTCGCTCGATTTACGGGCGCTAGTGGCATTGTCGTATTGCATAGCCACTGCGTTACTTTCGTGTTTCTTACATGTGTCTCGCTTGCAAGAGTCCATGCGCTAGTGATCAGTTAATGACATACGACCAACGTGCGGCCAACCCCAACCCACCAGTTGGTTGCCACCCTCGATTCACCAACTTCCTCTGCAACCTCTTTGTTGTCAAGTGATAAACCAGGCTCAACTTTCCTGGACATCATAGAAGCTTCAGCGCTGATGTGATTACGTCGCGGTTTCGCTGACAGATCGGCAAATTTCGTTCTCAAACGCATTTGTCGTAGTTCATGTAATCGTCGCCCTTTTATATCTCCCCTCCATCACTACATCAGCCTTTCCCCATTCACGGCAACATCCCATTGAAAATACTCTCGAGGTAAACGTACTACGCGACACAAGACAAGGATATCTCCCTGATTGAGGGTACGTTGAGTAATGCTCATCAGACAAGTCAGGATCCTCACCCTGGTTGGAAAAGGAAACAAATTGAAAGGTTGCTCCGTGCCGCTTTGGCGTGCACAACAAGCCCTGCATCAGCGCGAGCACAACCGCAGCACACCCCCTAGCTTGCTTGCTTCGGTCATGCGCCAGATTTTGAAACTTCCCCAACTCCCAAATGGCACTCCTCAGTCTAACCTCGCTGGRATTCTCCCTCTCTCGAGTCTAATCGAACTCATCGATGTAGATACAAAATTGCACTGTTATGAACTTTCGGGCTTTGGCATAATCTGGAACTGGCCTGTCACACCTGCTGGTGCCCGCCTCATGCTCGAGCGTTGTCGCGCTGAAAAGGACAAGAATTCAAGCGGTTGTCTCCTTGATGATGGTACCCGCACCTCTCCATTGCAATGTATTGATATGCGCCATGGAAATTCCTATGCATGCGTCAGCAGCTTCACAGTGCGGGCCTGTGTCGGAGCTGCACCATTGTTGAAAGTACTGCAACCTAGCGTAATAAACTTACACAGGTTCCAGCGCTTGGAAATTGTGCATGTTTATCGCGACATCCGTGGGGCTGGGGAAGCAGGGGAGGTGCTTCCGCAACCGCCGCTGAGCATAGAGTGGCTGGCTGTCCTAGGGATCGGGTCCGCTGTGTGGGGAGCTGTGGTCGTCATCAGCGTGATATGTGCAATGCCGCTTGCCCTTGCATATCTGCTCATACTTCCAGCCACAGGCTTCTGTGTGCGTCATGCTTTTGGCCATCATCCTCGCCCGCTTCTGGTGGAACCACTGGGGCCTTCTCAGCAGTACCTGCGACGCTCGATTCTAGTCGCAAACCATCTTAATGAGGTTGAATGGACGGTTTATGTTGGTGACAGCAGACTAGTCAATGCCTTTTTGAACAAGCCACTCCTACCCCCACCGAATGACTCCGATCGAAATCCATTTTCGAATCACAAACTGTTGAAGCTTCTCTTTCGCATTCTGATCGCAGGGCAATGGGGCATCATCCTTGCTGTCAGCGCGCTACAGGACTGGGATGCCATCTTCATATCAGCGGCGCTTATTATATGCGCCTGTACCTCCACATTCCTCTTTCGTACATCCCATTCCGTCAATATCTGGTTGAAATCGAACCACCTTGGCCTTGAAAAGATGTCGGTGACCTTTTCTGGGCGCCGAGCCCTGCTCACTGCATTAGTCGCCATCAACCCTGATTGCCAGCCTTCTTCTCGAGGGCTGATTACTCGTTGGATTGATTATATTTTGGAACGCGCGCCCTCTCGGGAGGCATGGGAAAAACTGTTACAAAAGAGGTTGTTGGGGCAGCCGATTGCGAGTGGTGAAAAATCATCATCGGGGTGGCTTGTTGAGGCCTGTGACGAAGGCCTGGAGAAGGCCTCAGAGGTCAATAAATGGCTACTGGAACGCGAACAACATCACAACGTCCCAGTGCGGCCACAATCACAGACCCCGTTTATCATCACCGCAACTTCGCCCGCTTAATGTCTTCTACTCATGTCTTGGTTTTGGTTATGTTGGCTTTGGAGTACTTTCTGCTTGCTTAGACGTCATGTATGTTTTGCCACTGCTATTGCACCATGTTTTATTCTTCTGTCATTTAGTGCTTCATATGTAGATTGCTAGGAACATAATTTTAAGAGACACAACGTAGGGACTCGGTATCTAGATGCGAGAACTGCAAGTGCTAGCTACAAATCATACGAAGATATATAGTATTATACGCGCTTTTGAGGACAATAGTCTTCTGGTACATAAGGCAATGAGCAAGAATATGATATCATAAGTTACAATGTACCTATGGAGGTACCATATCGAGGCATGATGAGCAGAGGTGAATAGACAGAGTGACTATGGTTAGAGCAACCTAAAATCACAGACCGCGGAGGCTCAGCGTGAGCTTGTGTGCCAATAATAATTCCGAGGTCCGGAAAGAGATGCAAAAATCCTGTTATTGACAAATGTACTAAGCGTCACGCAAACATGTTGTGAACGACTGAGGCTCGTTGTAGTTGTCTGAGGTCTTTATCTGTTGTGAAAGAATATGAACTATATCGTTAGAACAGTTTACCAGTCACAGACTAAGACAAAATAAGGTGCATTTAAAAATATAGCTATTTATTTTCTACCAAAACGGGGGGCTCCTGGAACAACCACCATTCTGCTTAACTTGCTTAAAGAGTACATCGGCTTATGGATTTAAGCTACATATTTTAAGCAACTTGGACTCATTCCTGATGAATAGGCTCCTAGGCATCATTGAGACATCATTGAAAGGTTACCGAGGGAATTAACCCCACTCAATGAGGGAACAGGGTGATGCAGAGGACTTGAGATAGTGTTTGGGAGGAAGAGAAGAGGAATTACTACATCTGTACCCAACCTAGTACTTATGTACTGTACATACTATCTATGATCTGATGTAAGCGTGGCCTTTACAGTCAGCGCTGATGTGATTACGTCCGTAGTATTCGCTGACAGCTCGGCAAATGTCGTTCTCAAGCACGTTTGTCATGGCCGATGTAATCGTCTCCCCTTTGTATCTCCCCTTCATCACTACATCAGCTTTTCCCCAATCACAGCATCCCATTGAGTATACTCCTCGAGGCGGACGTACTACCACAAGGTAAAGGATATCTCCCCGTTTGAGGGTACGTTGAGTAATGCTCATCAGACAAGTCAGGACCCTCACCCTATTGGAAAGGGAAACAAACTGAAAGAGGAGGGACAAAGGCGGAGAGGCCGCAGTTTGTTCCGTGCCATTTTAATGTGCATAAGTCCTGCATCGGCGTGAGCCCAACCGCAACACACCTCCTAGCTTGCCCGCTTCGATCATGCGTCAAATTTTGAAACTTCCCCAACTCCCAAATGGCACTCCTCAGTCTAACCTTGCTGGAATTCTCCCTCTCTCGAGTTTAATCGAACTCATCGATGTAGATACAAAATTGCACTGCTATGAACTTTCGGGCTTTGGCATAATCTGGAACTGGCCTGTCACACCTGCTGGTGCCCGCCTCATGCTCGAGCGTTGTCGCGCTGAAAAGGACAAGAATTCAAGTGGTTGTCTCCTCGATGATGGTACCCGCACCTCCCCATTACAGTGCATAGAGATGCGCCACGGAAATGCTTATGCATGCATCAACAGCTTTACGGTGCGGGCCTGTGTCGGAGTCGCACCATTGCTGAGAGTACTGCAACCTAGCGTAATAATTTCATACAGGTTCCAGCGCTTGGAGGTTGTGCATGTTTATCGCGACATCCGTGGAGCTGAGGAAGCAGGGGAGATGCTTCCGCAACCGCCGCTGAGCATAGAGTGGCTGGCTGTTCTAGGGGTCGGGGGCGCTATGTGGGGAGCTGCGGTCGTCATCAGCGTGATATGTGCAATGCCGCTTGCTCTTGCGTATTTGCTCATCCTTCCGGCCACAGGCTACTGTGCGCGTCATGCTTTTGGCCATCATCCTCGCCCTCTTCTGCTGGAGCCTTCTCAGCAGAATCTGCGACGCTCGATTCTAGTCGCAAACCATCTTAATGAGGTTGAATGGACGGTTTATGTTGGCGACACTAGATTAGTCAACGCCCTATTGAACAAGCCACTCCTACCCGCACCAAATGACTCCGATCGAAATCCATTTGGAAATCACCAAGTCCTGAAGCTTCTTCTTCGCGTTCTGATCGCAGGCCAATGGGGCATCATCCTTGCTGTCAGCGCGCTACAGGACTGGGATGCCATCTTCATCTCAGCAGCGCTTATTATATGCGCCTTTACATCCACATTCCTCTTCGGCACATCACATTCTGTCGATATCTGGTTGAAATCGAATCACCTTGGCCTTGAAAAGATGTCGGTGACCTTTTCTGGGCGTCGAGCGCTGCTCACTGCATTAGTCGCCATCAACCCTGATTGTCAGTCTCCTCAAGGCCTGACCACTCGTTGGATTGACTACATTTTRGAACGCGAGCCCTCTCGGGAGGAATGGGAAAAACTGTTGCAAAAGAGGTTGTTGCAGCAGCCGAATGCGATTGATGAAAAATCATCATCGGGGTGGCTTGTGGAAGCCTGTGACGAAGGCCTGGAGAAGGCCTCGGAGGTCAATAAATGGCTACTGGAACGTGAACAATATCGCAACGTCCCAGAGCGGCAACAATCACAGACTCCATTTATCATCACTGCAACTTCGCCCGCCTAATGTCTTCCATTCATGTCTTGGTTATGCTAACCTTTGGAGTACTTTCTGCTTTATGTTTTGCCACTGCTATCGCACCACATCTTATTCTTCTGTCATTTAATAATTCATATGCTGTACATATGTAGATTACTAGAAATATAACCACGAGTTCGGGAAGGTGATGCTCTATTTATAAGTTATCCAAGTGCCTACTCCTAGTCAGCGACCACGGAATTAATGCATTTGACTACGTAAATTCGAGACGGTGATGAGAGGGTGGAGGCGCCTTCGCACCATTGCGTGCTTTGCATATTTTTTCCGCATTATCCCAGACATCGGATTCCCCACGTCCGATTGCAGCCCAAAACTCCTTTATCGTGCCAGGCCAATGGAAATTGGGTAGGACCACGAGTCGTGGATCTTTATAAACCTTTTCGGCTTGCAGCTGAGAGATGAAACTGGCATCGGGGGTCATGATTGCCAATAACTGCAGATTTGGACATTCTTGTAGGATCTCATCTATTTCTTTGATCATATAGAAGTGGTCTGGTTGCCATAGATCGCCAATTGCGAGGTGAGTGAGTGAAGGGAGGTTGCGGATACCTTCTCTATAATCAAAGACAGTGGTGACATCGGCGTTTCGTGCTGGTGGATTGACGATCTCAAGATGGGTGAGATTGGGAAAGTCCTTTGGGAGAAAATGATACGGGGCGTGCTCGGATGTGTTGTTGTTCCCCCAGATTGTTTCTATCTTTATAGAGAGTCGTTGGAGGGAGTGTGAAGGGAGGAAACGGTAGATTCCTTCGACAGTGGGTATAGTATCAGTCCAGCATGCGACTGTACGTGCACCACTACAAGCGGAGATGATATTGTGGGCATCGTTGACGTTGAAGATGCTGGTTATGTAGAGGCGTTTGACGGTAGTTGCAAAGAAAGTGTGGGGACGAGTATAGAAGGTGCGTAGGAAGAGTCGGATGGAGTTGAATGGCAGGTCGAGGACAAGGATCCCGTAAATAAAGGCTTCCATCCTTTCAGTTGAGCGAATGTTAGTGTTGTCGGAGGGTGTGGCGGGGAAAGGGTGTACCATTCTCGAACGTAGCTTGAGACCAACGCTAGTTTGGCTGCAGTCCCGGGACACGCCTGTGCGGTCAAATCAAATATCTTCCGCTCCAGCTCGTATGGGAGGCAGGGGGATTCCTTGTTTACGGATTCACAGGTCATTGGAGCTTGGAAGGGGATTTTTTTCTTCGAAAAAGCCAACGTGTGGGAGACTCTGCACCCCCAACCTAGGAACGCGAGCGGTCCTTGAGGGTCGTAGCACAGTCGTGTCAGACATTTCTAAGCGGCGGGTAGGCGGATGATGTTGTGATGTATACTCTGGTTCCTGTGTTACCTCCGTGGTCCGAGCAATAGGGCTCCATTACTGAACTAGTCCCCAAGGGTTATCAAGGGGGGAAGGGCGCCTGGCCGACTGGATAAATAGGGGGTAAGCCAAAGGGTGTGGGAACTAATTGCCTGGCAGGGACGCGTGACTCGACTTTGGCCATCGATTTCCTAGCACTAACAAAAAAAATTGGATGCGAAGGCTTATCTTTTCATCCTCTCCCCATCTCCTGAGATATCAAAGACCTCATCCTGCACGCCATCTACTATTCAGAACAATGTCCGCAGAGCAGCAAGCAGGTACCCACAAGGACCCAGTGACCGGGGAGATGATCTCCAAGCAGTCAGTACTTCCATGGCCTGCTGCCTTACTCGAGTCATTTGATCGATTGGACGCGACAACAGGGAACTCAAGCGCCGAGAAAAGCAGCGTCACAAGGAGAAAGCTAGGGCCGCTGCTGCTCCTCCTCAAGCCCCCGTGTCCCAGCACACACCGGCCGAGGATGACCTCAGTCCCAACGTACGCCAACTATCTCCCTTATGCACGCAACCCGATTGATCTCCTTGGACCACAGCAATATTACGAACTCCGCTCCCGCCAAATACTCAACCTCAAGCAAACGCAAGATCCCAATCCCTACCCTCACAAGTTCCATGTTTCTCTGTCCATTTCCGATTACATTGAAAAGTACGGGAAGGAGGGCGTCATTGCCCCTGGTACCAAGCTAGAAGGCCAGAAGGTCAGCCTTGCCGGACGGATACACAACATTCGCGCCAGTGGAGCGAAGCTCAAGTTTTATRACTTGCACGGAGAAGGCAAGAAGGTCCAGATCATGGCAACTCAACAGTCAGTCCGGATGTCCACTTCTTTCATCCGTTCCTTCTTGACATTCTTATAGAGACGCCGAGGACCCTGAAAAATTCATTGCTACGCATGACATTTTCCGTCGTGGAGACATTGTCGGTGTTTCTGGCACGCCCTCACGGACTAAGAAGGGAGAACTCAGCATATCACCGTCTTCTATGGTCCTCCTCGCTCCAAACTTACACCAACTGCCATCCGGCCATTTCGGTCTCAAGGACCAAGAAACCCGTTACCGCAAGCGCTACCTCGACCTCATCGTCAGTGAAAACACCCGCAATCTTTTCATCACCCGTTCCAAGATCATCAACTACATTCGTCGCTTCTTTGATAACCTTGGCTTCTTGGAAGTTGAAACGCCCATCACATCCCTCCTCGCCGGCGGTGCCACTGCCAAACCATTCATCACACACCACAATGATCTTAATCTTGACCTATACCTGCGCATCGCCCCTGAGCTCTACCTTAAGGAGCTCGTCGTGGGTGGGCTCGACCGCGTCTACGAAATAGGCCGCGTTTTTAGAAACGAAGGAATTGATCTAACGCATAACCCCGAGTTTACTATTTGCGAGTTCTATATGGCCTATGCAGATGCAGACGACCTTATGGACATTACAGAAGCGCTGCTGGAGGGTCTTGTCATGTACCTGACTGGTGGATCGACCAAGCTGATCTACCATCCCGATGGAAACAAGGGTCAGCCTGGCGCCAGGGAGTTCCACCTCGACTTCAAGCGACCTTGGAAGCGCTATGATATGATCACGACACTTGAGGAAAAGTTGGGCGTCACGTTCCCCCCTGGTGACCAGCTACACACTGAAGAGACGAACAAGTGGCTAAGGGAAGTTCTTGCCAAGGTTCGTGACTTGTTATGTACTTGCTGCTGATTCATGTTGATCCTCTCTACAGCATAACGTTGAATGCAGTGAACCTCGTACTAATGCCCGTATGCTCGACAAGGTAGAATGCACTCTCTTACAATTGAACTCTTTGCTCACGCAGTCTAAATAGCTCGTGGGCGAGTACATCGAGCCACTGTGCATCTCACCTGCTTTCATCAGTAAGGAACTGTGGTCTCCTTCCTAGCTTCTAGCCCGATATTCATCCGCGCCCCTTCTTTAGCTGGCCATCCGCAAGTCATGTCGCCCCTTGCCAAATGGCATCGCTCACGCCCTGGCCTTTGCGAACGATTTGAAGGATTCATGTGTGGCAAGGAGTTCTGCAATGCATACACCGAGTTGAACGATCCGTTTGAGCAGAGGTTGAGATTTGAGGAACAGGTGAAGTCCATCACAAGCCGGTTTCGCGATACACACACTTATCATCATGTATTAAAAAGGTACGGCAAAAGGAGCAGGGTGACGAGGAAGCGCAAGGGATTGATGAGACATATATCGATGCGTTGGAGCACGCCCTTCCACCGACTGGTGGTTGGGGTATCGGTATCGATCGTTTGGTGATGTTCTTGACTGATTCATCGAGTAAGCGCCCCCCCGTCCATAACGGCATCCTTTCATCGTCGTTGAACTCGTTGCTGATGATCGTCCTCCGTTCAGATATCAAGGAAGTGCTGTTGTTCCCCGCTATGAAGCCGATTGAGAACCCACCACCGGCGCCTGCGGTACCCGGTGGCCACAATCTCGCACCCTCAGGACAGGTTTGAATAAGTTAATTTTAGAATAGAGATAATAAAGTAGCTGCCGTTTTTGCTTGGGCTTGGTATATCCCTCGGAATCATAAACCCTTGCATACAACATCCAAATTCCGGTGCTTGGACAAGCTCATAAACCGAAATCACAAATGACAGTATCGAAATCCCGAACACTTCAGAAATCTGAAAATCCAGGTGGATGAATTAGTCGCAATCACCCCTGCCCACACTACCGGTAATCCTAATTCAATTTCGATCTCGCGGTCAAGCATATAAGCGTATGTACATACTGTACATAGAGTTTCAGATTCCCCAACGAGCCTTAATCATATCCGACGCTCTTTCTGCAACGGCATAGGCTGCAGCTTGTGTATGTGCTGCAGGAGTGAAAGGCTGAAAGAACGGGTTCATGCATTCACGAATTGGACACACAAAAAGGTCAAGGGGGTTTACTCACYAGCACAGACATATCTACAACCCTCAAACCTTCGGCACCCTTCAATCTTAAATCAGGGTCTAAAACTCCATAATTCGCTCCTTTGGGAGACATGGAACAGGTACCAGCCGGGTGCGAAAACGACGCAAGGTTGTTTTTCATGAATTGGTCAATCTCATCGTCCGTTGTCGCGTTGTCCAGATTGGAGATGATATAATCATTAAATTCTGGTAGAGTGAGGAACTTGCGGGCGAGTTTGACACCTTCCCTGAGCAGTGCGGTGTCAAAGCCATTTCCGAAGAAATTAGGATCGATGAGGGGAGGATCGAAGGGATTGTCGGATCTCAAAGTAATTGACCCTCCTGTGAGTCATTTGTATTTAGGATGCGGGATGTTGGGTACCCTGTTTGGGTTGAATAATGAAGGCAACGTACGGGAGGTAGGTTGCAAGAGAGCAGCAGCGATTGTCAAGAATTGGCCTGCGGTTGGAAAAGGTGGCCGCAAAATGCCATTCTATGTTCAGCAAAGTTAGTGACCGTCTTAGCTTACGCCCAGAAAACTCGATAACATGCCATGGGTAAAAGCTCAATGTGCGCAGTATTCGGGCCTGGGGACGGATCCTGGTTCGGAAATTCCTTGAAAACATCTGCCTCGGGAGATACCCGGACTGCTGCCACGGCGCCGAGGACGCTATCAACTAGTGGACCAGCGCGTTTCTCTTGCCAAAGTCGGAGCACTTCGTCTCGRACCGTGACATTCTCATATATGATGTCCAGCGTCTCTGAGTCTGTAGCATGCACTGACCAATGGCTCGAAATCTGAACTTGGTCTGTCAAATTCCTCCCTACAGATGGCAGGTGGTACACGGGTGTAACACCAATTTCTTGAAGAGAGCCCTTGTCACCAATCCCGGAGTTCAGGAGGATATGGGGGCTTCCAATTGTCCCTCCGGCAACTATAATCTCCTTCTTGGCTTTGACTTGTCTTGTGGGCCCTGTTACCAGGATGTCAATTAGGCGCTTATTACCGACTGGATTTTGGGTTGGTTTTTTTTTTTTTTTAACCTCCTAGGCCATCAGCAAACTCGACTGTGTCGAAAATTTGTCTACCCTCGTTGTCTCTTGTTCCCGTGACCCTGGCGACTTGTGCGTGCAGCAGTACGTGCAGATTTTGCCGACCGAGGAACTGAGGTCCCAAATACGACGTCGCAGAACTGCTCCTTTCGCCGTTTTTGACGGTGAGCTGTGGATAGCCTGCAAAATCGCAACAGATTACACAAGAGATTAACTAGCAGCTTTAAAATATATCTCACCAATTCCGAGGTGCCTCCCAGAATTATAATCCAAGTTGAAAAAGAACTCTTCTTCGCGCGAATGATGTGCAGCTTGAAAAACTCGCTGGTCGAGTGCTAGGGGAAATCCGGCAAGGCTAACGGAATTAATACCATTAAAACCGTGAACTGCAGGATCGAATTGACCAGTCGTGTCGTGGTGGTCTGCGGGCGCAGTCCATCTCTCGTTCTGAATAAATTTTGTAAGCCACATGATGTGCCCCTTCAAACCAAGAATATCCAATCAAGGGATGAAGCGAACGAACCTTACGGAAATACTTCTGCATGTTGTTCCATGACCAACCGGGATCCCTAGTCAATTGAGCATACCGGTCCCAATCCTCGAAAGTACCCCTCGAGTAGAGCATAAAGTCTATCTCTGTTGGCGTTGAGTTTGTTTAGCCTGAAGYGCAATACTCACTGACAGAGCTACTTCCACCGAGGACATAACCGCGCGCATAAGGGATGGACCGATTATTGAGACCCGCTTGAGGAGTGGTGGTATAATTCCAATCGTATGGTGTTTTTGGCGTAGCCAGGGTACAGAACAAAGGTATGGAAATGTTGAGTGCGCCGTCAGGACTATAGAATCATACATATCCGAGAACTTGAAAGATGAGATCGAGTGGTGAAACCTACGATCCGCCTGCTTCTAAAACAAGGACGTTCGTCTTCGGATTTTCAGTAAGTCTGTTCGATACAACACTTCCAGCGGTTCCTCCTAGAGCGGGCGACTGTCTCAGAGCTCAAATCGTCGGYGATGATAGGAACGCCCACCCCCAATGACCACAAAATCGAAATCTGTCGATCGAATGTCACTGAGGGACTTTGCGATTATCGCCGCGCATTGTTGGGCGGCAGCGAGCGCAGTAGTTAAGAGAAGAAGGGGCCACATGCTGAACACGGACTGTTTCAAACTTTCACATAGGCTCTTATCAGAGACAGGAATCTCACGCAGAGTGTTATGAGTACCTGAGGTCGATACTAAAATCTGATGAGAGTTGACGAAACTTTATTTCTCAGGGGCGTCAGRAGATGCGGCGTTTTTCAGCATGTGRGGAAAGTTGCTTTTATGGCGTACTTAGGGAGTCGAGAACTTAAGGTACAAAAATAGCATCCCGAGAATGTATTGCTGTTTTTGGCGCTGGTACATCAGCTTTGTCGCTTTGAGAGGAGAATACCGAGGAGAAGGGAGCGGCCGGAGTACAACCTTACGAGGTTCGAGTCGGGCCACTAAAAAAAATGACACTGGAGACGGCGCTGAGCATGCCACCAAGCACGTCCCAAAAGAGCCTTGGCGATATCAGATGAGAATTGCTGTAATAATGACCATGTGTGGTTGTGAGGGTGGCACCCGCGAAGTTGATACCGGCCGTAGAGCTGCTCGCAGCGGCACAGGATGAAAATCTCGCATGTCACTTTGCACTATGATGGTGGCGAATTTGAATTTCCACTACTAGAACCAAAGCCCCAAGGCTCGAGCTGATATTTTGTGCCTTGAAGAGTATCCGGCTCCTCCACAAAGCGGCGAAGAGTTGATATGAACGTGATCACCTCCGGCATTTGCGAGGTTTCGTGATTGATATGGGGTGGCCAGACGCAAACGTACATGGAGATGGAAGAGCGGGAGGGAGGGGGAGAGAGAAGCATCAGGAAGATGGATTTCGAGTATTTGAGAACTGCCCCCCCCCTCCCCCCCTCGTTGGGGGGTGTATTTATGCTACGAAGAGACAAGCTCATTACGAACTAGAAGGAAATTTTACTATAAGAAACTGGCAGTCGTAAAGCAAAACGGAGAGCGGGTTCGAAATGAGGGAAGGTAGGTGTCCAGAGCACTCAAATTTGGCATGCCGCAAGACGGAAGAGACAGCGTAGAATACAAACAAGGTAGGAGACATATTAGAGAAATTTTGCAGACAGTTTATGGAGGCGAGACGCATACGGCTCGATCCCAAGCCATCTATCTTCTTTGACTGTGGGCGGGTGCACCTTGCTACGCGCACTCCGAGATGATAGATCCTCCGCAGTCCCTACAAGCCTGACCGTTTATTATGACTATGGCCTGAGGACCCTTATAAACCAAGACTTGTAGCTGGCCAAATTCCCATGGGCCCGAAGAAATCCATTTTCGAAGCAGCATACACTGTCGATGATTGTCTTTGTGGATGTTGGGGGTGTGTTTCAATCGGAACTCGATATAACTGTGCTGACGGTGCTGCTTTGCCGTTCATCGATTGCCCTGCCTGCTGCGACTTGATGGATAATCAAGACAGAGGCAAATGACTGTCAATGTAAAGTATCAGAACTGAACAGGTCGCTGTCCCGCGGGACGAATTTATATATTACCTGACATGTAATGACAACGAACACGACCACCGTCCCAAAGATCCATTCATTTGCGATGCCAACTGCCGCCACTATAGCTACAGGAATATTCACTGCAGCAGATTGTATCAGGATTCCCACAATACGGAGGTGTTGCACAGTTGTAGCCTCACCAAGACATGCTTTTACTACACGTCTGTGAAGAAGCAAGCGAACGGTGATGTAGAAAGTCGCAAAGAAGTCGAGAAGGATATTGGATACCAATGCTGTAGCTTGAACCGCATTTTGTGACTTCGAGARCCGAGRGGTGCCAGCCAGTGCRGCTCCAATAGATCCTGTCACTTTGTCTCAGTGAGTATCGCCGACTCCAAAAGCATTCAAATTGTGGAATTACCTATGATTATTATCCAGAGGCACATCGGAAAAACCCAGAAGAACATTTGCGGATTCTCTATTGCCCAGAGCGCTTTGGACCATGTAACACCGCCATACCTTGAAATGGGTGATAAGTGGCTGTAGAAAAACTTCAAGTGCTATAAACATGGAACTGAATTACTTACGAGGAGCCCGTTCGTCAGACCAATGACGAGCACTGGGATTAGGTCGTAACCGATTATCAGAGTTCT
Source organism: Lepiota subincarnata (assembly GCA_023014305.1). Lineage (NCBI taxonomy): Eukaryota > Fungi > Basidiomycota > Agaricomycetes > Agaricales > Agaricaceae > Lepiota > Lepiota subincarnata. The sequence goes on from JAECYV010000005.1 coordinate 1,262,406, forward strand.
CAGTAATTTCGCTTGTCCTTCGAGTGGGGTCGAGAGGAAGACCATCGGAACTCCGCCAGTCATGAAAAACACCAACACAAAGGTAGTGTTAGCCAATAAGAGTGCGATAATATATGTTTGTAGAAACTGCCGCTGCTTCGATCCCATTTTCCTATTCGATGAGAGCAAGGATATGCAAAAAATACCAAGTGTAAGTAGTCCACCATAGAATCCGGTTCCAATAAATCCCGTAACTGCCCACAGCATTATTTCGTGGAAGAGGGGGCATAATGAAAACAGTTGGCAAAGTGACGGGCCACCCATACTTGGATGCTACCGCAGTGCGGGTGACTTTGTGAGGGATCAAAAAGAGGGCGTTGGCCCGGGGCTAAAGGGACGTCGCTATACTTATATGAACTATGTAACCCTAGAGGATATCAATCAATCAGTGAATCCCTGGCTGGTGCTGTGGTCTCTTTTTTTGGAATACCTCTACTGACGAGGTGAACTCTAATCAAATGTGAAAATAATGTACTGAGATGATCTGCCCATCCGTAAAACAGCAAGCTGGCCAACACCTTAGTTTCATTCTCAGACTTCAGAAATAAGGATTATAGACCGTGGTGAGCCTCACCGAGTTTTGTGTTGACCCGATTATACAGGCTGCAATGATGATTGACATTGGTCCACCACAACTCCGATCACCTTGATTATTGATTGTATGGGCGTTATCGGCTGCGCCGCCGTATGTCACTAAGGGACTTTGCGATTACTGCCGCGCATTATTGGGCAGCAGCGAGCGCAGTGTAAGAGGAGAATGGGCCATGTGCTGAACACAGACTGTATCGTGTTCAGGACTTCAACTTGCACATAGCACGTAGGCTCTTATCAGAAACAGGAATCTCACGCAGGGCCTTATGAGTACTCGAGGTCAATACTAAAATCTCATGAGAGTTGCCGAGATGTGATACGGTGTTTTCAGCATGCGAGGAGAGTTGCTTTTATAGCGTACTTAAGGAGTCGAGAACTTGAGGTACAACAGGAGCATTAGAAAACGTATTGCTGTTTTTGGTGCTGCTACCTCAGGTTTGTCGTTTTGAGAAGAGAACACCGAGGAGAGGGGAGCGGCCGGAGCATGACCTTACGAGACTCGAGCCAGATCATTAACAAGTGACGTGAAGGCGGCGTTGGGTATGTCACTGAGCGCACCCATATCACCTATAGCGATATCAAATGAGAATTGACCATCCGTGGTTGTGAAGGTGGCGCTCGCGAAGCTCATACCAGATGTAGAGCTGCTCGGAGCGGTACTATATAGAAGCCTCGTATGCCACTACGACAGTGGCGAATTCCTACTACTAGGGCCAAACCCGAAGACTCGGAGTTGATATTGACTTTGTGTCCTGATCGTGTGTTATGTCTATGGTCTGAGGATCCTTATAGACCAAAGACTTTTAGCTGACTAAAATGTCTCCTCTCGCCTCCTCCTATACGTTCGAAGAGCGTCGGTGACCGTCCTCGTGGATGTTCGGTTTGGGTTTCAATTAGAACTTGATATAACTCTGGTAATGGTGTTGCTTTCTCGTTCACCGATTGCCCTACCCACTGCCACTTGATGAATAATCAGGACGGAAGCAAATGACTGTCAACGTAAAGTATCAGGACTAAACAAGTTGCTGTCTTGCGGGATGAATTCATATATACCTGACATGTAATGACAACGAACACAACAACTGTCCCGAATATCCATTCATTTGCGACACCAACCGCCGCCACTACAGTTGCGGGAATGTTCACGGCAGCAGATTGTATCAGGATTCCCACAATACGGAGGTGTTGCACAGTTGCAGCCTCACTAAGACATGCTTTTACTACACGTCTGTGAAGAAGCAAGCGAACGGTGATGTAGAAAGTCGCAAAGAAGTCGAGAAGGATGTTGGATACCAATGCTGTAGCTTGAACCGCTTTTTGTAACTTCGAGAGCCGAGGGGTGCCAGCCAGTGCAGCTCCAATAGATCCTGTCACTTTGTCTCAGTGAGTATCGCCGACTCCAAAAGCATTCARRTTGTGGAATTACCTATGATTAYTATCCAGAGGCACATCGGAAAAACCCAGAAGAACATTTGCAGATGGGATTCTCTATTTCCTAGAGCTCTCTGGACCATGTAACACCGCCATACCTTGAAATGGGTGTTGAATGATTGCAGAAAAAAATCAAGTGCTATGAACTTGAAGCTGAATTACTTACAAGGAGCCCATCCGTCAGACCAGCAATGAGCACTGGGACCAGGTCGTAAACAATCATCACAGCGCTCGCCAATTTCGCTTGTTTTTCAAGTGGAGTTGAGAGGAAGACCATCGGAACTTCCCCCGCAATGAAAAACACCAACACGAAGGTAGTATTAGCCAACAACAGTGTGATGATATATGATTGTAGAAATTGTCGCTGTTTCAATGCTACTTTCCCATTCGATGAGAGGAGGGACATGCAAAAAATACCAAGCGTAAGTGAACCACCGTAGAATGCGGCTCCGATAATCCCTGTAATTGCCCACAGCATTATTTCATGGAAGAGGGGACAGAGTGAATACAGCTGGCAGAGTGACGGGCCACTCATACTGGGATGCTACCAGAGCACGGGTGGCTTGCGAGAGGGGTCGAAGAGTGGGCGTCGGCCCGGGGCCAACGGGACGTCGCTATGCTTATATGAAATGTATAACCCCGAGGATATAGATCAATCGGGTACTTCTTAGCTGGCGCTGCGGACTCTTTTTTTGGAATACCTCTTCTTGCGAGGTGAACTCTAATCAAAATGGGGATGTGAAGTACTGAGAGAACTTACCCATCCGTAAAGCGGAGAGCTGGCCTACCCCTTAGGTTCATACTCAAACGTCATGAACAAGGATTGTAGCCGCGGTGAGTTTTGTGTTGACCTAATTATACAAGCTGTAATGATGATTGATATCGGTCCATTGCAACACCGATCACCTTGATTACTCACTGATATATGGGCGTTATTGACAATGCCACTTTACGCAGAAAACTGGAACTTGGTGGCTACTTGTGTGTTTGGATTGTAGACAGGCCTGTTTTAAATCATATTGGAAGGCAAATTGCTATCGGACTCAACAGTCTGAGGTTCGAGGACTGGTGCTTCCATAAAACGGTATGTCAGCTCAGTGCCGCCGAAGGGGCTGAAAATAACCTGCCYGGTTTGCACAGCGCCATAGCAGGGCGTTATTAGTATGCATTATACAAAATTTAATTAATTAATAAAAGTGGGCATGTGTGATAAGTTGAAGAACAGAGTGCACATATTCATTCAAGTCATACTGGTGAAGTTGTCTGGGCATTCGCCGATGGCCCTGCCGGCCGGATAAACCAATCCAGCAACCCGGTTTCTAGCGCCAACCCCGAGCAACCCCCTGTATGACATCATAACGTATCCAGCAATCGGGTTTCCAAGGGTTGCCAGTACCGGCGTAGACGGGCGGACGGGCGGAAAAGTGGGCGGAGAGGCTGTGTCCAAAAGGGTAAACATAGGCAAGTACATAGGAAAAGTGAGGATTAGATACAGACGGCTTGTATGCTACGTCGAAAATATATGTCCCCCGTCCTAAACATGTGAAGCTAAGCAAAGCCCCCCCGGACAGGTGCTGCGGTTATGACCCGGTTGTCTGCACATCGTGCCATTGGTGCGATTTTTGAGAATATTCCTTATACAACCAAGTCCTTTATGATATTTTGCATCAAGCAYACGCTCGGGCTTCACTTCATCTATATTACCAAGCCCACCAGAGTTTCTTCAAACATCCAGAGAAGACGTATAACAACTTCGACTATTTTACAAAGATACTCATAGCCTACAACAGATAAGGTATGTTACTATGTACTACTCGGACATGAAGCCGAGCACTCCTATGGCACGGCCGGCCATAGTCCCAACCGGCGCATACCCTTCGCCGATCTGCTCATGGTTGCAAATTAATTATCGGTAGGGTTGCCCACCAACCCCAGGGGTTGGCGCTAGAAACCGGGTTGCTGGATTGGTTTATCCCTGCCGGCCGAGCTTGGTGGATAATAACACCGACGAAACAACTTGATTCAAAATCAGAACTGATACCATATGACTGCTGTGGAACAGATCGAGTGGTACACCGCCTCTTCTCTAAATCACGCCGCCTCCTGTCAAGTGGCACCACTGGTGCCCTAGTATATGCAAATGATTCAAGGGATTCCCGTGGCAAGGAGTTCTGTTAAGCATACACCGAGTCAAATGGCCTATTTGAACATACACCGCGCTTTGCATCACTCCAGTGGCAGAACCCTGCTACTAAACGCAAACCAGAAAGCTCAATGTTGATATTGACTTTGCGCCCAGGCCATGTACTACGTCTATGGCCTGAAGAACCTTATAGACTGAAGACCTGTAGTTAACCAATATGCCTCATCTCGTCTCATCCCATGCATTCGAAAAGGGCCGCTTTCAAAGCAGCACACGCGGTCGATGGTCATCCTCGCTGATACCCAAGTTCAGTTTCATTCGGATCGGGATATAGCTGTGGTGATGGAGCTGCTTTGCCGTTCACCGATTGTCCTGCCCACTACGACTTGATGAATAATTAACACAGAGGCAAACGACTGCCAAATTGAAGGATCAGAACTAAACTGCTGTCGTATGGATGAATTCACACATTACCTGGCACGCGACAACAACAAACACAACAACCGTTCCAAAATACTGTTCATTTGCAACCCCAACTACCGCCACTATAGCGACAGGAATGTTCACGGCAGCAGATTGTATCAGGATTCCCACAATGCGGAGATGTTGTACAGTCGCAGCCTCACCAAGGCATGTTTTTACGACACGCCTATGAAGGAGCAAGCGGACGGTGATGTAGGAAGTTGCAAAGAAATCGAGAAGGACGTTAGACGCCAAAGTTGTAGCTTGAAGCGCTTTTTGTAAGTTCCAGAGTCGAGGGTTGGCAGCCATTCCGCCTCCTATAGATCCTGTCACTTTGCCTGGCTGAGTATTGCTGACTCCAGCGATTGTCAGGTTGTGGGCRTACCTATTATTATTATCCAGAGGCACATCGGCAAAGCCCAGAAGAATGTTTGCAGATAAGATTTTCTATTCCCTAGAGCTCTCTGGACCATGTAACACCGCCATACCTCAGAATAGGTGTTAAATGACTGCGGAAGTTCGAAGTGTTGTATACTTGGAATCGAATTACTTACAAGGAGTCCATCCGTCAGACCAATGATAAGCACTGGGATCAGGTCGTAGACAACTATCAGAGCTGTTAACAATTTCTGTTGTTTTTCRAGTGGGGTTGAGAGGAAGACCATCGGAACTTCACTCGCAATGAAAAACACCACCACAAAGGCAGTGTTGGCCAATAGTAGCACGATGATATAAATTTGTAGGAATTGCCGCCGTTTCGATTCCACTTTCCCGTTCGACGAGAGCAAGGACATGCAAAAAATACCAAGCGTAAGCAATCCGCCATAGAATGCGGCCCCAATAATTCCAGCAACCGCCCACAACATAATTTGATGGAAGAAGGAACATAATTCATACAGCTGGCAGAGCGACGGGCTACCCATCTTTGGATGCTATCAGGCCACGGGTAGCTTTATGAGGGGGTAGAGGAGCAGGCGTCGGTTCTACTTGAAGGCCAAAGGGGCATAACCATACTTATATGAAGTATATAATCCTAAGAGGATATCAATCAGTGACTTCTTGGCTGGTTGCTGCGGACTTTTTTGGAATGCCGGAGTTCCAATAGATGGACTCTGACCAAAAYRTGAATATAATGTGCAGACAGGACCTGTCCATCCGTAAAGCGAAGAGCCGGCCTAGATTCATTATCAATTACATGAGCGAGGATTGTAGACCGCGATAGACCTCAAGCCGGCCCACTTCCACAAGCGGTGATTAAAATTGACATCGCGGCCCATCGCCACACGCCACACCGATGTCCTTGACAGCCACGAGGTACGGGCGTCATTACTTGCACCGCCCTGCATAGAATGCCTAGGCTTAGAAGCTACRTATACCTTCGAATCGTATCGTGGGCAATGAGGTACTGCCGGAGTGAAGAGTTTTAAGTTGAGCACAGCATTCACGATCCATACCGCAACAAGTCAYGTGTGTATTGCATAGCTTATCGCCTTTGTAAGTGTCAGCTCAATACTTTTGCACTGAAATTTTGGCCTCGGTTTGCRTGGCGCAGTAGGGTACAGTTTGGCTCCATTATGCAAGAATTAATCGAAGGGTAGTGGGCGTACATGGCGAGTCGCCACACATTAAACCGTATTGGTGGTGCCCTGACGGTCACCGATTGCCCTGCCGATCGCAACTTGGTGGATGATCAACACTGACGAAAACGACTGTCAAATATTAGTTCGAAATCAGAGTTGTTTCCRTATGACTGTAGTAGAGTGGGTTGAATACCTGGCACGTAGCAACAATAAATAAAACAACTGCCCCAATTTCCTGGTCCCTGGCCACCCAAACGGCAACAGCTAGTGTGATGGGTATGTTCATGGCAGCAGATTGCAACAAAATCCCCACAATGCGAAGGTGCTGTTTGGTTCCAGCGTCGTTACCTAGGCATGCTTTCATCATATGTCTGTGTTGAAGCAGGCGAACGATAATGTAGAGTGTCGCAAAGGAATTAAGAAGAACGTTGGATCCAAGYGCTATGGGCCCAAGTATTTTTTGTAAGTGAGAGAGTCGAGGGGAGTTGTATATAGCGCCTCCGATTGATCCTGTCACTTTACCCCGTTGAGTGCTTCCTTTCTCCGAAACATCCAGTTTAATAGCATACCGACTGTGACTATCCAGAGACACATAGGAAAAGCCCAAAAACCTGCGTGAAGGTGGGACTTCCGAATTGTCAGAGCCCTCTGTACCATGTAACATCGCCATACCTTGAAGGGGGCCTCAGAATGTTAGATTATTAGTGCAGGATATGATTAGGTTACTCACAAGCAGCCCATCTGTCAGGCCACCAACAAGCACGGGGATCAGCTCATAGGCAATCCTCAGCTTGTTACCGATTTCCACTTGTTTCTTGAGAGCGGTCGAAAGAAGGAGCATTGGAATATTGCTCAAAACGAAAAACATCACCACGAAGGCAGTATTGGCTACCAATAGTGCACCAATGTACACTTTTAGAAATCGTAGTTGTTTCGAACCCACCCTCGCATTCGATGACAAAATTGTTATGGAAAGTATACCRAGTGCAAGTGAACCACCATAGAATCCAGCRCCAATAAGCCCTGCAATCGCCAATCCCATCATTTCATGAAGGTAGGGACATATYGAATGAAGCTGGCATAATGAAGAGGAAGCCATATTTGCATGCTCTGGGGGTCGTGGATGTCGATGAAGATGTGACCTGTGGGACRAAACACCACCAGCGTATTAATAGGAGGATGGAGGACATCAATCACATTTTGATAGGTCCTTTCTTCCTTTTCTCTCACCGCTGAGTAGCATTAAGTCGTATCCTGGTGACAAATTCTAATAATAGAAACCTTGGACAGACTATGCTAGTGTTTTTTTTTGGTCATCTCAAGTCACCTGAGAGCCGAGCAAGAATTGACATCCTATCCCTCCTCAAGGTACTTAGACTGGGCTTGCCGGGTACAGAGAAGTTTATGGTGACTTGAACTATAATTCCTATGACATGATAAGCTGTTTGTCGCCACCCGTCATTGATGGTATCTACTGTTTGTGAAAYTGATATCATCAATGTATGCGYGCTTGCCACCGCCCGAGTTCCCCCTATCCGACACCTTCAATTCATGCTAGAGAAAATTCCCTGCATGAGCTTCCAGGGAAATCCTGTCGTATAGGGATTAAGGAGCATATATCACTTTTGGTGGGGGTACTTATGAGGCTTGGGGCTCTATGTGTAAATGGCGGTGTAGGTTATGTCCTTAAGATTCGTCGGTGGTCAAATTTAGGGGCCGCTTAGGTGAAGCGGGATGGAACATGGCTGCCTGGCCATGCGCCGGCCCACTGAGTAGCRGGCTYGCCTCATCCGAGGTGTCAGCTGAAACAACCCAACGTCCATCAATGTCATTAGACRTATGAGCATCACCCGACAGTTGCCGGCCTGTCACTGTGAGGGCGGGACCCTCGAATTGGTACTGGACGTAGAGCTACTTGCGGCYGCACTGGGTATGTAATATTTCTCTGTACCATAACCTGCTGAAGCATTACGCAAAGTCCTACGAAGGCTGAAGCTGTTGAACCCTGAGTGGCTCAGGATTCCGATGTTGATTTTCGTGTTGACTACGTAACATGTGCCTGTCRTTCACAGCTATTCACCCATCATGTAGCCCGAAGCAGGTTACTTACGGTTGGAGCAAATCATGTATTTTCATTCCTGCGTYGGTATGGATGTGCTTCTTGCRGTGGTAATGTTGCTTTGGCGCTCACCAATCGCCCTGCCCACCGCAACTTGATGAATAATCAACACAGAGGCAAATGACTATTGACCAAAACAAAATGAAATAGACCCGTTATCATAAATGCGGTTTGTTCTGGATGGATTAAATACCTGGCATGTAACAACAACRAATAAAACAACCGTCCCAAAAAACCAAYGATTTGCAATTCCGATCGCTGCCACGATAGTCACAGGAATATTCACTGCAGCAGATTGCAGCAGAATCCCTACGATTCGGAGGTGTTGTACAGTTGCAGCATCACCAAGACATGCTCTCACGATGCGTYRGTGAAGAAGCAGGCGAACGGTGATATAGAAAGTCCCRAAGAGATCAAGAAGAATGTTGGATACAAAAGCTGTGGCTTGGGTCACTTTTTGAAGTCTAGGGGCATGAGTTACTGCGCCTCCAATAGATCCTGTTACTTTACCTCAGTGAGTATTTCTGACTCCAGAGATATGGAATCTGTGGATAACGATGTACCTATGATTATTATCCAGAGGCACATCGGAAAAGTCCAGAAGAACATTTCCAGGTAGGACTCGCTATTTCCTAGGGCTCTCTGGATCATATAACACCGCCATGCCTTGAAGAGAGTGTTAAATGACTGCAGAAGTTTTGAAGGGCCATATACTTGAAATTAAATTACTTACAAGGAGCCCACCCGTCAGACCAGCAATGAGTACTGGGATAAGCTGGTAAAGAATCGTCAGATCCCTCTCCAAATTTATTTGTTTTTCGAGTGGGGTTGAAAGGAAGACCATGGGACCTTCGCCCGTGATGAAATACACCACCACGATAGCAGTATTGGCCAACAATAAGGCAACGATATACGCTCGCAGAAATCGCAGTTGTTTCGGTCCCACCCTCCCATTTGATGACAAAAGGTTCATGGAAAGTACACCAAGTGTAAGTGAGCCACCATAGAACGCAGCCCCAATAAGTCCTGCAATAGTCACTATCATCACTTCATGGAAGAAGGAACATATCGAATAGAGCTGGCAGAACRAAGTCATGCTGGGGTGCTCTGGGGACCGCGGATGATGTTGTGAGACGAAGCCTGGGTTTTTCTGTGAGACCAGAACTGTGGCAGTTTACTCCACAAAGCCTCTGGATAAGCTTGTGTGGTTTATTGTAGTGAGGGACATTTTATGTAATTTACGTAGCGCAAGAATTTTTTCATAAGTATTTATTGAGATGACATTTCCACCCCTGCACCCCCATTCTTGGCGGTAAATCTGAACTGGTCTGGTCTCACAGTGGCTTCGGCTGGGACGAAACATCACCAGCATATTAATATCGGAGATGGAGGATATTAATCGCATTCTCGATAGCTTCAAGTTCTTCCATTTTCCTCGACCACTGAAGTGTATACTCTCATAATAAGTTCACTGTAATATGTGGGCTAGGAATATAAAATTAGCCTTTGCTTTTGGTTAATCTCATGATACCTGAAGTCAAGCGAGAATCGTAAGCACCTACCCAGATGGGAGTTCTCAAGGTATAAGGAATTTCGCGGTGACTTGGACGACAGCTTCTATGACGTGGATAATTGCCCATTGTCACCTTCATTGATGGCATCTGCCATTTGTGAAATCGATAACACCGTTAGGCACCATATGTATGTACAGTACAGGTATGGGTGCATCTCCCCCTATCTAACACCATGCTTGAGAGGCTCTCCATATCAACGGAACAGGCACCCAACTCTGTACGAGGTCGGATTAGGATTAAGGAACGTAATCCTTTTTGAATAAGGACTCCCTCTATGAAGTTCGGCGAATCAGGGTGTCARCTGAAATAACACATCAACAGCGTTGTATGSACGGACCCCATCCCATAGTTACTCCTATAAAGATGGCGCCCTCGAACTGGTACCGAATATACATAGGGCTACAAGTTGCGGTGGTACTAGCTATAGTGTTCATATATTTCTCTACCCCCTAGCTACCCGCCAAAGTATTACATAAAAATCCTACGAACCAGTAATACAAGTTCCCGGTAATTGGCTTGCATCCCGACCACCATGGTAATAGGTACCTGTCATTTACATGTTGCCCGTCGTCGCCGCAGCCCCGAAGCCTGATTATCGTTGAAACCGAGGTTGAACGATCATCATACATTCGTTCGATCTTGAGCTGATATAATGTCGTTCCTTGCAGTGATAATGTTGCTTTGACGTTCACCGATCGCCCTGCCCACCGCAACTTGATGGATAATTAACACAGAGGAAAACGACTATGAATCAAAAAAGAGAGAATTAGAATATGGGTTTTTTTTCCTGGAATAGGTTTAAAAACCTGGCATGTAACAACAACGAACACAAGGACCGTCCCCACAGCCCAATCATTCGCGACCCCAACCGCCGCTATTATCGACACAGGAAGATTCATAGCCGCCGATTGTATCAGGATTCCCACAAGACGGAGATGTCGCGCAGTTGCAGCATCACCAAGGTATGCTTTCACAATACGTCTATGAAGAAATAAGCGGACGGCGATGTATAATGTTGTGAAGATATCGAGAAGGAGGTTGGATGTTAATGCTACGGCTTGGAGTGCTTTCTCCCACTGCCAGAGGACAGGTCTCGCAGACATCGCGCCTCCAATAGATCCTGTCACTTTATTTCGTTGAGCGTTATTAGCTTCGAGGATGACTATTTTGTAAAAAAAAATAAAAATAAAAAAATACCTATCAAAACTGTCCAGAGGAACATTGGGAAAATCCAAAAGAAAGTCTGCGTGTAGGATTTCCTGTTGCCCAGAGCCCGCTGGATCTTGTAACACCGCCATACCTTGGAATCATGTGTTAAAATGGGACGCAACAAGTTATGGTTGAAGCAGAACAAAAACAAGCTTACGAGGAGTCCCCCTGTCAAGCTACCAATAAACACCGGAACCAAGTCGTAGGCAACCATCACATTATCCATAATTTTCCTTTGTTTTTCGATTGGCATTGAAAGGAAAATCATTGGAAGTTCACCTCTTATGAGGAATATCACCAAAAAGCCAGTATTGGCAAATAACAAGATAACAATGTATGCCCGCAAGAGCCGTCGTGTCTTCTTCAATTCTACTTCCCCATTTRATGACGACAACAGGGACATGCAGAGTATTCCAAGCGTAAGCATTCCGCCGTAGAATGCAGCTCCAACAATCCCCACGACCGTCGTCATCAGTATCTTGTGAAAGGCATCGCATATTGTATAAAGCTGGCAGAAAGACGGGGAGTCCATATAGTTTCGATGTGGGAGGTGTTGAAGAGAATGAGCGTTACTTGAGGCCAGAAAGGATATTGCAGTACTTATACACAGGAGGATGTGGCTGCGCCCTGTTGCCTTTACCAATTACGATATTACCTTCAGTTTCGTAAAGAGGGTAGCTACGAACCCCGACGCTGTCCCAAAGTCTGAGTGCTTAATTTCAGAATCCAGTATCTTGTCGCAAGAGGCTGAGGTGAGCTGGGYGACAAAGTACTAGAATAGTTCGTAGACATCTGGGGCATCCTCCAAGATCTTCACTTCAAAAGGTGTGATGTGCAAAGTCCGAGTGCGTCCCAGGCACCGCAATGCACCCATTGCTGCAACACAGCTTCTCAACAGATGCTCAAGTAAACGCTCGGTGGTTCCCTGGTTCCCTGTTCCGACCGGGCCAAGGGGTACATTCGTTGTATAAAACCGAAATTCCAGGTTTATGGTAGGTAATGATAATGGGAAAGGGATTCTACAACAGCACTAGTAGACAGCAGCCCCTATACCGTTGTGGGATTAGTCACCTGATTATGCAGCGGGGCGTTTATGCCCCGTCATCATCTCTTATATATGTCCAAGGTATATGTTATTGATTACGCTGCGATTGGAGTTGAGTGGCAGGTCAATAAAACGAAATGAATAATGATAGCGTCAAAAGGCTACAATTTAAAAAGGGGGGAATTATTGATAACTTCAAATGTCTGATGATGGTGTAGCGTAGAAGGATAACCACGGATAAAGTCAGGCGAAAGCAGTCCCAATCAAGATGCATAAATTCATAGGTCGTCTTCAGGATCCCAGCGGGAGATCTTGTCGAGCGGTTGATAGTAATATTGCTTATACTTCTTTGTTTCGGTTCGTTTACCCGGCCGTGGCATCATACTACGTATGAGACTGGCGCGTTCTTGGTCACAGTCCATTTCTGGAACGTAGAACCAGCGCGCTTCCACTGAGTGATCATGGTTGTCCTTGAATGGTCGTTRAGCATGAAGATCCAGGGGTCAATAATCAGGGGTACCTTATAGCTACTATCAACTTTCCCAAACACTCCACTTCCCTGCCCCACCGTGCCACTGTGCAACACGCGGTCGAACACCGCACGCCATTCTTGCTCACTTCGCTCCACTTTCATCGAGGGTCTACTTTGCATTACAATTTTGTAAATCGAGGCGATGGTTAATGACGACGCTCTTGACGTAGCCATGCCTTCAATAATCATCCCGCAAATTTCCGCATCCTCTGGGAGTATTCCATTCTGGTCTCGTTTGTCGTCAGAATGAAGCGGTCGAGGTGGCATTGGCACTGAAGAGGCTCGTGATGACGGCGCGAAATGATCGGAAACATCTTTCATCTGTTCCTTGAACGTTGGCGTCGGAACTTCCGGGGAAGCCGGGTCGTCACTGCGTCGTTTTTTAGTGCCGACCTCTGCTTTACCTTGAGAGGATAGCGAGGAACATGCATTTCGAGAGGAGCCGTCGATCGCCTTTGCCCGTTTCCGAGCAGGACCATCCGACTTGTTTTTGTTACGTTTCTTGGAAGTCAAGGAGCTGTCGACAGAGGTGGGATTTGATGACTGGCTCCTCCTGATAGGCTCGATGTTTTCCTTCGTCTTGTCCAGGTTCCCTTTCCACGGTTCCTTACTGACTGAACGTTGCTGGGATAAGGCATCCTTGGGTGCTAGTCCTGTAGTCCGCGAGGATTCCCCAAAGTTGCCAGCGATACTCTCGTCAAGGGGTGTGATAGTGGTGCAACGTGGGGACGGAATCGCACTAATGGGAGTTATAGCCATATTCTGTGGGGGGARTTGGGTAGTCCCTGAAGATTCCGAGGACGAGGACTGCACAGATGATTGAGCCGTAGCCTCTGATTGGGGGAGATTGAGTTTGATAATGGTAGATTCCGCTGACACACATGGCAATTGGTCATGGGGTGTGGGAGTCAAGTCCGGCTTCTGATATCGCGAGAAGTCATGAGCCGCGGCAGATCCACAGACAGACTGAACACTTACAGGAGTGTCGGATACTCCATCCTGATCCAAGTTTTCCTGAGCATCATTCTGTTCCGCCGTAACGAAAGCCATATAACAAGTATCTTCTTCTCCCATTTCTGATGAGATCGGTGATAGCGGGGAAGAAGGGGCAATGAGGGGTGACGAGGGGATGGAAAGACTCGGCGACGACGACCTAGCAGGAAGGAGGGCAAGTGATGATGCTGGTGAGAAAGGCGGAGAGGAGGGCGGCAGGGGAGACGAAGGTGTCAGAACCTCATCAGCTTCCATGCTGCTATCCCTATCACTCGTCAAAGGAGGGAGCGTTTCCATTGATCCAGGTATTGGGGAGGTCGGTAAGGAGGGGAGGATGGCCGGAGATGGTGCGGAGGTTACCTCGGGCACCGACGTATCGCTTCGTTTATCGATTTCAACGGAGAAAGTATGGTCAACGGAAGTCGTAATAGATGGAGCCGGTTCAGAAATGGGTCGCGAGACGGCTAGCACTCCAACAGCCGGTTCGATTGCAGGGACGGATTTACGAGCCGGAGGCACCGACAATGTTTGGTAGGGCATGGGGTCAGTTTTCCATCGACCTCGCTCTGCGGACGTGCGGAAACACGGTGTATGGATACCAAGCTCGCTGAGTGAGAAACCAGGCCCCTCGTCTGCCTCCTCGTCGTTCAAATCGAGGAGAGTAGAGCGAGTGTGAAGTGATGTTGCGCGGACCAGGAGATCAGGCCGACTACTACACTCAAAACCCGTTTCAGCCAACTCATACAATTCTGACTCGTCGAGGTCAGAAACTGTACTGTAGCGTTCCCGCCGCACGGCGTGTGATTGCGACGCGAAGGGAGTAGTAGGGTAGGGTCGAGGTTTAAGGTGCATATACGAAGCTGGAGGTCGGTGCCAGGTGCCATGCGAATCCTCGTGGTGGTGATTAGTAGCGCGGAAGTCCGCGCCAGCTGTTATGCGGGGACTTGAGGTGATGTGCGCATAATCGTAGGTATGTCTGGGTGTCTTGGGTGTCGTTGGGAGGGAAGACGAATATGCGGGTGAGGAGAGGGATTGTTGGGGGAGACGGGGTCCTGRCCATGATGAGAGCGGGGGTAGAGTAACATCGGCCATGGGGTTGGAGAGCCTTGCCAGATGGGAGAGCTCGGCAAGATGGTGGAGACTGGGCGACATGGGGGTCAGGGTGATAAGGGCGGTATATCACGTGGATGCACGCGTTGATTCACACTAAACGCGTTTTGCGCGGAGTCTGAATCAGTACAAATTCCGCCCACGCGTCCCACCGCGTGACTATATGCAGTAACGTGATGCCAAGCCTAGCCGTCTGGAGACTGGAACCCTGTATCAGCGCTGTASAAGTCCAGAGAACTAATCAACTCTACCTAAAACCTAGAGCACTGCGCGTGCGCCAGCCCAGTAGTATCTTGTGCCAGATGCGAGGGAGCGCGGGCATGGTACCGGTGATGATTTGGGACTCTGGGGGGAGGGGGGATGGGGACCCTCAGACCCACCAAGATTCGTCGAATGCTAAAACTGAAGGCTTGGGTTTTTGTAATTTTAAGTCTGGATGTTGATGGAATATCCCGCCTGAGATAATAATTTTTGGCTTGGAGATCGACAGAGGGACGGTGTCGATCCCAAATGCTAATTGGCTCATATTCGGCGTCCCGAACTGTGAGAGGCTGGTCGAGCTACAATGCCGGGCTCCGCCACCTGCATAATATGCTCAAGTCATGCAACAAAAATTGCTAAGCTGGGTGGGGCCCGACAGGTTTAGAACGCACGAATCGTCGCTGAGGATCATAATGCCATCTGGTGGCAAAGTACAACGGTTGACATGTGAGCGAACAGCCCATCCCCGAACCTGGTAAGGCTGGAGTAATCGTTGGGATGCTGGTGGTAGGAAGACAAGGGCATGACGGAGGAAACAATGAGCTAAATTAAACGCTCCTATTGATTTCCCGAAAGTCACGTGCGATAATGAGCACTACACATGGCGGTGCTGCACCGGCACTGACACGACGTTTTGTTGGGAATAATATGAACAAGTGGGGTTGTGTGACCCCGAGAGATCCAGAGTACCCGCTGCATTGCTATCATTATCGAGTTAATGGTTTTGCTGTGTATGTACCGTATGGTTTCTCCGCGCCCGGCCGGCGCAGTTAATAGAATCTTCATCCATCTGCCAGCGCTGTCGCCAAGTGCGTTGCTGGGTGAAAATCCGGAGCGTCGAACAATCATTTCGGCAAATCCGGCGGAGAGCTTCCATAAAAGGAGCGGCTCCCGGGGTTGGCCGCAAATGGAGTGCAGGGCCTACTCCGGTGATTCTCCACCCTGTCCGTCCCATCCTTTTCCTTGTCCCTTCATGTCCTCAACGTCCATAGCGCCGTCCGCGACATCTGCGGTCGCCGCTGCATCCTCCTCGGCCGCATCTCACACAATATCTGTGGGCTCAAACCTCAAGGTTGGTCTTCATGTCCACGGCAACACATCCACCAAGGCTTACCTAGATGGCAATACAGATTGTCGGGGTTATTCTCGCTGTCGTCAGCGGTCTCCTGATAGGCTCAAGCTTCGTATTTAAGAAGAAGGGTCTCCTTCGCTCGCAGGCGGGTGGGGAGCTTGGCGAGGGTGTAGCATATCTCAAGTCGGCAAGTGTCCTCGTCCCTTTACCGGTGGTCGTCCCTCTAACAGGTTCGACATCAGCCGTTATGGTGGCTAGGAATGTCAAGTACGTATCAGGAATCACACCGAATGATCAACAGCCGATAACCATGATGCAGTGATGATTCTGGGTGAAATATGTAACTTTGCAGGTTCGTTGCCATTTTGTCATATGTTTGCATTCAATTCAAGTTTTCCAGCGTATGCATTTGTGGAGGCCATTGTTGTAGTGAGTGTAGGCAGGAGCCGGCGTTATGGTTGTCTGACTACCGCCTTCGCAGACACCGCTGGGGGCTTTGTCCGTTGTTATCTGCGCGGTTCTATCTTCATTATTTCTCAACGAAAAACTCACCTTCTTTGGCTGGCTGGGTTGTGGCCTATGCATAGTGAGTGTCCTTTTTGCACCATATTTTCTCGTGTTCACAGCGATATCTAGTTGGGGTCGACTATCATTGCGCTTAATGGTTGGCTGCCCTTCACCAGCTTTTTGATTATAATTAATCTCGCAACCATAGGCCCAAAGGAAGAATCAGTTGGACAGATTCGTGAATTCCAGAAGCTTTTCCTAGCTCCTGGCTTCCTCACATTCGGGGGAGTCCTTATTGCCGCCTCCATGGTTATCATCTTCTACTTCGCACCCAAGTAAGTGAATACCAGACATTCTTAGTCTTGCAATCACCTTACATCTCCAACAGATATGGAAAGAAGAACATGTTGTGGTACATTGCAGTTTGTAGCATGATCGGTGGCATTTCCGTTAGTGTTACCACCGGCCTTGGCGCCGCCATAGTAACGACAGCAATGGGGGACAACCAGGTACAATTCCACCCTACATGTGATATGCCGATACTAATGTGCCTTTCAGTTCAAATACTGGTTTATGTATTTCTTGGCTGGTTTTGTTATCATTACCTTGCGTACGCCGCACCATCTTCTATTTGCTACGGGATGCTGACCCATCTCAGTCATGGAAGTCTACTACCTTAATATGGCCCTGGCGCTCTTTAATACAGGTACGTATGGCTAATTTATTCATGTTGGCGCCATCTGACATGCATTCTGCAGCCATGGGTAAGCCACTTGATTCATACTGGATTTGACTATTAACCGATTTTCTAGTGACCCCCACATACTATGTCATATGTGAGCGAAAGTTTCTCTAGCATCTAACCCTCTTCTAATAAACTCCTAGTCACGTTTTGTTCCATGGTTACCACAGTCGTAAGTTGAAGACACCGATTCCTTTGTAGTGACCCTCTAGGCGCTCAACTCCTCTCCACCAGGTGTTATTCAAGGGTCTTAAAGCATCAGTGACACAGATCCTGACCCTCGTCCTGGCATTCCTCGTGATCTGCGTTGGGATCACCATTCTCCAGATGTCCAAAATCGACCCGGTACAACTCAACAAGCTGGACCGACGTTCTACTATCCTGCTCCAGGCTGCCCGTTCACAAACAGAGACTATGGACGAGAAAGTTCCTCTCGGCTTCGAAGATCCTGGAATGGATACACTCCGTGGTTCATTTGGCACCATTGGCAGTATCATTCGTGCAAGGAGCGTCCGGAGAATGAGCCAGAGCAACAGCCATGCACCGAGTTATCGTACTCGTCCAGTCGGTGCCGCAGCGCCTTACACCAGTGGAATCCCTTTGACAGACGAAGATGGTGTCAGATTTTCAGACGAAGGGCTAGGTGGTTTGAAGCGCCACCAGCTCTACGATGCTCCTGTACCTAAAGATAACGACACTGCATCGTTACAATCACAGATGGTGAACAAACGCCCCACTATCAAGTTTGACAGCCAAGATGTCGTCCACCAATACAACCGCCCAGGCGAAGGAACAAACCAAGCCACACATGAGCATCGGACCGCTCTCGGGAGTCCAGCGTTCCACAGTCTCAACAGTTATCCCCCTCCTCCCCTTCCAAGGTCACCTCTTGCTGCTGCTGAGGGAAAGCTCTTGGATATTGATGGCCCTGAGGTTGAGAGTCCCACTACCACAGCTCCTGCCACAGATCATGATACTCTAGCAAGTATTATCCCACCCCACCTAGAGCGAAGTCTCAGCAACGAGGTGCGGAGCGCACCGCCAACGATGTATGCGCGGTTCCGTTCACCACCATCATCCGCTTCACGGAACGATCTGCGTGACCTCTTCACGAACTCACAAAGTGCAGGGACGCTTCTGTCCTTCCCGTCGGTGACTGATTCTGGCCGAAGCGAGGAGGTGTGGGATGAGGAGGAGTTGGAACGGCAGAAGGAGAAGGCGAGAGAGCAGGAACGTGGGCGGTCGCTGAAGCGGTATCCTAAGGGGGATGGAGTAGATGATAGGGAGGAAAGTATGTCGCTGTGGCATAAATCCCCCACTGATGAGGATGATGAACCTCCACCGGAAGGAGGTATCAGACTTGTTGAGCAGCCCAATAGGATATAGGGTGTAGGGTGTGGTTGGGGTGCTTGCTTGCATGGACACTGGAATTAGGACCATCTTGTCGTTTTTAATCATGTATTTCGTTGGTTTTGGGACTTTTCACTTGGGCAACGACTTGTCATGATCATGGCTAGCTACGTTATTATTGTCTTTTTTTTTCCCCTAAACTATCACTGTTTTTCGTAGAGTCGTTAACAGCGCTTGTAATTTGTATCTGACCCGGTCACGAGAAACCCTCGYATCAGCATGTTCCTTAGCCGCAAGAGGGTTTATCATATATGGGTATTATTCCAGAGAGAACGGACAACAAAATCATYCGGTTCCGGTTTCTGAATTCTAGAGAGCACCGAATTCATTTCGAAGCGCACTAAATCATTCCCACTTGCGTCAATTGTGGGGCCAAGATAATGGAGGGGATGAAGGACACAAGCTTACGGGTTCTATCGATACCGGGAATAAGGTAAAAGCCATTGGTTGGTAACCCTGTCTTGGTATCGACGAAGATACCTATGGTCCCGGCAGGATGGTCTATCCATGTCCACGGAGCGACCCCGCCTTTGGCAGACAAGGTGAAAGTGAGGTTATTTGAACGCGTTATTAAGATTTTCGGTTCCTCGAGTTTGGCGTTGGCCAAG
This sequence comes from Lepiota subincarnata, assembly GCA_023014305.1. Lineage (NCBI taxonomy): Eukaryota > Fungi > Basidiomycota > Agaricomycetes > Agaricales > Agaricaceae > Lepiota > Lepiota subincarnata. The sequence continues at coordinate 1,281,834 of JAECYV010000005.1, forward strand.
GAAGTCGGTGTGAACTTGGGGTGGGGTTTCCCAGCATTATTAGTCTTCAAAGTGATCTAAAGTAATAAAAAAACGCACCCATTGCTCGTTGGTGACTAGTCGATTGCCCACCCTTGCTGTCAAGTTCAGAAGCATCCAAACCTCGGTCGCATTATGTCCAGTGGGTAGAATATTGGCCAAACCCGTTTGTTGAACGATAAGCGAGTTGTTGAGGCTCGGGGCCGTAAATGCATGTCGAGAGGAGTTGAGAGCGTTACCTCTCCAGTCGTACCACGTCAGCTGCGCATTTCCCTCGACAGACTCCAAACGATCCGATATGACCAAAACTTCCAGAGTCTCATTCTGGGCAGTCCAGAACGGATAAATAGTCACAGGCGAAAACACGCCCGTAAGTCCATACTGCAGGACCTTCCACCTCCCAGAATACTCAACACTCGACCAACTYACGCCTTGCCAAATATCATTCAACTGCCAAACGAGTGCGCCAAGGTTGTTCTCGCCTTTTCCTGCGCCGTGGCGGTACCAAGCCACCTGAGCTACCATCGCCATATTTTGGAAGATCTGGGTGCTCCAGCACCATTGTGCGAAGGTCTGGTTGGTGTCAGATGTGCCTGGGCGTGGAAGCCAGGTTTCAACGGCAAGAGTTAGTTCACGTTGACCTTCGGGTGCGTTAGGGTTTGGGAATTCGAGACTGCCTGCGGCCGGGTGGTGGTCCCGGGACATTACGACGGTGGAATTGAAGGAGAAGTCGTCCGGAGAGGTGAGCACTTCTTCCCAGGTATAGAAAGACGGCATTGAGTGGAAGCTGGAGGGTATAGAGGGTGAGCCACCGGTCTGAAGAAAATAATGCATTGGRTATACCCGAATTCGTTCATGAAACTGAACTTTCTGATTAGTGAATGTGATACAGGAGMCATGGGTTACTCACCGTGTGACGGGGAAAGTCCTATAGTCAAATGCCACGGAAGCATCATAGTTGTACCGCTCTAYATCGTAGATAAAGTGAGACGAAAGTGTCCGTACGCAACTAGCTCACCTCCATTGCCATAGATCTCGCCGGGCGTTTCATTCCTTAGACGCAGCTCGTATGGGTCAAGGCTCAGAACACCAGTGGTGGTAGAGCAATCGGTGTAAGGTACCTGTAAAAAGCTGAACGCCTTTGTACCTGATAGGCGTCGACAAGACGTACGGAACGTGTTTCCGAAGATACAATAGGTTGGAGGAAGTCTTGGAATAATGCAACATACTAATCAAAAGTTAGTGAGTCGCAAAAAGTCGAAGGTAGCTGCAACGACATGCCTCGTTCAGGTAGTGAGTTCCATTTGCTAGTGTTCTAGCAGCGGTCGTGACAATACCCTCAATCTCATTACCACCGGCCCACTGCGCATTGCTAGGATGCGCATTAACACGCCTTACGTTCTGCCGTACCTCAGGTTCAATGGACTCCAGCAAGAAGTCATTGATTGGGTACAACGAGTCCGAAAAGATGAGTTCGGACCAGGCTAGGATGCCCATTTCATCGCAGAGGGAATAGAAGTCGTAGACACCACCAGCAACGCCAGGGCCAGACGGTTGATAAGTACCTCCTCCCCATACGCGCAGCTAACGACGTTATTTCAATATRGAACCCAATGAGCTGAAGGAGGCAAAACAAACCATATTTTGTCCGCTCCTGACAGCRCTTTCCAACACCCACCGCACCTGATCAGTAGTAGTTCTCGCGTAAAAGGGATCAAAAGGGATGATGTTGGTGCCAAGAGCATAGAAAGGTTTGCCATTGATGTTGAAATGCCAGTTATCTCCAGGGGTAATACCCTTCTGAACCTCCTCCTGTGTATATGCTGCCTGGACGAGCTGAATGGTGCGGAACCCTGTACGGGCATTGAATGCTACGCTATCAACCACACCTCCCGAAGATCTCAGGTCGAGTGTGACCGATAAATTGTACAGTTGTGGTGTGCCAAGATTGTGAGGATACCAACGCTTAGGTATAGAGTCAGGTATCCTCCATACTGCATTTACCCAGCTCGGCCCGCCCCCACTGCCGGAAGGTAAAGAACGAACAGGAGACACAGAGAAGGTYTTGGATACCCTAAGTTCTGGGAAAGCAAGAGTCAAGGAGGTAGTCCGGAAGTCCGTCGARGATTGCACAGCCAATGTCACGTTAACGACCCAATCGGCGTCCTCTCTCGGGGGCACGGAGAACGACTGCCCAACCTTATAGATATCGACAGAACTTTCCTCGATGAAAACCGGGCTTGGAGTACTGACGCCCCTCTTGTCCGGGGAGATTGGCGGAGTTCCGATTGTCTCCTTCCTACCGTTTGGCGAACTCAAGGTTACAAAATAAGCAGGTTTGTATATGCCACTGGGTACGAAAGCTGGCCCCTGGTATATTTGTCAGACAGAATATCACAAATTGACCAAAACAGGCAAATACCCAATCCCATCCAAAATCTGAAGCGATTTTCCTGACCCACTGGCGGACTCCTGGGTATTCATACTGGCCAATTCTAGGTGAGCGTTAGGCATGATAGTAGTTGATAGCACCCACGTTGTCACTAGTTCTTACCCCATTGCCATTCGGGAAGAATTCTGCGTCGGGTCTTTGTGTGACATTCAGTCCGTAGGTCCACGCAGATTCAAAGGCGACAGTTAACTGGGCGTTCTTCGGGGAGGCTAGGATGTGGGTGACATCAAAAACATATTGGCGGAATTGATTGTTGACCCATGCGATTGGCTGGTTGGCTAATGTCTAGAGGGATGAAGATAATTGAGCTCTGGTTACTTTGGGTGAAACACGCGACATCCGTACGATATTCGCAATAGTATCGATTCCATAGAAAACAAGCAAGGTCCTCTTGGAATTCCTGAACGCATCGCTCTTGAGGAATGGCGAAATGTCGGCTGTATAAGTCCAGTTCTCGTTGACAACCCAACGCTGAGTAAAATCTGTGGGTGCGTCAGATACAACCCAGTGGTAATGAAATCCAATACTTCTGACCATTTATTCCGAGCAAGGGTTCCGTGATTATTCCAGCGTTCAACAAGTCGATGTGGGCTTGATTCGGGGGGCCAGTAGAAGGTATCTTGATCGTTCCATTAGTGTTTGTGAGCGTCCACTTCAAGCTAGCAAGATTGATGACCTCCGCAAGAGCAGACGTCACCAAAAGGTTTGTTAGAAGCAGGCGAGTCAAGCTTGGCCACGGCATCTTTGACAGCGGGGCCAGCAATCACCGCGTCGGGTCCCATTTATGTGAAATATGGCATGACGGCGTGGTGCACTTGTAATGGACTTCTGGACTAAGAATATATGCTCCTCGGCGTGGCGTGGCGCGTAGGAGTTGAGTCAGAAGGGAAAGAAGATGTATCATGCGACTGAAGCGCTAAGGCCCTATGCCTTGCCGGAGATGCGCGTGGACCGTGCTTTCGCTGTAGCCAATTGTACTGCTGAATGTCTAAGGCCAGTGCCCTCCAATATGAACTCAACAATGGATCTCACAGACCGGTCGAATGGTTGGAGATAAGGGATGAGAGTAAAGGATAAGAAAAGAACAGGTCACGTTTAGGAACCATAATCACATGGGCGACCGGTGAAATCATCGATCAAAATTACAGACATAACGATAATAGCAGGCTGGCTTTCGTTGATCATAGAATCAAAGCATCGGGTAGCACCTCGATCCAGTACCTGGAAAATTTAGACATATCAGCGACAACAAGGAGTTATCTCGGCGGACCCTTTATATCTCACCCATCAGGGTCAAGAATGAAAGCGATATGCTTCATCTTGCCGTCCGTGAGCTTCTTCTGGAATCGAACACCAAGCTTTTCGAAACGTTCGCACGCCGCCTCAACGTTGTCCACAGTAATAGCGATATGCCCAAAGCCCCGCCCGGGATCCGAATTACCACTAACGTATCCCTTAAAATTAGGATCGGATTCCGTGCCATGGTTGTGCGTTAATTCCAAAAAGCCTAGGCGATCATGTTGTAGTTGGTTACTGGCGTCGCAAAGAGTATCAGAAAAAAAAAATCAATACCTTCACGAGAAAATCGAGTCTTCTCCTTCTCTTCTGTGTCCAACTCACGCCCTTCGTGATTGAACGCTAGGAAATACAGCGTAAAGTCATTGAACTCTTTGACTACGGCCGGAGTCGAGGAGTTAGAAATCCACAAGACGGTGTCAAAGATATTAGAGTTTACCGGCATAGAGTTCCATCCCAAGGATCTGAGAGTTTAACATCAATTTTGATTAATCCGTCGTATAGAGACTACACGGCTCACATTTTGGTAGAAATCCAATGACACCTTGGGGTCCTTGACGCGAATCATCGTATGGTTGAACTAGCTCACAAAATTATCTTCCAGCTCTACGCTACCGTATCAACCACTTAACAGACCTTAAAGCTTGCTGTCTCTGCGGTGCGAGGCATGATGATGATGTGAATAAAGGTGAAAGTGATATGGAGAGTCAGAGACAATCTTTATAAAGACTTGAGAACCGAAATCATGCATGACGACATGATCAGTCAGCCTATGTTTCCCGATCAGGGAGTTAAAAGCCACAGAAATATACTCAGGGAATTATCAGCTTCTTTTAGGAGTTAGGGACTCTCAGCCCTTCGAGCACACATAGAGCTCATGAGGTAACCAACCAGAGAATTTATCCATAATAAGTTGCATGTATCATACCTCTACCATGTCGAAACACTAATTTTCACCTCATATTAAAATGACACAGGCTCTCCCATCTTGAGTACTCAGTTCATTCTTACAAGCTTATTCCAGGTAATAAAGCAGGACCAGCAAATCAATTAATCATACAAGACACGATACAAACAGTCATCAGGTAAAATAAAGCAATAATAAAAAGGTAGGTATCCATCAGACAGACACTCATCTCGCAGGCAAGTCCATCTCCACACTCTTAACGAGGTAAAGAATAGAAAACAAGCCTAAACGTCCTCGAGACACTGCATAACGCAAGTGTCATGTTCTCTGTTGAACGAGAGAGTGCGAATGTCATCGAGTGGATATGAAGGATGCGGCATTTGTAAAAATGCGAGACTCGGTCAGTTTCTGTAAACAGATCCTGTTCGAGTATGTTCTAAGGAGCAACAGATGGGCGCGGCAGGGTTTATATATCCCATCTGCATGGTCCGTGCACCGCTCATTAGGTAAGCAAAAATTTCTCTGCATTCTTCGGAGTTCGGACCTGTTCGGAAAATAACCCCGAAGAGCAAGGAGTGTCCATTATTAGTTGCAGACCCGTAGTGGATGAATGATATACGTGGGCGGGGAGGGAGCGGGGGAAAAAGTACGACCAAATATCACGTAGAAAATCAGACTTTAAACGTCGAACTTCTCGGGCTCATCGAAACCTTCCACTGTGACATTCCACTTCCACCTTCCCTCTAAAAAGCCCTTGGCGGTATCCTCCAAGACAATCTCATTCCTCTTCTGCACGTATACGGCCTTGTCTGTGACTTTCTGCCGTAGAGTAGGGATGTTCTCGGGTTCGATAGGTCCCTCAAGGAGCTCAGAGAGGTCCTCGACAGCTTTCTCCAGGTCCCTGAACGAGAAATCAGATACAAATGTCTTGTGCATTAGAGACCGCCATCCCCTACCTTTGATTATCCTCAAAGAGATCCTTTTCATTGCCCTTCGCCAGGTAATAAGCCATGGCGTATGTCCATTTGAGGGTCATCCTACAACGCTCCGCTTCCTCCACTGCCTTTTTCATGAATTGCACCTGGTAGCACGTTTCCTTAGCAAGGATGTTTGTGAGTGAGCTATCGCCACACGTACTTCAATCCACGTGAGCGAGGAAGTGATCTGCATGTCCTCCATCTTCTTCTCCGTCTTGGCGTAAAGGTCCAAAGAAAGTTTAGCGGATTGTTCATGGTTAGCCCACCGGTTATAATACTATCGTGGTATCGGCAGGATATTTTTGGCAAAAGCAAGAAAAGGCTTACATGTAAATAGCGCTCAAGGGACGCACGACTCCGACTTTGAGCATCCCGGGCCTCCACACCCGCTTTTTCATCATATCGGTTGCAGGAGTACCACGCAGTCCCATGTTCGCTCCAGGGACCCATACAGACCCAGCAAAACTCATGTTTGCACTTTTTACAGGTCATATGGCTTAGAAGTGTGTTAAAAATGGCATTTCTGGAACTCAATCGAGATGAGACTTACTTGCAGCCGCCATTCTTCTCGATAGTGCTCTGGCATTGACTACATTCCTTTGTATTACTCTTGATCCAATTCGCAGTCTCACTATCGTCGCGACACTTCTTCAACCACATCTTTGCAACGTTGCATACAACTGGACGGTGGTCGCTCTCCACGTGACAGCCAAAGCAGAATTTGTGCTCCTTCCCTGCTAATCCCCAACCACTCTGGCTCTGGGACATTTGATCGCCAATGCCACGAGCGCCACATGATACCGTTGGAACAACAGTGGTGAGGCTGGACCTTTCCGCCGCAGAGGGACAAGAGACTGTATTGGTACATGCCGGGTAGGGGCAAAACTTGAGTTTCTTATTTGACGCAACATAGTGACGGACAAGAAGCTCCTGGAAGCGTGACCAAGTCTTCTTGTTTTCCTCTTCCTGCGCCGAGTCCCCTATCGGAGAACCGGGCTCAGGCACCAGAATCGAACGTATGAAGGGATCAGGACACACAAGTGCACAACCTTCCGCCATACACTTGGCGGAATGTTCGCTCTCATCTCGAATCTTGGACACGAGATACGCATTCCAGCATCCCGAACAGAAGGTGTGCTCGCAGTCGAGGGCGAGGGTTCGGAGATCTGGTGCGTCGTCAAAACAGATAGGACAGACAAAAGGTTCGTCGGATTTAGGCTTGAAAGGTTTAGGTATATGGTAGGAGAGCGTAGGAGAGGTCCCAGGGGACTTGCTTGTGGATTTGGGTCCTGTGAGCGCCAACAGTCTAGATGTGGCACGTGTGGGGCGCCGTGCTGAGGATCCGTCGGTTGATCGTGTGCGGGTTGGTGCCAGGGCAGCAGCTGGCTCAGGAACAGTGACACCCGCAGCAACAAGCATTAATGTTGGATTGTCCATGTACTTCTCGACCAGGCGTTCCTTGTTCCACTTCATGTGGCGCAGCAACAGACTTGCGATGCTTTCCTGCGGACAGGGGATGATAAATAACGGGAATTGAGGGGATTGACCCGTAGACCTACATCGACACCGCAGATGCTGCATATGAATTCGGYGTCTTCTGTCATGAGCCTTTCCACGGCAGTCTGGCTCAAGGACTCGTACTCGACTTCGTAGGACTTGCGTTTGCCCCTGGGAGCTACCTTGAAGTCATCACCCCCATAGAYATCCATATCCATGTCATCCTCCGAGACCCCCGACACTGGGCGACAGGTAAGATGGAGATGGAGAGATCAATGGCTGGGAGGCTCACTATCGTCCTGGGTACCATCTATCATCTCCTCATCGTCATAATAATCGCCATCCTCGTCTGAGTATTCGTAGTCTGAGGACATTGGAGAGAAAGTACAGGGGGGTGTGTTCGTCGCTGTTGTGGTCGATGTGCTCGAGGGTGTCAGGCGTGTCTGGGGGAGAGGGTCGAACGAGGTTCACCCGGGCTCCTTTGCTTTATGCCTCATTTACTGCGTCACGTGATATTAATGGGTGGCAGTACGCCACCTGCGTAACCCGCTCGCAGCGCTCCCCGTCACCTATACTATACTCGATGACTCTGTGAGCGCGTGCTGTAGTCATCGATCCGCCCGCGTTGACGAGGTAACGGGCCTATTGGCAATGCGTCCCTGGGTGAGGCTGGGCTAACGAGCCAGTACTACCGATGGATCACGTAATCTGCTCGATTTCCCCAGCGGAGTTTGCGCCAATCCTCGATCAGTTGCCAAGATGAACAACTTGCGCATGGTGCGTGTATGTTGTCTCCTGGTCTCGATTTCTGAACGCGCGAATATCAGCTAGAACAYAACGAGGAGGATGACACTGCGGAGGTGACCTGGGGTAGGTTACAACAGTCAAGTTTTTACCGAGGCCCTTGGCATGAACTCGACTAGAGGATCAACAGCAAATCAACACGTTCTCCAAGCTCAATACTCGTGTAAGAGGGTTGGAGGAAAAGCTTCAGGAGATCAAGGTGGCGCCCCGATGTCAATCAACTTTGCCCCCGTATTATTGATAGGCTTTACAGCAACATAAAGAAGCTCTAGATGATCTGTCAACCGAGCTGGAACTCGCCGATGAGGATGAGCCCGTTCTGTACGCGGCACATGCACATTGTATCTCGCATTCGTTGAGGCTTACACATTTTATAATCAGGTACAAAATCGGCGAGACTTTCCTGCACATGCCACTCCCCCAAGCACTTCGAAGACTTGAACGCGACCAGAAGGGAGTGGACGAGCGTTTCGCTATAATTTCAGGGGAGGTGGAGGAATGCGAGGCAAAAATGAGAGAGCTGAAGGTTGTCTTGTATGCAAAGTTTGGCAAGGCTATTAACCTCGACGATTGAGGCTCTTCTCGACATCCTGTTCCATTTTCTTCCCCTATTCAAATTCCGGCAAAAACTGCATTCGCTTTCAGCCAGCGCTTTTTTTCTTTTCTTTGGAGCTCAGTCCGCCTCCGATCCTCCCGAACACCATTGCAACCTGCTGGTACTTATGAGACGATCAATACCGATCTCACAGACTAAAGAATGGACAGCCCAACAGCGATTTGTTCGCCCGCCGTGAAAAGTGAATCGTCAGCCGCCCGTCGCCCGCCTTTGCACAACAGCCAGTAACTGTCACCGGAAGCTGGCAAGGAGCTTAGGAGGGCAAGATGCGGCTTGGAACTTCGGATTTCGAAACCACCTGTCAACCTTTGCATTTCTTCAGGARCTGAAGAATCGAAAAAGCAACCACACCAGTTTACTTTATCCGTCCCTTCAGAAGCGGCGCCGACTMTTGACAGCATAGAAGGAGAGGGTTGTGAGAAACAGATGCAAGGGTGTCTGGCTTTTGTCGATCACAGCATTTGATTCCGTAAAGAAATCSCAGGTGACAAGCAACCTCGATACCACAACTAAGAGCGTCACAAATCTTATTGTCAGTCARCTAGTCGAGTGGTCAAAAAGYCTTTTTGATGTTCTTACATACTTTATGTCGTTCGTCAAATCCTGCCCTCCTCCCCCTGTGTCGCTGTGATGTTGCAAGAGTAAATGTATCGGAAATCATATCATCTTACAAACATCATACACGACATATTTTTCGAGTCCCGTTGTTCTGTTGGCCGCCTCCTATATGCATTAAATTATTATTCCGCCAGAAGGTCAGTAGACTGTTCCGCRAAACGAAATTTCTAGGGCAGAAGACGACCAATATTCGTCGATTATCGCCGGCTCAGCAATGTCCTGCGCCTCGATCTGTAATTAGATTACGAAAAAAAAAAAAAGCAAAGTAAAACTGGAATTGCCTGGATTGGCAAGACTTTTGATAGGGTTAAAACGCCTCCAGACTGTTGACAATTGGAACGGCAGGCCTTTGAGGTGCCAGGAGAGTATGCATTTATAAAATAGACCCAGTCATGCACGAGATTTTTCACCCTGCAAGTGGGCCCACAAGCGGACGCCGTCGTCGACAAACAAGGCCCATCATCAGTCTCGGTCATTCCACCATGAAGCGAAGGCAGACTTTAAGCGAGTCGCCGGCGCTGAAGAAACACAAGCCAGCAGACTCGCTCGAAACGGCGCCAGCAGACGCGGATGGGTGGACAAAAGTCGAGGGGCGGAAGCAGAAGAAAAAGCAGAAGCAGGCGGGCAAGAGTGATGTGTGTGTGTGTTTCCCACTTGTACATTTCGCCTGGGCCCCAAGTGCACTATGTTCCTCCCTTGCTTACTTGTCTCATTCCCTCCCAGATGTCCCAGCCCCGCTTCATGTACCACAACGCAGAAATCAACAAGAGATCCCATGCAGTCAACRTAGATGTATGTCGCCGCTATCGAACGCGCAAAAGACATCGGTCACTCACTACAGAATAGGATGTTCGGGACCTCGTCCTGCACTTGGTGGCCGACGCTCCACCGCCCAACTGGCTCCGCATCGATGTATGCTGCTCTTCTCTCTTCCGCAAATTCCCGTGTGCTCATGTTACATCCCAGAATGCCCAGCTGATTCACAAGGTCGTCGCTATTTTGATACCAGGATTGACTCCGGACATGCTCGCGTTGCCTCCGTTGCCCACTGCCGCAACTGCAAACCCCAACCTGCCCATTTCAATACCTCTGCTCTCAAAATCACAAAACGCGGATTCTGCAGCTGCTAGCATTCCCTTCATTGCAAATACTTTCACCCATGCCTGTCCAGCACGCGCTCCGGGGGACCAGACCCGCATGCACAGCGTCCTCAGCACGTTCTTTAATGGACCAATGAGTGGGGAGGAGAGGAAGAAGAGAATAGCCCAGAGGCTCGACTGTATGTTAACTTTCCAGCTCACTGTATTCCCCCACATTCAGCAGCCGTTACAGCAGAACTCAAAGGAGACAGGGAACCCTCGCAGTTCACTCTGTCACTCGAACAAATGATCGAGAACGATTATCCAATCCCTTCCTACATGGCTGATGTCTTCCAGAAACCGCCAGGATGGGTGGAAACGCCGCAGCCTAAGATCCTGTCAGCCGAAGACAAGCTCAAAGCTCCCAAACAGCGAGTTTATGCTATAGACTGCGAGATGGTGGGGAATTTGTCTTTCGTCGCCTCCATCTACACGGCTGAAATCTGCCCTATAGTGTATAACTGAGGATGGCAAAGAACTGACCCGCGTTTGCGTCGTCGATTACCATACAGGCCTCGTCGTTTATGATCAACTAGTTAAGCCAGCTAAACCGATCACAGACTATCTCACTCGGTATGTGAGCTGTCCTTTTGACCATATCAATTCTTTCTTAAGGCAACATCCAATAGGTGGTCTGGCATAACCTCCGACGCGTTAGACGGCGTAACAACGACCCACGCTCAAGTTCAGGCCCACATCCTTCGATTACTCTCACCTCCGGTGGCTAACCCCTTTTCTACCACCRCAATCGATGCCCTCCCKACGCCGACTCCGATCCTTCTTGGTCACTCCCTCGAATCTGATCTCAAAGCCCTCAAAATCTGTCACCCACTTTGTATCGACACAGCTGTGATATACCATCACCCTCGCGGAAGGCCACTCAAACCTGGTCTAGCATGGCTTACGAAGAAATGGTGTGGCAGGGAAATCCAAACGCGCGGTGAGGGTGGGCATGATCCCGAAGAAGACGCTCGTGCTTGTTTGGAGCTTTTCAAGAAAAAAATGGAAGGTGGTCCCGGATTTGGCGAGTTCAAGGTGGACTATGAATCGATTTTTGAACGTATGGGACGTTCGAGGAGACGTGCGGGAGGAGGTGGTGGTGGTGGGTCTGCGGAGAGTGTCAGGTCCGCTGTTGTGGATCATGGGAATCCGGCGGCTATGCATGGGAGTAAGGCGACCTCGGCGGTTGGGTGCACGAGTGATGAAGAGGTTGTGAAGGGGTTGGTGGATGTGTTGCCTTCGCATCAGTTTGTGTTTGCGAGGTTGATGAATCTTGCGAATGTCCAAGGATGTAAGTTTTGTGTCTCGAGGGATACATCTCTAATTGACGCTGATGTCTTCTTAATTTCTACATACGTTTAGGGACAACACCAAAACCGACCCCCGACGCTCCGCCGCCTCCACCGCCTGTACCACCCACACCCGAAGCCCTCGCCGACGCCCTCCAGCAACTCAACACCCATTTAAAAACCATCTACGCGAATCTGCCATCCAAGACCGCTTTGATCGTGTTCACAGGCCATTCGGAYCCACGACGGATGGCGGCTCTGAATTTGCGCAAGTCGGCGTTTGAGGGTGCGTTGAGGGCGGGGAAGGTGCCGGAGGAAGTGGAGGTGAAGTGGAGTGCGGCGGATGGGAGGGAGTTGGAGGAGGCTGTTGAGTTGGCGAGGAGGGGGTTGTTGTTTCTTGGTGYGAAATATTAAGTTTGGGTTTTTAGCTCTCGGGCTGGTTGATGAGATTTGCTATTGGGGTGGGATATGAATTATGCCTTCGCTGCATCTGTTTCTTGGGTGTGGTAGGCAGGAAAAAAATACCCCTCTTGTCAATTGGTCGTGTGGTTCCCGTAACACGAGACCGATTACAGAAATCTCCTCTCCGAGTTCACGTTTGCATTTGAGATCCAGCCCATTGTTTTATTTCTTAGATACAATGGTCCAGTTCTTGCTATGCTCAGAGAGGCTGGGCGACAACTTAGAAAGATCATTTGCGAGTAAAAAAAGGATAAAATTTGACTAATTAAACCAAGTTACTTATAGCCCTAACTAAAAAGAAGTTTTACGTGCTTTGGTTCGACTCGCATCGAAATGATGCAAGTCTTAAGCCCAGGGCCCAGCGACAAGGGAGCACGAGGATCAAGAAGACCCTTCCCCAGGAAAAAAAAGAAGAAAAAAAACTACTTATACTTTTTTTTTTATATTGAAAAGGGAAAAAAGCCTGCCAGCAATGCGCGACAGGACACTGTCAATCTCCTAAACCCACCCATGACACACAGAGTAGTGACAGAGGGGAATGGGGGAAGGATGAATGTGAACAGCTAGTCACTTCGTGCAGAGCCACAAAAAAAACGCCCGCGTCAACAAATTCACGTCCCCACCTGCAGAACTGACTTTAAACTCGACCACATCTGGGCCATAATGTGGGAGCAGTCTGCGGTGTGTGAAATGTCGACCTCGGGCGGGCAGGACGATGCGGAGCGGGAGGGGAATGATGAGGGGTTAAAAATATAAAAAGGGAGAGAAAATAAGAGGCAAGCGAGGTGTATGGTAGGATGCTGATGAGTTACTATACAAGCGGATGGCGGATTGAGTGACATGGGGAGGGCTGGGCGACCATGATTATAGGAGTGATATGGCCTGGCGTTTCCAGTTTAGCACAAGGTCACAGACTTCTGATGCTTAAAATGGACTTACGGTCGTTATATCCCAGCCCCGCTTCAACAACCCGAAGCCATCCCATCAGGTTGCTGGGTTGGCGCTCAGCGGCGTTTTGTGGTAGACATCGACACCCAGAGGGTGATGGGGAGGAGGGTGGTAGAGGGGGAGGATGTGGATGTAACGTCCTCTCCGTCCAGAGTACAACCCCTTCCACGTCGGCAAACTAACGCGCGTCGCTTGGCTGACTTTCAACTCGACCACGTCGTGACGTAGGAGCAGCCATGCTGCGTGCGAGATGTCGACCTTGGATGGGCTGGACTAGGGGGGCGGGAGGGGAGTGATGTGGGAAGTGAAAATATCGAGGGAGAAGGACATAGAGTCGCATGACAGTAGATGTACTATACGGCCGCGTGAGTGGTTTAGGCATAGGAGTACTCACCGTAAATGATGTGCTGAAAGTTATCAAACTCCTACGGCTGACCGTTAATACAAAATGAATCAAAGGGTCAAATGAGATTTACCGTCAACAAGTTGTCAGCTGGAGTAAGCAGCACAAGGCCAACCCATTGTGTTGCTGCYTGTGAAAAGGATTAGACGGAGGGCTGGGCGACCATTATTATGGGTGGTGTTGCCTGCCAATCGAGCTCAGTATGAGATCACGAGTATCTGGTGCGATGAACGTACGGTCATTGTATCCCAGCCCTGCGTCAGCAACCCGAGGCCATCCCATCGGGTCGCTGGTAGGTTTGGTTGATATTTGGTGGCGGTCGGTGGTGGCACAAAGGGTCCGCTGCCTGCGGGGAAGATCGTGTGATCCGAGGTTTAATACCCGGCAACCTACTCCGAAGCGTCAGATGACATTCATACTCTTGATACTGAGTCGACTTACTTTGTGGCAAGCGACAGGTGCAGCTCCACCGACGGTAGACTTGTGCCGACATCATCGTGGGTGCGTCAGTTGACGACCCAGACGTTAGCCTGCATCCACAACACGGTCAGAAGTCTGCAGCAAAGGAGAAGCGATGACGATGGCGACCCACCTTTGAGAGCACAAGTCCATGCCCAGCCACCGAGGCGGATGTCAAGGGCAGCACTCTAGCTCATTGCCAGTAGGCGGTGTCAAGTTGATCACCGAGTGCGCATAGTAGTAGTGACAAGTCCGAAGTCAAGAGAGGTGAGGATCCAGACGCCCAGGGTGTCGCTCTTTTATACCTTTGTGCTGAGCAGAAAATCCCACGAGGAGCGTACGATTCCCGACAACCCTCGGCCCAGTGGTCAGCCACACATGTGTTCGTGGTCTGACACGCGCCTGCCTTAGTGCGTAATTAGTGCTAAATATGAATTACTTGACAAGACTAGTCCGAGTTTTAATTGATCGGGTTCATAAGTTCTGGCGGCATCTGACATGTAATTCAGACTCCCCTCGGCCGCCTTGCATCCGATGTCGAAGAAAAAAGCCACCGCGAGCAGACCGATCGAATCACCAGCAGTATTTTTCTACTTATATACCGCGATAGCTTGGAGGATGGGTATTGATGGTTTTAGTTCCCGGAATTCGAGTAGAATAGCGTGGAGCATAAATATAATTATCCGCTATGACTGTACATAGTAGCTGATATGCATCTACGCATAAATCAAGTGCAATGCCGAGTTGATCCAGACGGAACCGTGCAAGTATATCATATTTCTTTGGAATAAAGGCACTACACACCTCCGGACAATAGTATTTGAACTGTTGCAAAGGAGGCAAGGACATTTGTCCCAAGGGTCTCGTTCCGGGTTGCTAGGGAGTGGTCTGGGCATTTAGGGTCTGTATCGCAACGCATTGCGTTGTAATTCATGTACTATYATCACGCTTTTTCTCGTGTCAGCTGATGATTATGGACTATGACCGAGTACCTTTATCGGTTAACGTACTCAGCGTCACGCTAATCTCGTGAACTGCTATATTTCGTACTTATCGGTAAACGTACTACAACCGTTGGTCAGCTACTGATACTATCATCGAAAGTGTATAAAGAGTTACTCATCCCAGCGTCATGCTAAGCTCGTGAACTGCTGAGGTGGTAGCTATGTGTCAGGGTCCTTATAAGAATGTGAAAAAGACAAGAGCTATATAGTTTTTATTGAAAAAGGAAATAATGTCGGCATGTAGAATAGAAATACATGCCGACGGTTGCATATCCGGGCTTGGGAGAAGCACATCCCATAATACACGAATGGGCGAATGGGCATCGCGGCGATACGCGTCAACTGAGATGATTCCATACTCCACCCTCGATGTTCCATTCAAAAAAGCGTAGCATTTACCCATGGTTTGTCAGTAACCGATTCCATGTGATCCATTGAAGTCCTACTACGTGCGTGAGTCATCATGTCTTCATCCAACCTATTTTTAACGTTCTGCAGCTGACACACCAGAGGACGAGCAACAAGCATGGCCCTCTTTTGCATATAAAAACATAAGATGTCGTGCATATAAGAGCTTCTCGAAAAGAACACTGATATTCTCCCCAGCCACCATGTCGTCGTCCTTCACGTTTCTCCCTCCTCCCAAGACTCCTTTGGGACGCTACAGGGTTCTTTCCCCTAATGCTGGGGTACATGTTTCTCCGCTCGCCTTTGGCGCAATGAGCATTGGAGACAAATGGGAAAGCTTTATGGGCTCCATGGATAAAGAAACTAGTTTCCGACTCCTGGATGCATACTTTGACAATGGTGGAAATTTCATCGACACCGCTAATAACTAGTATGTGCCATATCAAAATGCATTTAAAAATAGGGCTTATCGAAGTACAGTCAAGAAGAGACGTCGGAGATGTTTATCGGCGAGTGGGCTGAAAACAGGGGCATCCGTGATCAACTTTTCATCGCGACCAAGGTGGAGCCTATTTCACAAGAGGCGCATCCACTCAAATACTAATTCTTGATCGCAGTACACAAGTCAATACAAAAGAGGTGATGCATCCATCCAAAATCATGTGTTATATGCTGGAAACCATGCCAAATCGATGCATATGTCTGTCGAGGCTTCCTTGAAGAAGCTCCGTACATCTTATATTGACCTCCTCTATGTTCACTGGTGGGACTGGGAGACCAGTGTCGAGGAAGTCATGCGTGCCTTAAACGTTTTTGTTCAGCAAGGCAAGGTGTTGTACCTGGTGCGCATCTCTTGCTCACGAATTTGACCATCACTCACCATTCGTCGCTCCTCAGGGTGTCTCGGATACCCCTGCATGGATTGTCGCCAAAGCCAATCAATACGCCCGAGACCACGCTTTGACACCGTTTAGTGTATACCAAGGTGAATGGAATGTCATGAAACGTTCCTTCGAACGCGACATTATACCAATGGCAAGAGCCGAGGGTGCGTTCCATCCTGAGGTCTAGCAGGGTATTTCTTCACCAATTTCCAGGTATGGCGCTATCGCCTTGGGGTGTCGTTGGAAGCGGGAAATTCAGAACCGATGAAGAGGAGGAGAAACGCAGGGAGACGGGTGAAAAGGGTCGCACGCCTAGGCAGGGAACATGGGAACGAAATGAAAATGAGAAGAAAATATCGAATGCGTTGGTAAAGGTTGCACAAGAGGTTGGGACGCAGAGCATCACCTCAGGTATGTTGTCGCGCGACAAGTGTCTCGAATAGACCTTGCTGATACAAGTTAGTCGCCATCGCATACGTGATGCACAAAACCCCTTACGTGTTCCCTATCATCGGTGGGCGAAAGGTTGAGCACTTGTTAGCGAATATTGAAGCATTGAGCATCAAACTATCAAATGAGCAAATGAAGTATCTGGAGGGTGTATTACCATTCGATCCTGGATTCCCGCACAATATGGTCGTGAGTTAGAGGCCCTCGACCGCAGAGATATCCCACTAATTCGCATTTTGAAGGGCGACGGATCAGAAATAGGGTTCTGGTTGCGACTCGGGGGCCACATTGACAAGCAGCCCCTGCCGAGTCCGATTGTACCCCAATAGACTGCTGCTTAAAGCTGCTAGTGCTTAGGCGCAGTGGCGTGGCCTCATGAAATCGATTCTAAATCCATTTGTGTAAAGTATCCCGGTTCGTGAATAGGATAGGAATACCATGGCGTACGATGTATCAATTTTCGGGAAATCGAAACCTCCCCCACTGCAGTGCTCCCTCCAGGAGGACTGCTGCGGCAGCGGAGGGGAGAAATAAGGAGAGGTGGACACTAGCACCACATTCGACGTACTGAGGCTTGGTCTATACCCGCGATAACACTTCGACCCTCTCGCACTTCAAGTATCTCGTCACTGAATGTATGTATCCGTCCGTATTGTACCATTTATTAGCTTTATATAACGGTAATCCACATTCGATGTTTGGATGAAGCATTTCGGATCATAGGCCCTCTTGGCTTCGGCATGTAATCCTCTTTTAAAAGGAACAAGTGTAACATTCAAGGCCAACGGGGTAATCCACAACCACACGGGCAAGGGACCAAGTCTGAATAGAAAGGAAAACGAAATGGAGGGCAAGGATTCGATACTCATCAAAAGTATGGTGGAGCCCTCAGATGAAGTCAACATCCATATACTCGTTCAACAGACTCTCAACGTCCTTTCCTTTACGAGGAGTAATCTTGCATGGGAATTGCCGTGGCTCACTAGGATGTCGCCGTAAGATTATCCTCGCCCTAAAGGTTGAACACTCACGAGACAAGGGTTCCAATCGACCACTCAGGTACTACCTCAATGGGATCTCCGTCGACATCGAGTTCTGGGGAGATGTCGAACAGAGCAAGGATGGATACTGCCATAATGTACAGGTCCGACAACGCCACGTGCGCTCCAGGGCACTTCCTGCAATTTTGGGTGACGTTAGTTTGTACATATTCACTGTGCGAGAGAATTTCATCGCACCTTCTTCCAAACCCAAATGTCGCATATACTTCTGGGTCCGGGATGCCCGAGAATATATCGCCATCTTTGAGGAATCTTTCTGGTCTAAACTCTTTGGGGTTCGGGAAAATCTCCTCATCGTGAAGCATAGCACTGGTGTACATGGTGAAGGAAATTAATGTGTGCCACGGAGAACAAGACTGCTCATACAATTACAAGTCACTTACTATATATTTGGGATAACCAAACTTCCCTGTGGAATGTAGTATCCCTCATACACGTCTTCTTTACTTGTCAAATGTGGCACACCTGTTGTATATTAGATCGCCTTCCTCAGCGGTCTTGTTGGTGCGAAGACTCACCAGATGGCAAAACAGGATTCCACCTAAAGGGTTATCAAATTTGCATAATAAAGGAACAGCAGCTCTTGTCCTCACCGCAAAACCTCTTTGAGGATAGCGGAAAGATAGGGTAAATGTGGTTTGTCATCGAAGTCAGGTAGTCGATTATGTCCAACTACGGAATCAATTTCGAGTTGGGCCTTCCGTTGAATGTCAGGATACACGAGCATCGCCAGCACAAAAGTCACGCAAGCGGCAACGGTCGTCTCAGATGTGCCTGATGATATCATTAGGATACCAACTTGGATTGAGTCGGTGATGAATTACTTACCACCATACACTGATATTGCTGCCTGTTTGATGTGTAGAGCCTGGTATTCAAAATCCGGTCTGTCGCGGTATCGCTCTATAAGATTTGAGACAAACGAGTCTTGCACGGTCTCGTTCTCCTATTCAAACTATCAGGGAAAGACTAGGCATTCGCAATATCAATCATTACCATAGCATTTAACGTCGCATGGTAAGGTTCCTCCACCATCCGTTTCATGATTTCCCTGCATTCACGCGCAACCTTCTTGAAGCCAGCACCCGGCATCCATTCTGGGACATGCCTAAGTACTGGTATGATATCGACAAGGTACTTTCCAGGAGCGCTTGCGTTCGACGCAGATTCGAATGCTTCTTCCGCAAGTTCCACAAGCGGGTCATGACTTCGCCGCACCTGGAGGCCATACGTTATGGCAGTAGCAACACCACCCACGCAGCTAAATATACATTACATTGATAGCACCTAATCAACAAATGTGTCTCACCTTTGGATGTGGTCGTGGAAGTATGTAGGAGACTGGTAAAGCTTTGGCAATAGAATCTTCCGAGTAAACTCTAATTCTTTTTGTTGGTCTCTGGCCAGGTATTTTGGGGAGAAATACTGCTGAAATAATCGGCGATGATTTCTCCATGCATCACCGTAGGGCATCATGGAGAATGCAACACCTAGCCCCGTTCTTCAAACAGTGTCAACCGATGTTTCAATTAGATTCGAAACAAGGGACGTACAGTTCTGAGAGCATCGTCGAGTAGGGCCTAGTATATGACTCTAAGCATTCATTTCCCCAGAATTAAATCCCTCACTTACCGACTAGAGTACAGGGCTGAGCGTTCTTCAAGTAGATTTTTCGCAATGTTGGCGTCGTTGAGAACCACGATTTTCCGACCGAGAGCTTCAAAATACATTATTTTCCATCCTATCTCAAGGATATCAGCTGGTTAAATTTAGTGAGGTTTAAACCTGAAATGTTTCCCTACCAAACCGTTCTCCTAGTTCCTTATAAACAACGTGGCTGTTTTTCAGTGGAATAGAGAAGGTGTTCCCGATGAAGGGCCATCGTGGTAAACCTGGAGGATAAGGTAGCAGCGTCCTACGACGGTAGCGGTATAAAAGATGAACTGTGATGCAAAGCGCGAGGATGAGGATATCTCGAGGAGTGAACATCGCCGTTGTGATAGGAAAATCGGCAGCAAATGCTCTTCTACAGAAGCGCTTTTATGGTACCTGTGGCCACGCATACTTTTTTAGTACCGCCTGGATAATCTACCGCCTGAAGATCGTTCTAACCGTGATTCTGGCATTCACCCTCATTTCTCTGTGCAGACTTCCTCGGTTTGGCCGCGGAGTTCCCGCTACGAAGATCCCGGAAAATAACGAACATAAGTCCATTGGGAATTGACACAGATACAGATCGAGGCCCCGTCCTGGAAGATGGGTAGAAAAAGAACCGCACCAAATAATGATCGACAAAGCGGAGAACACATGGAAAAGGTTACCTCGAGACGTCGAACGTACTTCGTTCTGAATGCTCCTTCCTTCCGCACCACAAATGTATTGTGGAGCTGATGTCGCTGGCGTGGCTACTCAGCACGTTTACAGCACATGACATATACAGTACGTACATATTCGCGAAATCTTTCTTTTCCTGGCCTAGTGTTGCGTGAGGAGGCGGACCCACAACGCTTACGATATTCTTCGCGCCTGAGCCATGGCTCGAGCCTGGAGCTAGCCTTATGTGTTCCGGTACGAGGTAGCGAAGGCCAGCGAGAACGCAAAGAATTTCTGCAGGCGATCCGATATGCATTAATTAACGAACGACACCTGTATATGCCCACGCGCTCAAGGTGGAGTTGGATTGTAGATCGAAGCACATACATACTGTACCTGCACGGCTGATCATACAACACGGTTGGATACCAGAAGACCTGAATTACAACGACATAAAGGCGGCTTCCAGGCTTCAGCTTTCTGAAGAAACCTGAGCAGCGGTGTTGTGCAAGGGGGCGGGACAAAAGGCGGAATGGTCACGTGGGCTCTGATCGATTGATCCGTCGTCTGAACTGCCGAGCGCGTCGATCCCTAAGGTGAAGTTCGAGAGTTGCAACAAGAGGGTGTATAATGGTACAGGATAGTGGGATCAGGCCATCTGCCGGGTATGCGCCCAACCTAGCAGACCTGGTGAATATGGCATGTGTCATGCGAAATCGGGTTGGTCCTAGCTAGTACTGCCAGCGGCGGTCGGGCTGGTCGCATAAAAGCACTAGCTTTACGGATTGGCCGTCACTTCCCTGGACAAATCGACTTGATTTGGTGGTCGAATTCCCATTATGTAGGCAATGAATATGAGACTCAAATATAAACAGATGCCGATCCAGGCGTTGTAATAGAAAAGAGAAAGAGGTAGAAAAATAATACTTCAAGACAATGATCCATGAAGTGGATAACACAAGGAAGAGATGTCTCGACAGTCGAAGTTGCTCATTGCGGATGGTCTTATTCTCTTTCCCGGAATATGGCGCCTATAGGGCCTATCGCCTCTAGACGTTGTGCGGCGTGGGGAAGCGGACCTACGATACGTGATGCGGGTGAGGGCCAAGGTAGGTGGAGGTACGGTCAACAGCGGGGCTACCCCCAGGCAAGTTCGTGCATAGCAATCTTACATGGATATTAAATCTCATGGAACACAGCATTTGCGAAGACAGCTTCTCGGCCACCGGCTTGCGTGGGGAAGTGGACCCACAATATGCTGTGCGATAACACTGGTTGACTTCGTCGGCTAAACGTAACTCCTGATGCACCTGGGACATGGCTCGCTTGCTTCACGTTCCAGTACAGCCTCACAGGTGATGAAGGCCAACGAGAACACTAAAAATTTCTGTTGGTGATCCAATATAGATTAATCAAAGAGCGACACATGTGTACATATTTTCCTTAAAGCGGAATGAATGTCGAATCAAAGCGAAGCTAGGGTACAGAGACGAGAGAGAAGTAAGCGTTGAATAAACCCAACTATTCCTTTGAAGGACCAGCAACCTGTGTCGTGCTGGCCTTCAGCTTCTCATTCACAAGTTCGCTGAACTCCTCCCTCAAAATCGCCTCCCGCCTCTCTTGTTCTTCCCTCTGCAACTTCAAGATACCACGTTTCTCCTCCGCGCTGATAACTTGGTTCTCCTTCCTCATCCGCACGGCATTCATTCTCCTGTGTCGACTTCCGCTCATCACGTATCCAACATTTTCGAATTGAGCAATTTCACCGGATGTGAGACCGATTTCACCACGACGTGGAATACGGACGTCGGTGCCATCTTGAAGAAAAGCAGCCATAGCGCTACCTTCACCACGAAGCAAGGCACCACCGTAAGCGCGCTCGTCGATTTTTTTGGTGGTGGGTATCTTGAAGAGAGGCTGTGGGCCGATGTCCGAGTCCGTGTCAGAATCGGATCCGGGTTGAGACTTCGCTTTACTCGTCCCAAGGACAGTGGTCGCAGCAGTTCCAACTGAGGTTGATACACCCATTGAAGGAGCAGAAGCGGCTGCGGGTGGCACAGGAGGCGCCTTGGGAGGTTCTTTGACCACCCACTCGCCTTCGTCGTCCACCTCAGGCAGAGGGCTACGGCTTAGGCTGTCGTGCAGAGGCCTGCTTCTACTCCGGCGGTCGTGTTTGCGCCGGCTCTTGCTACTCCTTCTGCTCCTGTCTTTGCGTCGGTGGTAGCGATCAGAGTCGGAGTCGAAGTCGTCGGAATCATTCCGACTTCGTGACCGGTGTCGACGGGTTTTCTCCCGTTTGTCGTTGTCGCGATCACGGTCCCGCGTTCGTTTGGAGCGTTTCTTCTCCTTGCGCGCTTTACGTCGCCGTTCTTCTTCCGAGGATGAGGAACCGTCTGATGAAGGCGAGCGCGCTCGTTTAGATTTTCGACTTGATTTGTGCTTTACATGACTATAACCATCTGGTTAGAACTGTCAATCGATAACTTGGGATACGGGAACTCACAATTCCTTGTAGGGCGCAGGAGGGGAGGGGGGCCAAACATCCACCTTGATCTCTTCCCGTTGGATCCTGCGGCTACAAGGACGTATTGAACAAAGTGCAGTTCGCATTGTACAAACATTGGGACTATACCTTTCTAACCAGTCGGGGTTGGCTCCGTATTGCCCTCCGTATCTTCCCCCCCTTTCGGGCAGCGCCCTGGAATCAGGCCTCCTGGAGGCAGCAGCGGATGATGGCTCGGACTGCCTGTAATCGTCGTAAACGGGGCTTGCCCTCCCAGAATCATAGTTCGCTTTCTCATCTCCCCTCTCCCTCTCCCTGCTCCTGCTGCGTCCTCGTTCTCGCTCTCGGTCTGGATATTTGCTCCTGCCTTCCCGACCATAGTCTCGATCGCGGCTTTGACTGGGGCTGCGACTGCGGGCATGGCGACGGCGTGGTGAGGGCGAACGTGGTTGTGCTGGTCTGAGATTTTGAGGAATTAGGGCAAGACGGGAGGGGTGTACAGTGGCCATGGGTGAGGGAGATGAAGATTTGTTTGCCACAGCGGCCATTGGCTCAAAGTTTCCCACGAGTCATATGAGCAAGTAGCTCAGTTTCCCAAAAACCTTCTAACATTATGCGATAACTAGAGACAAAATATGGAATTTCCGCAACTGGTCAACTAACCTGCATCACGGTGGGACCATTTTCCTGCTGTCGCCCGCAGAAAAGTGCGACGCGCTTAATATTGCACTCTATCAGGAGCGCCTGCGGACTTATAGCTGGCTAACTCTTAGTATACCTAGTGCCACGGAAACAAGGCACGAGAGGCACTTTGCTTGAACAACAACACCTTCCGGGGATCAAGCCGTGTCGACTCGATAGAAATATGACAATCGTATCAAGGCCAGCACACTTGCCCGACGCTGCCTCGCCGCAAGCTACCGCCCGAAACGACGGCCGAAAGCGATTGCAATTCTGATATGATGATCCGATGACCTGGATCACTCAAACTACGTGCCTGCAATTTCAACACCTCTTACAATACAAGGGAAAGCACTTGGAAAATGGGCTAGTACTCTATGGAACGAGATGATCTTGCCTCAGGTGCTCAACGAGGGGCTGAATGAACGCGGCCACCATTGACGCCCGCCTATCCTCTGCACACGCTGTATGGGCACTGAAGCATGGTATGACCTCGTCTGCCCTCTCATTCGACATGAAAGAGTAATTTGACTATGCCGCTTAGAACCAACGACGGCTTGCAGAAATGGAACAGCGCAGGCTGCCACTCGAATGCTATATCAGATAGACCCCACTTTCGAAGGTGCTGCTCAGTAACCGAGCAGGTTCTTGTATTCGGCTTGAAGCCCAATGCAGAGCGCGTGCCACCTGAAACTGCGGGATGTGCACTTAAATTTATCGTGAGCAAACCAAACTTACCCAGTTGATATCCCATCTCTACTTATTACATGCATTTATGATGGCGGCTCTATCATCAGAGTGCCTCTCTATTTCAGTTCGCAACTTCGCACTCCCATGAGAGGAATATTGATTACACGGAACGACAGCAATAGAAACACATCAGATCGGTGCCCGTGGTCGAAGATACGAGTGTCAATGAGATTTCTCTGAGATCTCACGGGCTCGGGTAATCTCTTCCCGCGACAGTTAATGTCAAAGAGCTCATTAATGCATGTTTTAGAGCTGAACAAAGGTGGAGTGAAGAGCCAAGACAACCTAACAAGCAGCCGGGGGGGTGGTTTACTTAGATAAATTTCTGTGTTCTGAAGGTATTCTGAAATGCATCTCCAATGATAACCCAAAGATGATCACTCGGTGATGTTCTTGATCAACTCGATGGCGAATCTTTCACCACCTATGCACTCGCGGCTTCACCCCGCACATGGCACATGGTGTAATTTTGCTGACAATATCGGCTCAATACCCTAGCGATGCGTGTGGCGAGTACCCACTCGATACTCATGCACCCCCTCCTTTCTGTATACGAACGGACAAGTCTCAGGGTCCCTGGATCGAGAAAATCAGAGCTTCATCGAGTGCTAGAGATCAAGCCCACAGCCACGTAACTTATTCGAGGGCTAGAGGACTTCGAAACCTGAACAAATGCCGAGCGCTCAATGTTGCTTCCATCATCGGTGATAAGAGATCGAATTCTCTCATATATATGCTCCAGAAACCATCCCCACTCGGTATCATGTCTTCCCGATACTCCGAAAACCCCCATGCACTAAAGACTGAAATAACGTGGTCCATTGGAATGGTGTTGGCTGCCGTCAGCTACGGCATCTTGGTCACCCTTGGAATCACTTGTCTTGTCCTCCTCCGAAACATACGCGGAGAATCAGAAGCAAGACTACGAAAATTCTTCCGATTCTATATAATCGTATTGCTCGTGTTGAATACCGCCGTAGAAATCAACGATGTTCGCCTTACCGGTATCGCCGTCTTCGAATTGGGTCCCGACATCGACATTTCCCTCAATATATATGCGGACCCTTCCAATGTAATTACTCTCTTGGTTGCACTAATGAGCGATGGGCTCTTCGTGCGTCCTTATTCCCTTACCACGATGCCCAAATAATCACACGCAGTGGCCTCCCAACCGAACAGGTTTGGCGGTGCTATAAGATCAATCAGGCATTAAGCCCGACCGGAGGTTCGATATTCCGGCACCTGACATGGCTCATCCCCGCCTTGCTCTGGGTCATAGGAATTGGCAAGTCTTTACTGAGATTCCCAAACACAAATCTTACATCAAACTCTAGTCTCTGGGATCACCGGACTTTGTCTTGCCAACTTCTTCGTACTGGGTACAGCCCTAGCATGCAACGTCACCTTGAACCTATTCGCGACCTCGTACATTACCATCCGTCTACTCAACCACAGGCGTTGGATGACAAAGATGACACCCCCTGGAATTACAAAGTCCCAGCCTTCGAGTTGGCATCTTCGCGTCATCACCATCCTTGCCGAGTCTGCCGCTATTAGCGTTCCATTCAGCGCTATGACAATTATAGGCATTGCGCTCCAAAACCCCTTCGGAACTCTTGCTTTCCAGATCACGGTTCCATGTCAGGTGAGGAGGCAGTATCGCTCATACTATGGTGACTCGGTGAAACTGAAAAGAGATTGACCTTCCCCCTTGATGCAGACAATAGCTTCATTTTTGATCATTTATCAAGTTTCAACGGGAAGGACAGTTGGCGGGATACCGCAAATAAATGAGAAGCTGATGCCTCTGGAAAGTGTATTAGAAATCGTTAGTCGCTCTTGTCAGCCCCCACATGATTTCCTCATTTACATCCATGCCTCGTGTTGCACTRCATTTCTAGCCCGAGCTAAGGGGAAACTCATTGATACGATCTCAGAGTTCCAGCAATGTATAGGCATACCAAGATAGCACCCAGGTTACTTCGTACACAAACCAGTGGTGGCAAAGTAGAGATATCCGCAACAGCAGTATGACAAGGTATCGCAAGAGTCGAGATGGTCGGGATCGCTTGTCCTTGCACATGCTAGGACCAGCGCCTACCTATGGTCACCCACTCAACGCAACGGCTAGGATAGAAGAGGATCCGAAAAACCATCGCATCCATTCAGCAATTTCTCTGTGAACCTGCGTGCCATGGCCCGGTTAATCCAACACACATTTGCTTTAGTCAGGTCTCCATCCCATCCGACCAGGCATATCGATGGCAGCGACACCTCACAGAGAGTCCTATTGTAAACAACGATCACATTGTCAAATACGTGGCTCACGAGGCATCTCGAGCTGCCCATAATAAATAGTTCTTATTAAGAAGGAGAGAGACGGCGGAAAAGATTTGATTATGGGTTCGGAGGGGTAGGAGAACAAAACATTGTGGATAGTAGGTTTACCGTATTTGTGAGGGATGATCGTCAACGTACCGTAGATCTGTTGGTAAGGTTGAAAAATTCGAGAGGCCAATTGAGAGAGGAAGCCCGGCCTCGGCCACCTTGGGTAGATTGGCCGTGATGGGAAATTAGGCGAAAGCGTCAAAGATCTGGTCAATGACATGGGTGCTGATGGATCGGATGAGCAGAGAAAAGGTGTTTGGTGAGTAGTGCTGTTGAACTGTGTGGTGTGCTGTTGAGCTTGTTGCGGGTAGTTGTGGGAGTGCAGGCCGGGAAATCTTGGGTGCGGATTCGGAGCTATTTGTGGACCCGTGCCGATAATGGATACCAGGGTCCAGCTGGACCCACAACTTTGATCTCCATTTCACACAACAGCTCTCACGTCTGGCAAGGGCTTCGGAAATCGAGTTCCGATAAATTCCTCTCCCAATGCGCTGCTCCTAAGTGAAAAAAAAAACAAGTCTCTCTTTCAATGGATAAAGTTGTCGGGGCATTAGATGGCCTATGACTGCGCAAACCAAGCAATCACTTATTGGTTGTTGAGTCTTTGCTCTCTTCCTTTTATTAACTCAACGAAATGTGGGCCCCTAATTTGACTCTAAAGCCACGAAGAATGTACATACAAACGAAGACACTTGGTTCCGATACTAATCTACAGTATCATGAAAGGCGCTCCCGACTAGCGGAAGCAGGAAACTTCTCATACAGCTTCTTGTAGCAGCTGCGTTTGCCCTTGTGCTGTTCCACTGACTGTCCTTCCCATTGCAGCTCGATAAATAATCAAAAAGGAAGCGACCGTCTATATCAGGGGAAGAATAACCTCGTCTCAGCTTCATTYATTAACATCTAAATAATAGTATCTCCTCACCTGGCATGGAATCGTGACTTGGAAAGCGAGTGTTCCGAAGGATCGCCCAAGCATGATACCGACGACAGCTATAAAGCTGAATGGAATGCTGATAACAGCCGACTCGACAAGTATGCTGATGACACGATGATGTGGCCGAAAATTGGTAGGTCCGGATGGGACCAACTCTTTCATCCAGTTTCTGTGTCTAAGCAGACGGATTATAACATACATAGCGACAAACAAATTTAAGGCGACGTTGGATATTAAAGCGGCACCAAATGCGTAGAAGTTCATGAAGCAAATTCCGATGGTCGCCGAGACTGAAGCGGGATGTAAGCTCATGCTCTGGGGATGTAGACCAACCACCCACCCGCTGTAACAATGCAGAGTAAAACAGGAATGGCCCATGAAAGGTGTTGGAATATCGAACTATTGGCTGAGCTCAACGCCTGGTTAATCTTATAACACCGCCAAGCCTGTTTCATTAAGATGTCATTGAGTCGGATTGCGTGAGGTCATGAGGCAGAAGAATGGCGCACGAGAAACCCGTCACTCAGTAGTGAGATCGGGACCGCGATCATGTTGAAAGGAACAGCATATATATTAACGGAAATACCAAGGTCGGGTCCCAGGTCAAAGATAGCAATTCCAGTGAGGCGAACGTTGTTGATCTCGACAGCGGTATTCAAAGCCAACAGGGTGAATATATAACAAGGAAAGAATTTCCGGAGTCCTCCCTTCGATTCCGTTCTTGCATTCAATGTAAGAACGAGAGAAGCGATCCCAAGTGTGACCACGACACCATAGCCAATGGCAGCCAGTACCATTCCGATGAACCATGTCGTTTCAACCTTTAACGCATGGGGGTTATTGGAAAACCGGGAGGGCATGTGGTCCGGATGGGAGCAGCTGTGTTGCTCCATAGAGTAGCTTAGCTCCCCGCCCGAGAGTTATAAAGCTTCTAAATTTAGCTCATCACCGAGCGCCAAATCATGATTGTGATCTGCGAAATTTGTCCATAAACTGTAGTACAAGGTTGCGGATGAGCCAGAAGGGAGCGCAACACATGAGAGGCAACGATCTGGAGTCCTCTGATGCTACTCACTAAATGCAATTGCTATCATTAGTGTAGTCTAGTGGTAATACAGCGACATGCTATGAGGGTCCTCAAGGAAATATCATCCTAACTGATGATGGCCGCTAACGACTTATCAAAAGTTTCTTGCTGGCGGTTTTTTGGTGCCTGTTTGTGTCTTCAGACGTTTGTGAAGATTGGAGGGTGGCCAAGAAAATCCAGTTCATGATAAATATATTACGTATATAGATGTCTTGTAGCTCAAAGGGAAAGGCCTTCGTGTCCCATAACCCTCCTCCTGCTTCAAGTTGATGACATCAGTACCTAATAAAAAAGCAGAATCGTGCGGGCAACACCCTCGTACCCGCAGTTTAAAGCTTAAAACGTGACACATAGAAGGGGCAAGCGGCAATGAACATCATATGCACCACTTTCCACTCTATCGAAATCATGATGGTATCAATTTGTGTTTCTCTCCGGCACGCCTACTGTGATAGCTATTTTCCTCAGCCTGGAATGACTCAATCGGTTGGAGGATCCGGCCGGCAATTATACATAGCTGCGGATGAAGAAAATATGAAAGAGGACATAAATATATACAAGAGAGTGATGAGATACTATACAACCGCGGCTGCGAAAAAAATCGAGCCATTGCCAAGTGACCTTATCTGGTTGGTAAACAACACATCTGGAAAGTAGGCACCCGGACGCAGGCAGGTTAACTCCTACTCGGAGATGTCACCGCGATCAATTAGACATTGCACGTTGGCAACCCCACAGCAAACATAAATACACAGTTTGCTCGGTAGGACACAGTAGCTCCGTACGGTTCATAACTGACACCGCTGAGTTGAAAAAAAGCAGTGTGATCATTCAAACCATCAGCGCTTAACTAGTGTAGTATGTTCTTATCTCTGTACTCATATATTATTAGATCGCATGCTCCTCCAGGATCAAATCAAAAGATCCACATATCCCTCTCAAGATATTTGTAAACGTGCAACTCATGCAAGCATTTTGGCACTGTAACATATACAGTATAATGCTAATGAAAATACTGGAAGAAAAAATAATCATACGTGGCAGTACCCGACCCGCGTGGTACAACAACAGCTTCTCATACAATTTCCAGCGGCTTCTGATCCCTCTGTGATATCCCGACAACCGATCTTCCCGCCTCAACTTGATAAATAATCAAAAAGGAAGCTATTGTCTGCATTAGGGGGGGAAGGAAGCAGCCTTATCTCAGTTTCACATCGTCGGTACCAGAGTAGTGGAACCTCATTACCTGACATGGAACTGTAACCTGAAAAGCAAGAGTTCCAAGAGGGTTCTTGAGTGCGATACCTACGGCCGCCATAACGCTGAACGGAACACTGATAGTAGCAGACTCGACGAGCAGAATGACGGTACGAAAATAGGGGCGGGGTTCGATGTTTCCAGACGGTACCAACGTTGTCCAGCAAGGCCTGGGATTGACCAGACGTATGGTAATGTATAAGGCTACGAATAGGTTCAAGGTCACGTTGGATACCAAGGTGACACCAAACGCAAAGTAGTTGATTGTGTAACACCCGATAATTCCTGATACTAAAATGCAAAGTTAGGGTGTTTGCGTCTAAACGTGGCGAAGAATACGCGCCCGCTATTGCGGCCCAGAGTAGGGCAGGAATGACCCATGCGAAGCGYTGGAATACGGAAACATTGATTGGGCTCAGTGCCTGGTTAAGCTTATAACACCGCCAAACCTGTTTGGATAAGAGGTCACCGGGTGTCATTACGCGGGGAAACACGGACAGTGGAATCAACGTACGAGAAATCCATCGGTCATTAACGTGATCAATAAAGTGGTTACATTGGAATGGTCCGCATATACATTGAGGGTCCTGCCAATGCGAGGTCCAAATTGAAAGATGGCGATGCTAGTGAGGCGAACGTCGTTGATTTCAGCGACAGTATTCAACATCAGCAAAATGATTATGTAGATTCGGAAGAATTTCTGTAGTCTGGCCGCCGGTTGCGATGTGTGTGTTGGGGCGAGGAAGAAGCAAGCGACGCCGAGAGTGATCAAGACGCCGTAGCTAATGGCAGCAATTACCATTCCGATAAACCATGTTGTTTCGGTGCCTAGAGCGAGGGGATTGTCAGAATATAGGGAAGGCATGGAAGGTATAGCGTACGAGCGGGAGGTGATCTACTAGAAAATATACATATATATATGAGAAACTTGAATTCACTGTATGTGGTTCTGGGCGCCTAATATGCACATTCAATCGGGCATCACCTGCATCACATGTCAGATAGCTGTAACCTGATTTTCTGGGACTCGTCCATGAACTGGGAGGGCAAAGACGCACCTTGAAGGGCGTGGTMACGGCGRTGTATGGGAGAGGAGGCCATGAAGCACTGACACAAGTAACCAGCACAATTATCACTCCCGAGTAAACCAGTAAATACAAACGAAGTAACTTGTGGAGGGCGGGTTTGTGGGCGTTGGTATTGAAGGTTTCATCAAAGGTCCATCAAGTGATCGTTCTCCAAGCTATTTGTACCGGAACTGTCAACGGGGATTCATCCCTTGTTCCGGGCTGTACCTCTGTGAACCAATTGGCACTTGGACCAATCGTAGCATATGACGGTCAGTTATGGCCTAGYTCGCTAATGGCGACCACTGCCATAGACAGTACATTACGGGGCCTTGAATTTCCCCTGACAGTTGATATCTTTGATCAGGAAAGCTACATCTGATATCGACCCAGTCGTCTTCCTGAGCTAATACTGGCGGCGTTGATGTCACCCTCGTGGAATATGACTCAAGTCGGGGGCTGAATTAGAACTTCTCTTGYTGATCGTACAATTATAAGCTTGCAAGGAGATGGAGCATCGACTACAAGCTCGCAAGGGGATGGGGCATCAACTGAGTTACGAAAAAACCGATTTCGTCGCGATAAATACAGCATGTACACAGTATCCTACAACTCAAAGTTCCTCGCGCTCTTGCTTGGGACTCAAGCTAACGAGCTCAGTCTCAAATACGAGAGCGGAGTTGGGTGGAATGATTTTTCCAAACCCATTGGAACCTGTCCGGTACGTGTCTTTGTCAATACACAAGACGGATGGAAAATATAGATCCCGACGCACCATATGCCATGTTTGATGGGATAGTCAGCTTGCGCTTCTCTCCAACACACATACCCTGAAGGCCATTGTCCCAGCCTTTAATTACTTGGCCAACGCCGACTTGAGGGGAGACAATTAGTAATTGTATGTGAGTAATTGTGGAAGAGAGCGTACGGGTCAGAGGAAGTGGTGAGTTGCGGTCGTGGCTGTAAAGCCGCGTCAAGATTCAACCTTAAAAGCCTTCATGCCAAGTCCTTACCTGGAGTCGAATTTATTTCCATTGGAAAAGAGTGTACCAGTCTGTACAAGGGTGCATCAGACTACGCGCTTTATCCTAGAAAATGGAGAATACGCACGTAGTGCACCTCGATTGAATCTCCAGTCTTTGCCTTTGTGGTACAGGTTTCGGGCATGAACGTGGTTTCAATTTGCAATTCCTTGGGAGGTTCCTTCGCGAGAACGGGAAGGACTACAGCAAAGAAGATGCACGAAAACCAGCTGAGAAACTGCATGGTGGTGGGGGGGGGGTACAGAATGCAGAGGGTGTATACGTGTAATTACGAGAACCTGACCCTGGACGGATTCGTATCACAGAAATGGCAAGAGCTGTGCTGTAGTCACGTGTACCCATTCACGTGAACCGGTTGCCGTGAGAGTCGGCATCTGCCGTGATGGGAAGGGCGAGAAAGGAAGGAGCTGTACAGTCCCATCACCTACTCGTCAACCTTATCCTGTTCCAGGCCCCTAGTACGTCCAGGAAGCAACCTCCTCTATCCCGCCTCGATAACGACCATGGTACGACCCCCCTTTTCTTGAGAAAGGTGCATGCTGAATATCCTACCCTGTAGCCTTCCCAAAAGACCTTCCGCATCAAGCAGAGACTCGCAAAGGCAGGGCGCCAAAACCGGTACGTCTGAGGAGATTAGGATAAAGAACTGTAATAACTGATATATAATATTGTCAGACCCATCCCCCAGTGGTTTCGTCTCAAAACTGACGTTAAAATCCAAGTTGGTTYYCCCMCACCRTGGCATCAAACACTTGGTATATTTACTGATCAATTCTAACAGTACAACACCAAACGGCGCCATTGGCGAAGGACAAAACTGAACATTTAAATTCGCACTGTCGTGACTCGGCTGAACGGGAGGGAGGGAGTGAGGCCAGTGGACAGTAGATGGAGGGAGGTTGATGACAGTCGCATGTATCGACCGCTTTTTTTTTTATCGTTTTTCTTCGCATGCAATCTATAAGAACAACCAACCACACGYCCACATGATTATGTCTTGCTTGACTTGTCAGGGTGCCCTTAAACGATAACCAAGATTTTTTCAAAGGAGAGTCTTTGAGTCTGTTGCCGTGAGGAATTAAGTGATTAGGGTCTCACGTGCCTCAACACGACCCACGTCCAGCCTTGACTTGCCACGATGCAGACCCACTTCCGCTCAGCGTCTCTKGTCCCCTTCGCTGTCCATTTRCAGGAYCTTTTCTTTCTTCCCTCGGTCACRCAAGGTATGGTGCCCAACGTYTCAKMCRATGCTAGAGCGCGTAACAATAGTATAWATYAACTCATTGAGACAATCCYTTCAGGTTAGCTTGCYSGACCYTCCCTGYACAYATCTACATATCGCTGTCCGACTCCCTWMSYCTTCTCATTTTYATTGAGACGGCTGTACGGGGTACCGCCACCRCCCCTTCTCAATCGRCCACGTCGCTTCACRG